>PVJH01000172.1:0-93688 GCA_004026705.1 Nesogale talazaci | reverse complement strand
CGAAAGTGTTATTTTTAAAGAGATAATATTTTTTAGTCTACCCCCAGCCAAGAGCATCAAGTTGACCTAAAATCATCCAACTACCAAACAACTGTTTTACTATAACTTTATATGTATTGCAGCTAATTCTCAACCATGAACCTGTTGTTATGCTGTTAGGATTCATGGAGTTATTTCTAACTCATAGATATTCTATGGAGAACAGGATGAAATACTGCTTGATCCTATACTATTCTCATGATTGCTGTTATCTTTGAACTAATTGTTGCAACCGCTGTATCAGTCCATCTCACTGATGTTCTTCTTGCTTTTCTCTGACATTTATTTTATCAATCACGATATACTTTTACATGAATCAATCCCCCCTGATTATATTCAAAGATGAAGTTTCAGACTCCTCGCTTCTATGGAGCATTCTGATTGCTCTGTTTCCAAGACAGATTTGCACATTCTTCTGGTGATCTGTGGAATATTCATTCTTATTCACCTATATCATAATTTTAATGTGAACATTGTTGTCTGCCTACCTTGTTCATTGTCCAGCTTTACAGGCATATGAGGTGATTGAAAATACAATCAGTTGGGTTAGGTTCACCTTGGTCCTCAAAATGACATATCTGTTTTCCAGTACTTCACTGAGGTCTTTTGGAGCATATCTGCTCACTGAAATATACATTTTGTGTTAGTCCAAGATGACTATAGAAACAAATCCAGGGACACTCATATGTGTATAAGAGAGGGCTGTATATCAAACAGCAATTGCATATTGGAAAACATCCCAGTACATAAGCCTGATGTTAGCCCCTAAGTTCAATATTAGTCCACAAATCACTCTGCAGACTTGCATTTGTGAGGTAACCAAGTGTAATCGGAGGCGAATGAGGACTGAATTAGAACAAAAGCAAGCTTTTAGCCCGGGTGAGGTCTGGGGCCGAGGGAGTTGCATGCAGTAGCAAAATGGCTCCTGACGGGATGCTGGTGGCTTTCTGGATCCAGGTGTATGCAGGCTAGGTGCAGAGCAGGTTTTGCGCAAAGCGGGCTGTTTGCACAGCTGTGGAGAACTTGTATCAGCCAGATTTCTGGTCTGAGGAGGTGGAGGGAGAGAGTTTGGGAGAAATGATCACCGCAGACTGGCCTAACAACAATCACATGCAATGATGCAGAATGCAGTCAGATCACAAACTGGTGGGTGCAATGTCTTGTGATTCCAACCAATGTCTGCGAACACATGTCCAGGACTCTGACTGCCATCACTGTGGTTCTATATGGCTTGTCAGCAGGAAGATGAAGCCAAGTGTGTTGTCTGCCTCTCAGCAGAAAAAGAGAGTACGTTCCCAGAATCTTCATGATTAGGCCGGGCCCGCAAGGAAGCATCATGAGGCTCTGATCTGACTGACAAGTTACGTTCCACCCTTTCATTCTTTTATGAAGTTGACAGAAATTGTGTGACTATCACACCATTTGATTTCTTGTTTGTTTCTTGTTTGAGGATAGGGATCTAAGTCATATGAAATCCTTGACAACTTTATTCTTTTCTTTTTTATCATAATGTTTATTGATCTAGTGAGATTTTTTTTTGTTTTCTTTACATTGAGTTGTAATCCATGCTTAAGGCTATCATGTTTCCTCTTCACCAGAAGGTGATTCAAGTTCTCTCGGCTTTCAGCAAGTAAGGTAGTGTGGTAGGCACATAACAAGTTGTTAACGAGTCTTTCTCCAGTCCTCACACCATGTTGTTCTTCATAGAGGCCAACTTCTTTAATTATTTGAACAACATGCAGAGGGAAAAAGTATGGGGCAATGATACTTCCTTGATAGATACCTTTTCTGATTTTTCTCCTTTAAGTAGCCCCTGGTTCTTTTTGAATAAACACTACTTGGTCGATGCACGGATTCCAGTTAGCACAAGTTAAGTGCTCTGATATTCCCCTTCTTTGAATCTATTAGGTAATTTTTAATTTTATACATTGAGAAACAGAGGGTTATCCAAAGTATTATAATAAATACCAGATGCTGGAATATACCTTTTTCCAAAGCTAGGACCCTTAAACCTTATAATTAAAGTAATAAACCAAAAATGAGTTTTGAAAATGTTTATAAACTCATTATTCTTTTTTAATAAAGATGATAAGTTTTGAAAATGTTTGTAAGCATATTATTATTTAAAAGAGGATCTTCATTTATGACATGTTCTACCTATTTAAAATTGGGTTTTCTCATAAACCTCTATTGGTCTTATTAAAATAAATTAGTACAAATGAGAGATTCAAAATTTTGAAGCTTCTTTAAAAATGATATATTAATAAAATTATGTAAAATACAGATTATCCAGTATAATTATCTGTAATTCAAATAAGCACAGGGACAAAATATATTTCTCTTTGTTTTGTATATGAGTTTTCTTCACCTTTCCAGTTTTTTTTTCCATTTCAAACCGAATTTAGCTTGGTTAAATAGATATGTATTTCTAAGACATAATGATTGTCTAAAATGTTTGGCATATGATAAATTTATTTAGAATATTATTAGCAATATTATAAATAAAACAAAATGCATGGACATGTATGATTTGAAAAAATTCTATAGGTATTCTTTTAACATATTGCATTGCAAATATTTACAGAAAAAACTAAACTACTGTTTCAAGTTTAGTACTTTTAAGAGTAGATAGAACTTTAAAAATTTGAAATGTATTAGCAGATAAATAATATTAAGTAAATATTGAGTTGGAACTAATGCATAAACAGTAGTATCCCATGGTTGCCTCCATTCAAGTATGAAAATGCCTTTTATGGTAATGATTTCATTTCTTTTAGAAGAATTAAAACCAGACTAGTCCCAAATAGTTGGAGATTAAAGATGTCACAAATGTACAAACTCTTCCAAGATATTATTTTACTCCATTCCTCCTTCCTCTCCACCCCCACTCCATCCCGCACATGCACACACCTCCCTTCCTCTGTTGAGTGTTCCTTGTCTGGGTTCTGTGGTTTGCTCAAACCTGACACAGAGACACACAAAACTTGTAGAACTGTCTCAGGCGGTGGAGGATGCTATTTGCCCCAAAGTCAGAGGGTCAGGCAGACGTGAGCTAAAGGAAGGGCCCAAATTCAGAGCCAAAATGTCCAAAGTCACAGCAAGTCTTTTTCTACCAAAGCTCAGTCAGGAAGTAGCATTCTTGCTTTCTGGGTAGATGATGTGTACTAGAGCTGGGTGATGGTGCCAGTCTATATAACCCCATCCAAGGAAAGCAGCAATCGTGCCTTAAGTCATACCCTCTACTACACAGAATAAAAAATGTCTTCCAGGAAACAGAGGATGTGGTTTGGTTCACAACTTCTACTAAGGCCAGGTCTTAAACCCACCCTAATCCTGCCCAAAATGAGACTACAGCCTTAGATTTCGAGTCCATTATACTAATATGTTGCATAAGGAATTATAGGTATGACTCAGTTATCCCTTAGTATATTATTATTTGTATATCATTTTCATTTTTTGTAATGTTTATTATGTGTATTCAAGAATAATTAATGTTTCCTCCCCTCTAAATTTGAAAAGGAGGAATAGGTTTTGATATGAAATTTAGCTATTTTGATTATGATGAGTCATCAGCATGACTTCAATAAAACTTTTTTTTGGGGGGGGTGGGGAGCATCACTGCTCTTCGGTGGTGGGAGTAGGAGGCCCAGCCCCACTGCTGGAATTGAACCTCCGTCCCAGTGGGCCGCAGTCCCGCGCACAACCACTATGCCACCGGGGCTCAGCCCCTCAATAAAACTTTTATATTGAAGATGGTTCTGAGAATTCTATAACTGTAAAAAGGACGGTATTATTAGTGCTAAAAATTCTATTATTAGGTAAATAGTAGATATTATAATATGGATTATTTGACAAGAGAATGGCTATGCTTTGTAAATATCAGTTCCATCAACTTTTTCACTGTCCATCATTGTGTATCAGAATTTTTCTAATGTTTGAATAGGTGAAAGTGCTGATGAAATTTAGCACCATACATTTAATATTACTCTAATTTTTTGATATTTATTAAATTTGGAATGTAAGACTTTGTATTCTGAAAATAAAACTGTTACATTCTGTGGCTTGACCATAACCACCATTTTGAATAAGGCGGATGACCAGGCAGTGTTTCATTCATCAGGAGTTGCAGCTGACTCCAGAGAACCTGACAGTAGCAGGGACATTTCAGATCATAATGTAAATTTTGTAATTGATTTGCAATAAATAAAATTCAATATCATCAATTTCTCAATTACTTAAGGTTTAACAGAAGCCTGGTGACTTCTGTGATATGGGGCCACTGTGAGTCCAAGTTAATGCAATGGTCCTTAACAGCCACATAAGATGAAAGGAGGAAAGATAGAAATCACTATCTGGAGTCAAATTTTCTATGAAATTTTGAAGTCTGTAGTTTACATTGCTGAGTGAGAGGTTGAGATGGAACCACAGAAAGGAGCTAGAGCTCAGTCAGAGATGAAAAGTAAAGAGATGCTGTATGTAGGTAAGGAAGAACTTTTGGAAGGGGAAGGGACAGCAGAGTAAGGGGCAAGAACATCTTGAGCTCCCGGGCAGGTTTTGAGGCCCAATAATTTAGGCTAGGGAAGCCGGGCCCCAGATTGAGGTGGTGAGATAACTGTAGGGTTTGAGCTGATGAAAGAAAGGGGAGGCTTCTTGTACTGCATTTGCAAGTTTCAGGTTGGGAGATGAGCTGTGAGCAAATCATCTCTTTTTTCAAACTTGTTTCCCGGGGAAGGTTCCCGGGGAAGGGGGGAGCTCTGTGACCTGCCCAGGTAGAGAAGGTGTCCTACCTGGAGAGATTGGCTCTGGGAATTACCAGAGGCAGGGGTTGCAGAGTTCAGCAGGTTGTTCATCTCCTTCATGTGAGGCTACTGTGAAGGGGTGCAAGGGGCTGCCTGGTTGGGGAGAGGGTGCCTGGGACGGGGGACTGCCTGGTGTGAGCCCGGTCCAAACACTGAGCATTTGCTGTCTTGTGAATTTTACTGAGGAATATTAAACTTCCCATTCCTAAAAGAGGGAAAGAAAATCTTTTTACAAAGAATACCTATTAGAAAGATTGGAATGAAACCATTTTTTTTCTCTTGACATATCATAAAAATAGACTAAATACACTATAGCATGAATTATTAAAAATGTATTTTGTTAGTGTGAACAGATGACTAGTCAATGGAAAAAATAAAGCTAGAATATGAAAAACAGTAACTTTGCAGGAAAACTCATCATTCCAGGAAGAGAACAAGATTTTACTTTAGGAGCTAGTGTCATTATTTGGAAAATAACTTAATTAAAAAAGGATTACTAGATTTTATTGAATGTTGACCACAACTGTAAATAGATACAGGCCTAAGACAAGAGATAAAAAATAAAACCAAGTGTTCTCTAGTTACATGATGTGCAGCATGAAAAATAGAAACATAAATAAACCAAATATTGACATATTCATTATTTGAGCATTGCAAGAATGACAGTGATTTATAACCCATGAACTGAGATAATTCATTTTCTTAGAGCTTAGAAGAGCAAATGCTAGGTCATGCATTAAAAAAATGTTTCAATATTTATTTGTACATTTCTTTGTTATTTTAAAAAATTAATTTTATTGGAAGTTCTTGTATTGAGCATATTTGTACATATGTTTCCAACATTATTTTATGTGCGTTTACTTTCCATTTGAGCCCTTGATATCAGCTCTTTTTCTCTCCTTCCCCCCTCCCATCCTCATGACCCCTCAATAAATTATAAATTATTATTATTTCATATCTTATACCAACTGCTGTCTCCCTTCACCCAAAGTATCCGTTGTTTGTCCCTTGTGTTTGTGAAATCTAGTTATCTGTTGATTGTTACAACACATAACCCCTGCCTCCCCTACCTTCCCTCCCCTTTCCTGGTATTGCCACTCCCATTTCTGTTCCTGAGGGTTTTATCGGACCTGGATCCTATGTATCATGTGTTCTTATGTATATGCTCTGGCCTAGCCTGCAGTGAAAGGCAAGACTGGGGTCATGATTGTGGCGGGTGAGGAAGCTTCAAGGAACCAGTGAATATAGTTCATTTCACCAGTGCTATACTGGACCCTGGTTGACTCATCCATTTGTATGAGGACATTTCCCATTGTCTACAGATAGATTACGAGTCTCTCCCCATCTCATTCACAACAATATGCTTTTTGTCTTATTTCTATATTTTTTAAATAAAATTTCTTCTGTCAGTGTTTTCTTTTTGAAGAGAAAGAGTGCAAAAATGAGTATTTGTGGTATGGTGATATTTTTTAAATGTCCAGAGATATGTTATTCATAGACATTGTGGCCTATACGTGAAAATTCACTCATGGCAGTTTAATAGATCTTTTCTTATGGCAAATAACTTACGTTTCAAATATAAAAGAAAGTTATTCATTTAAAAATGTACCATTAATCACATCCATAAATTAAGTTGCATTCAAACTGAAATATTTTTAAAAGACAAATTTCAATTGATCAATCTAGATTATTCTTGAAACTGGTTAATAAGAAAAATGACATCACTTTTGGGGGAACATTTCTGACTTTTGGGTGGTGTATATTCCACATACATTTATTTGTTTTGCATGTGTTTGCGCATTTCACTTTGTATTGAGATTGTCTTTTAGCTCTTGATTCAGTGATTAAGTGAAGATCATTTTGTTTAATTTTAGCAATAATTATGCACATCTGTGAAAGGACCTCTAATTTTGGAGTATACTTGAATAGGTTATTTTTTGTGTGTGTAATAGGCGGTGATCCAATCTTTGTCTAGGATTTTTTTCTATTGCATGCACCTTCTCAATTTCCCAAATCTCTTCACAGTGACAAAGACCTCTCCTTTTTGATTAGCTAGGTAACAGTTGTGTAAGATACATGTACCTTTCAGTCTTGTTAATGGGAGAAGGATGAGGCGCTAATTCTTTATGACTCATTATATTATTAGATAAAAGTAAGCTTTTCTATTGTAGATTTGACTTTTTTGTGAAGTTTATGTGATAGTATATAAGCTCAACCAAACCAAACAGACAAACAAACAAACAAAAAAAACATTGTCAGCTAGCTGGTTATGAATAAAAGCAACTTTACACTATAGAGCACAACACTTCTCTAGGTAAATCCTCTTGCAGGATTAGTTGGAAACCCTTTTGCCTCATCTTTCTCTTCCTTGGAGATGCTGGCAGGTTGGAACTGCTGACTCTGTCCTACATATAACCCACTAACTACCAGGACTCCTGTCAGGGTACATGGTAGGCATTAAAATATAGATGCAAAAGAAAGACATTTAAAGTATTTTAAGTCACTCATTGCATAGGGTGCTTTCTTATAAGAAAATACTAATATAGAGACAGCAATGATTTTTTTATAATGAGAAATAAGAAATATGCCTTACTGAACTATTTTAGCTTTAATTTTTGAATTTAGAATCAATACAAAATTTATTTTTATTTATTCTTTGTGTCAGAAGCTGTTAAATATTTTGATTACTATTTCCCAAACATGTTACTTATTTTAGCTTTAATGTGTAATATTTTTGGGGGGGAGAATTTATCTAGTGCACATAAGATGTCACTAGAAACTGATTTTCATTCTTAAGTGGAATAACATGTCTCCCAAACGTACATGTTAGAACCTGGGCAAGTTCTTACTTTTCCTCGACAGCTTGCTTAGTTGTTGTCCAGCTCAAGAGGTGTATATTCCTAGAGTATGGCGAAGCAGGGCTTAAAGGAACCTTAACTCACAGCTACACAGTCCACGATTAGGTGTCCCATGGGTAGTGCTACTTGGGGGTCAAGGCACAGGACGAACAAGGCAGCTGTCTGGACCGAAGATCCAAGAGCAAGAGGGCAAGGGTGGGTTCACAGAGCCTTTTCTATCTCCGCCCTTCAATTGATCTCCTGTATTCATTGGCCATGTCGTTACAACAGACCTACCTATCTTCAGACTTATGAGCTAATTAATATCAGACTTATGATCTTGGATTGGACTGGGTTGGGATGCTTCCTCAATACTTAACTGCTTTGGTATACAAACCTCTCCCTTATACACATATGTGTACCTATGGATTTGTTTCTCTGTTCTATTCAGACTAACACATTATGCCTTCAGTATAGGATAGAACAGCCAAAATAGCCTTGCTAGACCTTCACATGGCATCATTCTTCCTCCCTTAATTCAATGTTATTAAAAGGAGACATGTTTAAGCTGTATATGGAAAAGGTATAATAAGCAAGTGTTCGTGGTCCTTGTTGAGATCTGAGAGCTCTCTCTCCAAGTCCCTTGAATTTCAAGATAACTGATCTGTTGACTAAATGTCATGCATCCTGAACTTATCAAGGTGACAATATGGTTTGTAGGGGGGAAAAAAGTATACATTTTCCATAACTCCATGTAATAAATTGTACTACTGGCACAATAGATAATGTCATCTACCTTTAAACTACAAATTATATATATATATATATATATATATATATATATGTATATGTGCATATGAAAAAGGAGCCCTGGTGCATTATGCATTGTGGTTATGCATTGTGACCCTCAAGGTCACTTTGAAATGCCAGCTGCTCCACAGCAGAAATATTGAGCTTTCGATTTTGTAGAGTAAAGAGTCTAAGACACCCACACGGGCAGTTCTACCTGCCCTCTGGAGTCGCTGTGCATTGGCATCAGTCCCATGGCTGTTTGTCTTTTTAATATGTACGAGAAGTGCTGAGGCCATGGTTGTTAGCACCTCAATGCATATCCACTACAGGGCTCCTCATCTGTAGTGGTTACACTTTGGACTGCTAATCCCAAGGTCTGCTGGAATTGAACCTCCATCCCAGTAGGCCGCAGTCCCGTGCACAACCACTACGCCACCAGGGCTCAGCCCCTAGTTGTAGTTTTAAATTTGTTCTTTATAATCATTGTCTTTGGCCTTTTGGCTTATAACAACCTCCATTTTGACTCTATGAATCCAAATAATTAGTAAACATTACATTGTGCGAGAGTTATCTTTAGTCTGCCACTTTGCCCTCATTTCTGATCTTACTAATCAGTGTATTAAATGGGACATTGAAGTAAGCATGCATACCTTTTAAACCTTTAAAATATGTTTTACTCTACTTACTTTGGATGCATATAAAATTGACAATACTAGAAAAAGAAACTAAAATCTGAAGTTGATTTTAGAGTTGCAAATATATTTTCAAAACTAAATAAGCATATTTAGATTAAAATGCAAATTATAGATCCACATTAATATAAATGGTTGTGGTCCAGTTTGTTATATCCACACAAACATGAATAAATATGCTATAATGCATAATTAGCATACAGAATCAAGTAGAATATGAATTCAAGAAGCATCCATAGATCTAATATAGAGAGAGAAATCATGCATCTTATATGACAGGATAATTATTATAATGGAATGCCTATTAAAAATTTCTGTTTGTAGCTGAGCCCCGGTGGCACAGTGGTTGTGTGCGGGACTGTGGCCCCCAGGTTTGATGGTTCAAATCCAGCAGCAGTTCTCCAGGAGCAAGACTGGACTTCCTATTCCCACCAGTGCAGTGATGCAGGAAAAAAAAAATCTTTTGATAGCATCTTAACTTAAAACTGTATGTGGCCAACATTTCAACAAATCTGCACATGAGGACATTGATTTATGAACTCATGATTGCCTACCCTCAGAGACAAAAATGATTTTTCTCTTGAAGCAAATTATAGCATATTGAGAGATGGCAAGTTATTTGTTTAGAAAAAATACTGATAAATAAAGCAACCCTCTATGTGCTAGAATTGCTTTATCTCCTTTAAGTGTTTTTTTCCTCCCCAGAGGTGTTTTTCTTCTATAAAGTGATATATAGTTTTGGAGTGCTTATATATATTGGATATAATCCATCAGGGCAGGATTCCTACTTCATGTCAAAATTCATTACAGGAAAATAAAAATCTAAAACAGATTTGTTTGTCATTTTGTCCTTATTATTTTTATTATATAAGATGAAGGGCTACTGGAAACCCTAGCATTTTACAATTGGGTGTGTTAATTGTAAAATGAGCGAATTTATTCTAATAGGAGTATTTATTTTGCAGGGGGAAATACGCTAAAAAAGGGGTAATCTGGTGTGTGTGTGGGGGAGGGGGGGTGGCAGTTAGGAGTTTCCAGATATTAAAGAGTTGAGGTTTTTCTCCAATTTTGCTAAATCAGAGTCCACAGCTTAACTAGATCGGATGCCATTCCTACACAAACTAGAGTGTGAGATGTTCTTTCACTCTTTGTGTTTCCAACACCAGCATAGGAAGAGAAGCACTGAGTGGCAGCAGGGGATCAGTGTCTGTGCGAGTTGTTTTCATATTACATATATACGTCTGTTGGAAGTTTTAAGTAACTAGCATACTAGCATACCTGCTATACAGCCCTTAATTAACTTGGTTTCTGTAAACAATAAAGAATCTCTAAAATTAAAGTGATGTTTTACTGTCTTTCATGTCTATTGATACCATAGGCAGTGGAGTGCGGGGTTGGGTTTAATAGAAAATTTCAACTCTAATATGATTTCAAAAAATATAGGTTGAGCTGGCAATTTACTTGAACTAATTTCCTTCTCCCCCGCCTTTTTTTTTTTCTATTTCTGGATTTCAGTCAAAGTATAACCCTGTTAATCTTCTTGTATCTTTGTTGTATCTCCTGGGAGGTTTGTACTAGGAATGGAAAGTAGATAAATAACTTTATATGATAAAGTTGTGGTTGAAACTTAAATTATGTGTTAATTTGATGACTGATGCATAAACTTTGTAACAGTGGTTTTTATAAAAATAATTCTAAAGTTAATTTGTAAATATAAATTTCACCTCAGCAAAAGACGATAGTTTGAAAGGCATGCATTTTCTCACAGTGTAGGAGGTTTAAAGTCTGAACGCAGAGCACCATCTCACTAGCTCTAGGGGAAGATTCTTTCTCTCCTTCAGCTTCTAGTGGCTGCAGGCATCTTTAGTTTAGCTACATCTCCCTCCATTGCCACTGAGTGTTCTCCTTGTGTGCCAGTCTGTCTTTGATTTAACCTATTGCAGTTTACACCTTAGGCTGCTCAGTGTGCAAGGTCAGCATGTGATTGACTACAAGCTGCTCGGCGGGGGGGAAAGAGGGAACTTTCTACTCCTTAGCAAGTCGCAGTGGTTTCCACATAGAATAATTGTGAGGCTGGCTCAGGAACGGACAGTGTGTCCTTCTGTTATGCATGAAGGTCACTGCGAGTCAGAACCGACTCAATGACAATAAGAGCACTAACAACAAAACAGTTACAGTTGTGGAAACTCCCAGAGTCTTCTATTCTGTCCTGTGAGGTCACTATGAGTTGGTATTGGCTCAATGGCAGTGAGTTTTGAGTTTTTATGAAATACCACCAAGAGGAGATTAAATTTAGGATTCACTCCAACCCTAGATGACCTCCCTAACACTAGTAAAGGAAAACCAGATTTCCAAATAGGATCACATTCCCAGATACAGGTTTTAAGACTGAAGCATCTTGTTTGAGGACACAAGTCTAATCATTATTGACTTTATGAAATATATTCAGTACCTGTATGAAGTGAACTGTCCCATTATTCCAAAGTTTCTACATCTTTGCATTATTAATTTGTATAAGAAAGACTTGCAATTGACCTAAACTCAGGGAGTTTTAGATTTTAAGATATAGATTTTGAGGGTTTTGAAATTATGCCCTAAATGTTATTTTTAAGGTCAAAGACATGGTGCATAATAGTCATGTAATAAATGTTGATTCTGATTTTAAGTAGCTATGCACATATTTGAAGATCAATTGTTAAAGGCAATGTCACTCAAAGACACTCAAAGGCAATGCCATCGTTAAAGAAGTGTCTTTGGTACGATATAAATATGGAAATGTGGCTGAATACATTGTACATTGCGCTGTCTTGATTGACCCTTGCTTTTACAAGGTTCATGGGTTCATTGTTCATCAATTTCTATCTCCTCTATTGGGAAAGATCTGTGTGTCACAAGCACCCAGATACTTCTAGATATGTATTATTTATATGTAGATTAGCTCATCTTTACTTTTCTCCCTGAAACAAAGCCTGAAACACTCAAGCTCATTGACATCGAGTTGATTCCAAATCACGTCAATCAAAAGACAGAAGACAAGTACCTTTCTGGGATTCTGACACTGTAAGACATTTTGTGATTAGAAAGCTTCCTCTGCCTCCTGATGACAAGTTGGTGGTTTTGAACTGCTGATGCTGCAGATCATAGCCCAACTCAGAACTGCCACAGCCGCGGGGCCAATAAACCCAATTATAGTCCTGTAATAAGAAATACCTAGCACGATATCAGCCACATTTCCATATCTTAAGCAATGCTTTTATAGTAATGGTTGAATAAAATTTCTTTTAAATATTTTGCATTTTAATTGAACTTTTCTTTTTCAGCTGTGTTTTGGGGAGATATTGCCTTAGATGATGAAGAATTAAATATCTTTCAAATTGATAGAACAATTGACCTTACACAGAACCCCTTTGGAAAACTTGGACAAATCGCAGGTATGTTTGATTATTTGGTTAAATTTTAATCTTGGAATAGATATACATTCTAAAAATCTATAGGTATTCCATTTTAACATCTACCTGATCAAATTCTACTTCTTGGACACAAATGGGAATATGTAGAGTTTTAAACCTTGTAAGTAGTTTTCATGTATTTAATTGAATTAATAATCATATCATATTGTGTAGTATGTACCAGAGCCTGTTTAAGTAGTTATGGTAGGTACTGATAGTATTGTGGTTTTTAAATAAGGTTAAGCAGCTATGATCACACTGAAGGAAGTCATAAAGTCAAGACCAGAATGAATTCTGAGAAAGTGAAAAGTTCATGCTCTTGAGTATCATATTCAGTTCTCCCATTAAATATTGAGCCAAAAAGTTATTACATACAAGCATATCTAGAAAATATATTATGTATATATATCTTTATGACAGATAAAGATATATCTTACATTTTTAACTGCTAATTTTTATGGAAAAATCTGGAAGATAGTTTGAATTTTAGCTCTTTAGAACACAATTAAATTATACCAATAGAGAATTAAAAATGTTATATTTAATTACTGTGTTCTCGGGGCTAAGCCCTGGTGGCGTAGCGGTTGTATGCTGGATGACAGCACATTGGGTTGGAGGTTCAAATCCAGCAGCAGCTCTCCAGGAGCAAGGCTGGGCCTCCTATTCCCACCACCACAGGGCAGTGATGCCCCCTCTGAAACAAACAAATTACCATGTTTTCATTTTAAAATATTTTACATTATGTTGTTAATGTTTTTATTCTATTTTATTTTGAATAAAAATTGCCAATCGAATATTTCTTTTTCTAGATATGCTAGAAAGCTACATGGATGATGTCTAGCGTTTTGATCTCACTGCACCAACTTCTTTGACAATCTTATTTTTATGACATACTTGAGAGTTGTCATTGTGAACTAATGCCTCTCTTTGCTCAATTTATTTTCCCCACAACTCTATACTATGATACATTTTAAACATGTAGAAAAAGTGATACAGCAATTCAAGGAATACCAAATTTAGTGTTACTTGGTAATTGTTAATAGTTCCCACATTCCCTGTGTGTATGCACATATGCATACATGAAAAACACTTATATAGCCTAATATGCCCTGTCTGGACATTTTTGTACATAAAAATATCACTATATCTTGGGAAATTATATAAATAAAAAATGTATGTAAAAGGTTATACATGAGACAAGAAAAATAGTAACATATTATTTAAAAAACATTATGTTTTGTCCTTTGATATGTCTAGTGTCTTTCAAGAACCACATATTAATATAGAAAGGAAAAAATCCAAAACAGTGTCATCATAAAATAGTGCATTCCTATAGAATGTGTTTATTAGCTGACTCTGCAATTCCTATCTCACATTTAGCACTGCCATGAAAGCAATATATTCTGGATGGTAGTGCAATGAAACAGCTCAGCAAAATCATACATTTATCATAGAGTGCACTTTCATTTTTATTATAAAAATGCAATTGTTTATTAACTTGTATTTAATTTCTTAACCCACACCTACCCACCTACTTTAGTGCCACACATATCCTATGACTTAAAAATTTTCAATACATTTATTTTATTTTTTCATTTTATATAGTGTTAAGCTTTAACATATAGTAACTGGAAGAAAATATTATTTTATAGATCCAAAATAATATCAAATTTTCAATCAGTCATAAAACTATTTATAAAATATGAAAAATGTACACTAATTGGAAAGTTAATAATAGCAGTACTCTTGAATTTTAAAAGTACATGAGTATCATATATATGTGTGTATATGTATATTCATGTATACATTTGAAGTCATACCAAAAATTGGCAGAATTTTTTTTACAAACAACTTTATCACCTTCAAAGTCTTTTCCATTGTCCTTAATTCTTTTATCCAATCTGCAATTACATTCTTGGAAACATTTTTCCTCCACCTCTTCTACATCGTCAAATCACTGTTCTTTCACCTCCCCTTTCATTCACGGAAACAAAAAGAAGCCACATGGTCTGATGTGTAGAGCAAGAGAGTCATGCTGTCATTTGCCCCAAACTGGTTCACTGAAATGGCTCTGTGAACAGATGCATTGTCATAGTGGCAAAACATATCTGCCACAAGTCAGGATTTTTTATTGCACAATATTACAGTAATCTTTTCAGAACCTCTAAATAGAAAGCTTGATTAACAGTCTGACCTGGGGGAATGAATGCCAAATGCACTACGAGTCAATATTTTCACCTATTATGGAAGTTGACAAATGTCCAGACCGGCGTTTATCTTCACTCAGCAGTTTTCCTTTATTGAATTGAGAGAAATCAACCTGTGCACTTGGCTTGTCTCCATAGTGCCATCCTTGTAAGCTGCACTCAACCTCACAAAAGTCTTTGTAGCACTTTCCCAAGCAAGAAACAAAAGTTCACAGCTTCAAGCTGGTCTCTTAAATTGGCAGTCACAAAAATGTGGTTTGAGTCAAACTGCTTTTATGAAAAACTTACTGTGACCAGAGAAAACCTTCCCAGGCCACACCCCTGGGTGCACTTACTCAGGGGGAGTTGCTCCAGAGTGGGGGAAAAGGTGTAATAAGAAAGCTCTGCCCAGCAGAACTTTTTCCTGTTTTTTTGGGGGGGTACCCCCTCATATGATACACGTACATATTTCTCCTTCCTGTTAACTTTTGAATGCCGACTTATACAGTTATATTTCTTATATCCTTATTTTAAGCTTAATAATCTTTTCCATAAATTCAATGTACTGAATAATTACTAATTTCATGATGTTTCCTTTTGCTACATTTCAATAATTTATTTACAGAAGTAGTTATTCAAATACAGTAATATAACTCAAAATCACTGAAAATATATCCATCTATGATAGTTTTGAAATTTTTTTTCAGTGCCACTGTTTCCTTTAAGAATATCTCAACTTTAAATGCATTTCCTTTTTTGCATAAAGAATGTGAAAGATGCCTCCGTATAAATCTGTTAATATCCATTTCAGGTCATTGTGTCATCATAGACATTATAAGCAATATTTTAACACATACACAGATACCATACTTTAAAAGTGTGTCTTGTAAGTTCTTGGGAATGAGTGCATTGAAGCATTACCTCATCTTTCTAAAATGCTCAAGAAAATATTTCAAAAAATTTTTCTCAAGAGGCTTGGCAAAAATGAGACCATGTAATGCAAATCATTAAATGGGGTTTTAGTCAGTGTAAAAGCATCCTAACATATGTGCCTAATAAGGATTATTTGATTTTTTCTTTAGGCTTATAAGGCTATGTAGGTTTTCTTATTGCCTCTTTTTTATTCACTCTAATCTAGATGATTAAATTTTAATAGCTATATAAATGAGGAAGCTTAGAATAAAATAATTTAAAATCTCAGAACATTTCATGGTTTTCTTCAAATTTCTGGCCTTCTTTCATTATTAGAAAGATACTCATGAACCAGAGACACTATTTTTGGCACGAAATCATCTGTAGTGTTCCAATGCTATTAGAAATTATATTGGTTGGGCTGAGCCCTGGTGGCGTAGTGGTGGAGTGTGGGACTGCGTCCCATGAGCTTGCTGATTCAAATCCAGCAGCAGCAAGACTGAACCTCCCACTCCTACCAGAGGGCAGTGATGCCAAAAAAAAAAAAAAAAAGAAAGAAAGAAAGAAAAGAAATTATATTGGTTGTTTGCTCAATGGCATCTCTTTATTATTTAACTAGAAAAAATTCCAAGAGAAAAAGGAAAGAAAATGTGACAAGATAGGGGCAACATTTTATTGAAATCCTTAGTGTTAGAAGAATCAGAACACTTGCATATCAATTAGCCATGGCATTTACTTTCTGCCTTATGTCAGGAGCCTACATTTTCTAGTCTTTTATGTGAAATGGTAAGACGATATTCCCCAAATTACATATTATTAGTTTTTATCAATTATAGAAAATGATTTTTGAAATATAGTTAGATACATTATAGAATTTTCTATACTTTAAAAATATTTCAAATTGATCAAAATTTGTACTGTATTTGTTTTCTCAAGATTTTATTTTAATTTTTGATTGAATTTGGAAACCATTCTGTCTAGATTTAGTAAACAGAAGGCAATCCATGGGGCAGAGCAACTAACTGTCACCATCCTGTGTAGCACAAAGTGATGTTGAAGTCAAGAAGGCAAGGTGGCATCATGGCGTAGTTGGGGCTGCTTGCCCTAGGCCTTAAGTTCAAAACCACTTGGAGACCATGGTATGTCAAAGAAGCAAGGAGCCCTCTACCAGCTTACAGACAGGATAAGAAGAATTGGCTCTGGTAGATCAATGTTCAAAGATTCAAAGACACTTGACTTGATGTACAGTAATATTATACTCACAGTTTCTTGTATGAAGATGAAGCTTCCTATTCACAAGAAATTTCCAGTTTCTGAAACCCACAGGGGCAGTTCTTCTCAATAGCAATTGAATTTGTGTTTTGAGATGTCAAAGCCACAGTGAAGAAGAAAGACGACTTCCTCTTCTCAATAGGCATTTTAATTTTTGTGATGACCAAATAAAGTCTCTTTACGTTGTTCTCTCAATATCTCTCCGCCTACCTTCCCCTATTATGTTGTTATTATTACTATTTTTTAGTTAAAGAAGATTGTTATGTGGACATTTTTATAATACTCTCACATTGCATACAATGTATAATAGCTTTCAAAGAGGAGTTAGCATAGTTCATATATTAAAATTTTGAAACAAAGCAAGTTTTATTTATTTTACTTTGTTCTTAAAGGTGGACTTGGAGACCATGGTATGCCAAAGAAACGAGGAGCCCTCTACCAGCTTATAGACAGGATAAGAAGAATTGGCTCTGGTATATCAATGTTTAAAGTTGCAGACGCTTGACTTGATGTACAGTAAATATTATACTCATAGCAGTTCAGTATATTGAAATCAGTATGACTTTGTAATTTGAAATATGAAAGGGTCTTTTCAGTGAAAGGTCTTTGGTTTGTTTTTCTTTTATTAACTCATATTTCATGTAAGAATTTTTATAACTTATGCTGAAAAAAATTAAAGTTCCTCTAATCTATTTTAAGATTCTCCTTATTAAACATTATACTAAATAATCATTTTATTTATTCCCAGTTAATTTGTTATCTTAGTAAATTAATTTCATCCAACATATAGCTACATTAAATTAAATGAAAGAAATGTCATGGATCTTAGTTTTCTAATGAAGTCAGTTTGAAATAAATCAACAAATTGCTTTATTAGATCATAAAATAATAGTTGAAAATTTATTTGACCACAAAAATATTTAAGGAAAAACATCAAGTAAACCTTTATAATGGGCTTATAATTAATGGTTTTATTTTATTGAATTTATTAGTCATTAAGTGTACGTTTTAGAGTTGCTGCTTTCAAAATCTTATGTTCAAAGTTCAGATTCTAATTTCTTTTGAATTGGTGGTTTATAAAATAATTTGTTTTTAATTAAAAATAATTTTATTGAGGGCTCGTACATCATTTTTCACAATACATAAATAAATATGCTGTACCAAGAGCCTTCACATGTCCACTGCTGTTATTCTCCAAACATCCGCCTTTCCCCTTGAACCCTTGATATCGGCTTTTCCATCCTTTCCCTTTTTCCCTGCTCTCCCTTCCCCACAAACACTCAATACTTTATAAATTATTATTGTTCTGTCATATCTTATACTGCCCGACCTCTCCCCCAACCCACTCCTTTGATGTCCGTCCTTTAAATAGGAGCTTATGTGTATATCCCTGCAGTTGATTCCGTCTCTCTAGCCCACCTTCTCTCCACCCATCCAGTAGCTCCAATCTCACCACTGGCCCTAAGGGGCTCATCCGTCCTGGTTTTCCCATACTCTAGCTCCCCTTTCTACTAGTGTACCTTCTCCAGTCCATGTGGATTTGTAAGGTAGAGTTGTATAAATTAAATTCCTAATGGTGTTAGACCTTCTGTAAGGAATACATTACCCAAACAAAGGTGCTTTGCTTCATGAGATGAAAAACATGGACGTGTTAGGGACATAGCAGGAGGACATACATTTGATATTTGCTGTGTAGGTGAATAATTATACACTGCTATTACTTACCAGCAGTAATCAATTCTAACTCACGGTTGTTGTGTGTGTGCATAGTAGAATTGGCAAGCCTGCCTTCCAACGCACCTCTCCCTAAATCCAACTCACGGCTGTGGGGTCTGTTCTGCAGCCCTGATTCGTTTGGGTGCCAACTGTAAGGTCAGCAGTTTGAAATCACCACGGCTCCTTAAGAGAAAGACAAAGCTGACCACTCCCTTGAAGAGTTGCTTGTTCAGAAACCCACAGGGACAGTTCTCCTGGGAAAAGCAAACCAGTCATAAGTGGGAACATTTTTACAAACAGACTACATTTCATGTTGGCATCTCCCACTGTATGCTTTTCTGTAAATCATGCTGTAAATCTTGAAGAAATTAGAATGGACATGACCCATTATTCCAGATGACAGAAGCCTTTCTATTTTGTGTAATTTATCTGAATGTATATACAGTAGAACATACTTACATTCAGGTTGCACTACAGAAATATCAGTCCTAATTGAAAAATTTAGTAGTTTTGCTAGAATATGAACAGCTTTGAATATCATGTAACTTTATTAAATATATAGGCTTGGCATGAGTTGGAGTTGACTCTATAGCAACTTAAAACAATTGTTAAAATATTTTTCATTATCTTATGATGAACTGATTGTGATCCAATGAACTATAATAAATTGGATAATATAAAATAATTTTCCGGTGGCCTCAAAAATCATCACAATATGTTCACAGAGCATAAAGAAAAATATTTTGAAGTAAAATGCATGTTTCAATTCTTTTTCAATGTATATAAGTGAAGTTTTTATTAAAGTATTTGATGGCGGGCATAGCTGGATCCACATATAAATAAGGTATTTCAACTCTACCCTTTAAGGCATAAGTGTCCCCCTGATTAATGACCTCAGTTTCACAAAGTATTTTAAATGTCACTACAGATTTGGAGCAAAACAATACAATTAAGGGGAAAGTACCTCTAAAATTTTCAGAGAAGAATGAGAAAAATCGAGTTCCCAGGGCTGCTACATCAAGAACTGAGAGAATATGGCCTGGAGGTGTTATTCCTTATGTGATCGGAGGCAATTTCACAGGTAAGATATTCCCAGAGTGTCTGTCTTGTTAAAGAAATGATAGATTCTATATGAAGCACTGCATATCTGTATAGACTATTAATATATAAACCAGGTTACTAAATCAAACTAGAAAATACCACACAACTTTAGGTTATTATCTCAGAATATCATTAAGATTTAAAAAGTACATTTAGTTTCATATTCTAAAATAACACTTATGTTCTGGTTTTTAAACCATGTTTCAAATATGTTCTTTCAATGTGGAAACTGATCTCTTTTCCACTAACCAAAAAATGTAGGTCCCATGTATAGAACTGCATATATTTACACCCTATAATGCTTTTAGAGGTAGTGAACACTGCCCGTCTGATGGGGAAGTGAATACTCTTTCTTTAAAAGAATTAATTCATTTGTTGCTATAAGGGCGAGCATTCGTTGTTTGATAATAGTGACATCACACTAAATGCCCAGCCAGTCTTAAAGTGGAGAAGCCAGCATGAAGCTCTTCTCCCTGGAGCACACCCTATTTTATTAATGTCTAACAATTTTTCTAGGCAACCAGAGAGCCATGTTCAAGCAGGCCATGAGGCATTGGGAAAAGCACACGTGTGTGACTTTCATTGAAAGAAGTGATGAAGAGAGCTACATTGTTTTCACATATAGGCCTTGTGGGTAAGTAGAAGCAGAGAAAGGCTTGATTATGATAGTTTATAGGGAAAGACTTAAATATCTTTTATTCCATCTGTATACCACATTAGCAACCTATTCATCTATTTCCTCTTACCTCACACCTGGTCTATTTCAATTGTATCCAATTCATGACTGAAAATGACCTCTTAAAAGCAAGGGCCACACCAATTTACTACAATTATTTAGATTGTTTGGTATTATAATTTTTGTTTCAGTATTTGCTTCTTACAACTTTAAGCTGTGAAAACACTATCCTGCATCCTAATAGCACTGGGTTAATTAATTTTATTAATATTCAATCAAGTAGGAAGAATATAGAATTAAACTATTAAAATGACACCACTAGACTCCACTCTTCTCTGTTGGTTTTAGAGTGGAGAAACCTACATTAATATCTCTAAACATAAATTTAAGAAATGCTGGCCTTGGAATAGAATCCAAATTCCTTGAAATATTATTTATGCAATGCCACAAATTAGCCACTCTTTTCATTTTTAGGAAAATTGTGACATTTTTCTTCTTTCACCACATTTGTCCACATATCTAATGTTTTAGCTATGAGTGATTAAAGCCAGTTCTCCAAAGAGGGCCTCCTACTCTAAAAGGCTTTTGATTGTACAAGCTCGTAAGCATATACAAGATTCCATATACCAGCCTAGCAGATTAAAGAATTGTTTACTTTTGGATACTTTGGGGTGTCATTTTATTCTTCTTTGCCTTAAAAATGTTTTCTTTGTTTTTGTTACTTTTCACTTGTTTGAAAGAAAACCTGTCATCAAATAATTTCACTGGCAAATATTGTACTAGTCTTACAATAATTATTTACTTTCACCTAATGTTCAAGATACATTAAAAAAAAGAGAAAGGTTTCTGCACAGTTGATTCCTACTCATGGACATCTTATATATCAAAGTAGGGTTTGCAACAGCCAGGTTGGTTTTTCCAGACACCTCTGGGAGGAGTCTTATTAGTAACAGAGCACTTAGCAATTTATATCAGCTAAGTTCCAATCTATAGAGGTTGTCCCTCTATAGATATATATATAGTTATATATATATAGATATATATAGGTATATATATATAGATATATATATAGTTATATAAAAAAGGTCTCTTGACAATTTGTGTTGTTATGTGATATCAAAATGGTCCCAAATCCTAGTGACCCTATATCTGAGCCATTCTCACAATTGTTATATTTGAACTTGTTTTTGCAGCTGTATCAGTTCTTCTCATTGAGTGCCTTCCTCTTTTTCTCTGCACTTCTAATTTACCAACTATGATGTAATTTTCATTTTTAAAATTTGCTAAAATTAATTTATGTAATTTGGGATTCAAATAAATCCAAATATTTTCACTTGTGTCTTGAGATCTCTTTTCCTCTAGAACAATCTTTTAATAATCACACTTAATTTTTTTTGGGGGGGGGGCATCACTGCCCTCAGGGGGTGGGAGTAGGAGGCCCAGCCTTTGCTCCGTGGAGCTGGAATCGAACTTCATCCCAGTGGGCCGCAGTCCTGTGCACAACCACTACGCCACCGGGGCTCAGCCCCCTAATTCTTTATATAAATCATTTTATTGGGGGCTTATGCAACTCCTATCACAGTCCATACATCCATCCATTGTCTCAAGCACATTTGTACATATGTTGATGTCATAGTTTAAAAAGTATTTTCTTTCTACTTGAGCCCTTGGTATCAGCTCCTAATATTTTGCCCCCTCTCCCCCTCCCTCTGTGATGAACTCTTGATAGTTCACAAATTGTTATTATTTTTTCACTTCTTGCACGGTCCAGTGACTCTCCCTAACCATTTGCATGTTGTCCGTCCCAGTGGGAGGGGATTATATAGGTAAGTCATTGTGATCGGTGCCTCCCCCCCCCCCCCACCTTACTCTCCTGGTTTGGCTACTCTCAATGTTGGTCAAGGAGTTTATCTGTTCTGTATTCCCTGTGTTTCCAGCTCTTATCTGTACCCAGGTCCATGCTCTGGTCTAGCCAGATTTGTAAGGCAGAATCAGCGTCATGAGAGTGGAGAGTAGGAAGCATTAAAGAACCAGAGGAAAGCTGCATGCTTCATCAGTGCTACAGTGCACCCTTACTGGCCAGTCTTCTCCCCACAACTCTTCTGTAAGGGGATGTCCAATTGCTTACAGATTGGCTTTGGGCCTCAACTCCACACCACCTGCACCTCTCATTCACATTATAATTTGTTACTCTGGGTCTTTGATGCCTAATACCTGATCTCACCAACACCTCATGTTGTTGTTGCTATTGTTGTAGCTCTTGTTTTCTTTTCTATTGCTGCTCTGTTGTGCTCAGCCTTGTGTTTGTCCATATTGTTGTCTCTGTGTGCCTGTCTGGAGGGTATAGGTGGGGTAAACAAGCCGGAAGAGAGAACAACGGGATGAGAGTTCCAGTGGGACATGGGAGAGGGGAGACATGAGGAAAGGAAGTGGGTGCTAACACACCAGGGACAAGGGAACAGCAAATGACTGAAAATCAATGGCAAGGAGGGTGTAGGAGGTTAGGTAGGGCTTGCTCAAGGGCAGTGTAACTGAGAGAAATTACTGAAACCAAAATGAAGGCTGAACATGATAGTGGGACAAGAGCAAAATAAAAGGAAATAGAGGGAAGAACTAGGAAGCAAAGGGCATTTATAGATATCTAAATACAGGCATGTATATATGTTGATAAATTTATATATGTCAATGGGATTAGATCTATGTGCTTATATTTATAGGTTTAGTATTAAGCAGATGTACATTGGGCCTCTACTCAAGTACTCTCTCTCGAGATAAGATGACTTTGTTCTAATAATCTGGCACTCTGCAAGGCTTGCCTTCCTGACACAATCACTGAAAACAAAGCAGGTGCATAAGAAAATGTAATGAATAAAGCTGATGGTGCCCAGCTATCAAAAGATACAGCATTTGGGACCTTAAAGGCTTGATGATAAAAAAGCAAACATCTAGCTGAGAAACAACAAAGCTCACAAGGAAGAAGTACACACCTGCTTTTTAAGTTCTTTTCTCTTGGTCTAGAATTTATTGATGAAGCAATTTTCTTAAAGGCTCATGATATTCTGAGTTTATCTGTTTTCTTTGTTATTCTTTCATATCCTTTTACTCTCTGTTCAGTATTTTCAGTAAGTTAAAATTTATATGTAACCACTTGACAAAGTTGAACTTTATCTTTTTGCTATGAATGATTTTTATAAGTTCTACTGTCAGCTTTATATTATTTATGTCAGAAGGCATATGCATGGAATTGCCACATGTGTCATTGTTCTATTGATTTAGGTAGTGGTAACCCCCCCCCAAGTCTTGATTGTAAAAGTCTCAAGAACAATATCATAATGGGTTAAAATAATTTTGAATGATCAGTGCAAAATGGTGATTCCCTAAAATATTTTTCTTTTATTTGTTGTAAAGGTATTGCCTGAATTTCTTCTGTGAATATTTTTCTGTAATAAATTATAGGGTTAAGAATACTGAGAGTCGAGCTATTTCTAGAGGCTTGAGTTGAAAGCAGACTTTTTAAGGATGATGATGGCAACAAATGCACAAATGTGCTTTAAACAATAGATGCGTATATGGATTATGATAAGAGTTGTCTGTGCCCCCATAAAGTGATTTAAAAAATAAATTAAAATATTTGAAATATTAAAATAGTCATTAAAATGGGGGTGGGGAGGGGGGAAGCCAGGAGAACTTATACCCAAGGTTCAAGTAGGTAAGTTTTAGAAATGATTATGACAAAATATGTACAGATATGCTTGATCAAATTGATGTATGGAATGTTAGAGCCTTCAATAAAAATTATTTATGATATTGTCCCTCTGATTAGTACCCCTCTTTCAGTTATAAAGGAAAGCTTTAACTCTTAATGATAGTCTCCAACTTATTTGTTATGAAGATTGGCCATAGTAAGTCCATTATCTTCTAATGTGCAAATGATAGTGAAATAGCAGCAAAATTTAATCAAAAATTAATTAAAACCAACAAAGAGAGATGTCTGCAGATAAAAAGAAATTGGATATTATAAATGATGATTCCATGCCAGTAAATAAAGAAGACAGTTTTGAGATGATATAATATTGGGTTTTTATAAAAAGTATACCCAAAAGTATTCAGTACATAGGAATTAATTTTCTGTTTGGTCTTGTGGTCTGTATTGGCCTTGAGAGAGAGAGAGAGAGAGAGAGAGAGAGAGAGAGATGCTTTTCATACTTAACAGAACACATGTCTAAAACAGAAACCAATAAATATAATAGAGGGGTGTTTGAAAAGAAAGTTATTTCACTATATTTTAAAATCTCTCTATATATATCTATAGTAAAGATTGAGAACTTTGAAAAATATTATTTAAAATAAATAAATAAATAACCTCCCCTGCAAAGAAAGTGAATTAAAAAAAAGAATATGTGGAGTTGTAGTTCATTGTTGGCTGTTGTTAGGTTTCATGACCTATGTCCCTTATGTACAACAGAGGTAAGCATTGCCTGATTTGGCACCATTGTTATGCTTGAGCTCCTGTTTGCAGCCACTTTGTCAGTTCATCTCACTTGCCATGGTCTCCTTCTTCCCTGGACCTCCACTTGACCAAGAATGATTCCATTTGCAGGGACTAATCTCTCCAGACAGCATGTCCAGAGGTCATGAGATAAAGCTTAGCCACCCTCCCTCTGAGAAGTAGTTTGACTGTATGTTCATTAGATTCTTTTGTTCTGTTAGACCTCGAAAATACTTTCAATAGTCTACATCAATATTCCTGTTCAAATGCATCAATTCTCTGTCTTTCTTCCATATTTGGTGTCTTTTACATACATATGAGATTATAGAAAAATCATAATTTGGGTTGGGTGCATCAAACTCCTCAAAGTGACATCCTTGTTCTTCAACACAGTGGAGAGGTCTTATTCGTGCTTGCTTCGGCAACAAATATACTAAAGAGGTCTTACTCAGCAGATTTGCCCAATGTAATACGTTGTTTGATTTTTTGAACTTGTGCTTCTATGAGTGTTGATGGTGATTTAAGTAAAATGAAGTCTTTGACGATTTAAAGCTGCTCTCAGTTTGTCTTGATGCTATTTATAGATGAACTTATGAGGATTTGGGTTGATTTCCAGTGAATTGTAGTTCCTACCCCTCCAGCAATTGCAGGAAGTACTCGTAGGATTCAGTAAGCAAGGTTGTTCCCCTGCATATTGCAAGTCCTTAGTAAGCCTTCCTCCAATCCTGATGCTGTGTCCCTCCTACAGTCCAACTTTTGAAGTTATATGCTCAGCAAACAGCTTTAAAGGGTACAGCTTTGATACAGACCTTTCCTTTTTTAAAACCACACGGCGCTCTCTGTTCTGTTCAAAGGATTGTCTCTAGGTCGTTAACCTGAATGATTGAAAGTACACACATAAAGTTCAGCTGAAAAGTTAGCCAATTGTCCTTTGTAGATGTTCTGATGAACTAAATGGCAGGAAGGTCTCAAACGTGCCTTTGTTTACCATCCCATGCAGCTGTAAGGGACATGAGAACTTAGACTATCTTGTTGCCCTGGGTGGCACCATCAGCTTAGAATTGGGCTGCACAACCCACCAGATGCTCTGTGGAAGAAAGGGGAAACTATCTGCTCCTGTACAGATTTATAGCTTTGAAAATCCCACAGAGATTTATGGTGAACTGGAAGTGTCTCATTGGTTTTGTATGCACATAATTATCTTTTAAGTTTTTGTGTTTTACAATGCACCGAATATGGTTGGTTGGTTGGTTAAGGAACCCATGCTTTGAAATATACAGGGAGCTGGTCTATATAAGCTGCCAGTACAACATATGACTTCCTGATCAAGAAGTGTTTGGAGTGTAGTGCCATTCTTTGGACCTACGTCTTCCCTCTGAGAACCTCCTATTGCTGAGTGAAATGCTCTTAACAGAAGGACGGTCATACCCACAAAACTGATCATACTGCACACTAAGTGACAGCAAGAGCAAGAGGGCAAGATACGAGAATCAGTGGCAGAACTGAGAGCAAAGGTGTCTACAAAGAGGCAGCAGCAGAGAAAACAGCAAGGTCCCGGGCAGTGGGCAGCATGGGCCCACAGAGAAGATGGCAGTGATGGTTTATCAACCCAGGGATTGTAGACGCCATCAATGTATCTGAGGGCCTAAAGGGAAGAAGTCACAGAGCTCTGTGGCTCCCCTTGGAAGATCCTCTTCATAGTCCCATTTGGAAAACTACGGTATAAAGACCTGTGATAGGGACCCTGGAAGGGGCCTTTAAGAAGGGGTGGAGAGAGGTCTATCCATGAGGACAGAAACTAATCCCATCCTGAGAGCTTCGGACTCTGTTAAGAGGGAGCTAAGAAGAGGCCTGTTTGGAGGGGGACAAGCCATTTGTGAAGGCTGGGCCCCTTTAGACATGTAAATGCCTATTCTCTGTTGCTGTGTAGAGATGAATTGTACCTGTTCACCTCACACTTGCTTTAAAAAAAAAATTCACACTTGCTTTCTAAAGTAAGCTGTCTGTAACTATTGATTGCTACTTACGTTTTAAAGGTGATAGCAATTTTCAAAGCCAACATTTCGGAGTGTATCTAGGTGTTTTACCTGATAGGAACAGATAATAAGGGTCTTTATCTTAGCAGTCTCGTGATTGCTTGGGATGTAGAGTACTACTGCCTTTTTACATGTGTGTGTTCACAGTGGGCCTGACATGCCATGTCATTTATTTGTAATGTACATATTTCAGCTATATTTTCATTTGAGCATCTAGATTTAATCCATTCCTAGGTCCCTTAAATAAATCAGGGATCAGAGCCACCACAGGCTTCTTAGTTTACAGGAGAATTGTAATAAAATAGCTTTGGGAATAAGACATTATGGATTTTTTCTTCTTCATGATGAAACTCAATCTTATTTATTGGAAATTTCTATGGCGTGAGTATGTTGCAAGGGTGTTTTTGATTAAATAAATCAACCACAATTCTTGGCTTCAAACGTCTCTCTTTTCTGAATATAATCATTAAGAATAACTCAGTATGGTGCATAATTACCAGATATTTTAGTTCCATTGCTATTGTTTCTTGAAAGTATTGAGTATTTTAGTTTGTCTCTCTCCAAAGTTCACAAATTATAAAATTTTATGTATAATTTTTACTGTTTTACAATATGACAAATAACATTACATGTATTAAAATATAAACTATTGAAAAACTAACAATTACAACAACATCTAAGAAACACAACAAAAATCACTCATTTTTTCCTCTGCCAGGTACTTCTGTCCTTTTAAGGTTAACTCACTTTTGATAGATTCATAAATAATTAGTACCCATTAGTTTCTCAAACTCCTATTGTATGTTTTAAAAGATGTAGAAATCATTCAGTTTCAAAAGAAGGGAAAGTGGAATATTCATGCTAAGTGACAATAAAAATAAACTATCAAAGGTACTTACCCTGGATTTTGAAGTGACAGAACTCAAAATTTGACAATATAATGTTTGACAGCTCCATATATAATTTAATAAATAAAAGATGTTTGACAGTGCCTTGTGCACTGTGATTCTCAATGATTCAAGGGTAGTCATTTAGTGCCTGGTATTATATAGAATCTTATTAGGATGCTATAAATCAACACATGACTTTATTGGATCTTAGCATCTACCACAGGTTCATACAAAAGTTTCACTAAATCATCTTCTCACCACTTTCTACTTTATTCCAGATGCTGTTCATATGTAGGTCGACGAGGAAATGGACCGCAGGCTATTTCTATTGGCAAGAACTGTGACAAATTTGGAATTGTTGTTCACGAATTGGGTCATGTGATAGGCTTTTGGCATGAACACACACGACCTGATCGAGATAACCATGTCACCATCATAAGAGAAAACATACAGCCAGGTGAGAAACTACAACATGTGTTGTGTTTAAAAGCTGATGGAATATTTTTGAGCTGCACTTTCATTACATTTAATATACAACCTGTAGGAATGGAATAAACATTATTTAAAATAGTAGGTTCAAAATTTTGTTTGTTCACCCTTATGGTTTTATACCAAAGGATTCAAAAATTTATGAAAAGTATGATGAAAAGATGGAATGATTGGATGATCTTTTAGAATACCCCTCACATGCGTATACTTTATTTTTCCTAGAGACTGGATAGTTTGTGCCTTCATAGACTTTCTTTCTTAAAAATTTCTTATTTTTAAAAATCATTTTATTGAGTGTTTGTACTAATTTTATCACAAGTCATCCATCCATTCATTATGTCAAGAACATTTGTACATATGTTGCCATCATCATTTTCAAAACATTTTCTTTCTACTTGAGCCCTTGGTGTCAGGGCTCATTTTTCTCCCTTCCTCTCCCACTCTTCCTCCCTCATGAACCCTTGATAATTTATAAATTATTATTTTTCATTTCTTACCGACTCATATCTCCCTTCACCCAATATTCTGTTCATACTGTTGTCCATCCCCCGGGGAGGGATTTATAAGTAAATCATTGTGACTGAGTCTCCTTATCTCCGTCCACCCTCCCCTTTACCCTCCTGGTGTGGCTACTCTTAATATTGTTCCTTAGGGGCTTAACTGTCCTTGATTCCCTGTGCTGCCAGCTCTGATCTGTATCCATGTACATGTTCTGGTCTAGCCAGATTTATAAGGTGGAATTTGGGTCATGAAATTGGGAGGGGGTGAGTGGAAGAAGAGGAAGCATTAAAGAACTAGAAGAAAGTTGAATGTTTTATCAGTGCTGTACTGCATCCTGACTGATTCCTTCAGCTTTTAATTTCTTTCAGTGTTGGTTTCTTTACCATAAGTCAAGATTGTTAAATGCGTTCTTTTAATTTAAGCTTTTATTGTATTCGGTTCTAGAATTTATAATGAGAAAATATTTAAAAGAACAGGTTTGCTATGAAATATACTATTTTGCATTAGCAATCTACATTATTCTTAGAATAATTTCTGGCAAAAATTCCAGGAAAATGAATTACCAACATAACCTAAATAATTTCTTTGGCATTTCCCCTTAAACTTGACTACCCCTCCCAACACCCCCAAAACAAACTCACTGCCATTAAGTCAATGCCAGTAACACAGAGAAGAACTGCCCCGGTGGGTGTGTGACACTATAATTCTTTATGGGAGTAAAAGTCCTTTCTTTCTCCCATGGAGGAACTGGTGGTTGGTTTCAAATTGCCGGCCTTATTGTCAGCAGCCAGGTTTGCCTACTTTCCAGGATGTAACCACTGCTCCATCAAGGTTCCCTGACTACCCCTAAAGACAGGTTATTAAGGTTTCATTCAATAGTTGAAGTAGAATTGGTAAATAGAATATACTTTCCCTGACAGTTGGATGGTAATGTCTTCAATATAAAGCTTTTAACTAATTTCTTTCTTCACAGTCCTAGAAATCATTACATTTTATTACGCCTCCAAATTCTATCCCATGGAATATTCTTGTAGGTCAAAGAAAAACAAAGAAATAGCAACTTAAAAAAAATTGACGTGAAGTTGATTCTGCCTCACAGCAACCTGCACAAAGTTGTACTGATTATAGACGCCAAGCTATTCTCCCATGGTTTAGCAATCAGACTCCCGATCTTCCAGTTAGCGCTCACTGTTTCATCCACAGCACCCCACGGCTTCTATGTTCTTGTAAGTGGTATAAATTTTAGGCATAAGTAAAGTAAAAAATACTTTGAAAGGCTAACATTAAGTTAGAAAAATGAAATTTTATAGCATTTCCACATACTTGGTGCCAATTATTTATCACTGCTTTATTAGGTCATACAAATCTATGATTCTAGTCCTCAATTACTCTAGTGGTCTGTATGTTTTTAAATTATTGAAAGCGAGTACAAAAATTGACAATTGTTTATGTTGATAATACTACAGAATACATGATAGTTATTAGTCAGAAGGCTAGAGAAACAAATCCAAAGAGATTCATATGCACTTAAGAAAGAGCTGTACTACCAGAGGCAGTGATGCCCACAAAAAAAAAAGAAAGAAAGAGCTGTATATAAAGAGTAATAGTCCATTAAGACAACACCCAGCCCAGTCCAGGTCAATCCACAAGTGCACTGTTAGCCCATATGTCCAGTACCAATATATAAATCCCTCTTCAGACTCATGAAACACATGCAATGATCCCAGATGCAGAGATATCACAGGAAAACGGGTGGGAACTCTTGTGGATCCAGTGGCTTTGTAAGCCTCACAGTGCTGACAGGCATCTCCATGTAGCTCCTTCACTCAGGGCACTAGTGCAGTTCCATGTGTCTTGTCAGCTGCAATGTCTCGCAGGGAGTAAGTGTGTGCCCCACCTTCCGCAGGCTATTTTTCTCCTTCTTGCCTCCAAATGAAATCATCAAGCTGCGACCAGAGTGACAGGCTAAACTCCACCAGTTGACTCTTACTGCTCAAATTGACGACAGATTACATAACTGCCACAGTTGTCACTAAATATAATTTGACCAGTCACTGAGAATAACACAAAGGAAATTAGACTTTATAGTGAACTTATAAAATGTTCTAAGGTAGAGCGAAGCGTGATTAAAATTCTAGGCCTAAAGAAATTATTAGCTTAGAGTAAGAAAGTAGGGGTAGGAAGGATTAGTTTAAAGTCAGGACAACCTATTAGAAACCTAAATCATCTATGTCCTCAATCAGTGTAGTGTAAGCCAAAAGGAAGCAGACTGTCTTCCAAAACTATTTTAAGAGAAATGTCATTATATGAGGGGAAATAGCCAAGGTTTTATTTTTAGGCAAAGATGGCTAAGCCCGGTGATGTAGTGGTTGAGTGGAGACTGCGGCTCACTGGCTTGGTGTGGTTCAAATCCAGCATCAGCTCTCCAGGAGCAAGGCTGGGCCTCCCACTCCCACCAGAGGGCAGTGATGCCACCTCCCAAAAAATAAAATCAAAAATAAAAAGAATACTTTTATCAAATTTAAGAAATATAGATAATAGAAAAAATATCATGTTTTTGAGAGGAAAAAAGACAAATGCCAGTTGAATTGAGTGTCTCTTATAGTTTGAGAGCCTCTACGTGTTCAAGTAGAATTTTTTAACAGACAAAAGAGTGGTGAGGTTGGATTTCAGAATATGTCTATAGATCAAAATTTGATTGTGGAATTAAATGCAAGAGGGAGAAGTTTGACTGTAGGAAATGGGAAGCACTAATATTTAAAAAGTATTCAGTAGAGAAGGCTTTTTCCAAAGACTAACAATTTATGAATTAAGAGGGAAGAGAAATGTCAAAGGCATGTGATACTGCAGAAACACAACTAAAATGTTATTTCAGTATTACTGAAGTAATCTTGGTGCTGGCTATCAAAGAAAAGGAGAAATGAAAAAGATGCATTTCTCAATATAGAAAACTCTGAGCTAGCCATCAAGATTCGTTGCAAGGGAAATAAAGAGGAAATAGTATTTCTGAAAAATATGCTTTCCAGTCAAATAACTAGAAGAAATTTTCTGTTAGCTATAGTTATTTAATATTCTATATGGACCAAATATCTTATTAGGTAGACTAAAAAGAAAAGAACTTCAAAAGGAAGTAAATATTGAGCAATCTTGTTTTTTTTTAATTATAGTTGACTGTAACAAACATATTTACAGACCTAAAATATGGGAAAATTTTGTATATGTAAATAAGTGCTACCAAATAATTCTGGTAAAATATAGCTAGGGAAATCACAAAATAAATTTGCAGTTTCTCTATGTGAGTTAAGACTTCGGTGAATTTTGACCTTCATCTGACCTTCTGACCATCGTCCCCGGATATGGATAACCTTGTTATCAGACAGAGATCATTGTAATTTGATTATGGCAGAGGTAGTTTGATTAAAAAACAATGCCTATTATTGGATCTATTTTGACACATTTAAAAGTTAATTCAGGCTTAATATGTTCTGCATTTTTTTTCTTTTAAAAAAATCATTTTATTTGGGGCTCTTAGAGCTCATATCACAAACCATTGTGTCACACACATTTGTATATATGTTGCCATCATCATTTTCAAAACAGTTTCTTTCTACTTGAGCGCTTGGTATCAGTTCATTCCCCCTCCCCAACCCCATGCCTCCCTCATGAGCCCTTGAAAATCTATAGTTAAGTCCTAAAGCAACCACTGTCTCCTATCACTCATTTTTCTGTTGTCCATCTTTCTGGGAGGGGGCTATATGTAGATCATTGTGATCAGTTTTGTTTTTTCTCCCTACCATCTTCCTCTTACCCTCCTGATATTGCTGAAATTGGTCTTGAGGGGTTTATCTGTGCTGGCTTACGAGCTCGTATCCGGACCAGTGTACATGTTCTCATTTAGCCAGATTTGTAAGGTAGAAGTGGATTCATGATAGTGTGAGAAAAAAGTAGGAAAGTACTAGAGGAAAGCTGTATGTCTTGTCAGTGCTATGCTGCACCCTGACTGGCTTGTTTTTCCCTTGTGACCTTCTGTAAGGGGATGTCTGATTGTCTACAGATGAGCTTTCTGTCTTCACTCAGTGCTCCCCCTCATTCGCATGGCGTTCTGCATTTTGTTAAATGAGATTTTATTTTGTCCTTGCTGTGTGTTGTTGTTGCTTCTTGTAGTTTCCAATGATATTGTATATATAAAATCCAGGATAGGTTAACCAATGGAAACAATAACTGGATTAATAATTACCTAAGGAGAATGTTAGGAGGAAATGGGTAGCCAGTAACAGTAAGCAGCGGAAAAAAAAAGTTCTGATATTGTTTATGGTGGTGATTGCACAATTCTTTTTCATAAGATTGAACTTTTGACTGTATTAATCAAAAAACCAGAAGATACTTTAAAAAATATCTATGTCTTCAAAAACTTGCAAAGGCAGTGTACCCCCTGCTACAGGGTCACAGTACGTCAGAATTGATCCTAGAGCAGACAGATTTTCCTTGGTACTTTTGTTGTTATAAAAGACAGGTTTTTCACCACTTTCCTTTCAGGTTCGTTATATTATGGTGGTTTGAGTGTTGCTGTGGTGATAAAAGGTATTAGAAAAATATGATTGGGAAATATGATTTTGTGCTAGAAGTGAAACTAGAGATTGTGTGATAGAATCTTAGAAGACCAACAGTTTCTTCATTGCAAATACATTTTTTCAATAACACAAATAGATCTAAGACATGTGGACTTTTCTAGTTGAAAGTTGTAGAAATCAAATCGACTATCTCTGTGGTAAGAGGCTCAAGATCAACAACCAAAATAAGGCTAGGGGCTGAATGTGGAACAGAGCATCAATTGTTCATATATAATTTCAGTGGGAAGCTGAAGAAAAAATTTTTAAAATCCACAAAATGTGACTTAGTTTAGCCCACCTGAATGTCAAGAACCTTTCGAGAACAGATTTGGTGGGTTGAACACTGACTGAAGACCCAATGAGCTGGGGGATGACATCAAGAGTATCACTCATTTAGGAAACATCAGGTCATTAAAAAACAAGAAAGAGAGAAAAAATCAGTGTGAATGGCAGAAGAGAATCTGAACTTGCTCTTAATTATTGGGTAACTAAGACAAATGGAAGAAATGATGATGTCAAAGAGATGAATGGAAGCAATTTAAAGGGCAGGTCGAGAAAACACAGTAAAATCAAAGAAGAATGAACTTTTCATATGATAGGGTAAATTCAAGAAAAAAAATTAAAGCTTGAGTTGAAATCTTGGAAGATTACATTTGCAAAATATTGAATGATAAATAAAGCATCAAACAAAGATAGAATTGTAGAATCACTTACCTAAAAGAACAAGTCAACTGTCCCCCATTCCAGGAGGTAGCCTATGAGCTGAAGGTAGCGATGGTGCTGAAGGAACAGGTTCAATTTCCACTGACTGCATTACCCAAAAGAAAGGCTCCAGGAATTGACGGAATACCAATAGAAATATTTTAACAAGCTGATGAAGCACCAAAAGCACTCATTCATCTATGCCAGAGAATTTGGAAGGGAGCTTCTTGGCCATCAGACTGAAAGCCATATTTGTTCCCATTCCAAAGAAAGATGACTCAACAAAATGCTCAAATTACAGAAAAATATGACTGATATCACATCCAAACTATATTTTGCTGAAGATACATCTGACAACAGATGCAGGAAGACATTGACATGAAGCTGCCAGAGGTTTAGGCAAGAGTCACACGAGGACATAGAACAAGAGATATAATTTCTGATGTCAGATGGACCTTAGCTCAAAGCAGAGAATCACAGAAAGATGTTTGCCACACAAAGCATTTGCCTACATGGACCATAACAACCTATGAAAAGCCTCGAGAATAATGGGAATTACAGAGACCTTTCATTGTGCTCATGAGGAACTTGTACGCATACCTCAAGGCGATTGTGCAAACAGAACAAGGGGATCTTCTGTGGTTTAAAACCAGACAGAGTTATAGTCTCCCACAATACTTATTTAATCTGTAAACTGAGCAAATAGAGAGACTGGATCATATGAAGAAGGATTTGAGATCAGGGGCGGATATGAGGCTTATATGCAAATGACACCACAAGAATTGCTAAAAGAGAGATGAAGTAGAAGCACTTGCTAATGAAGATCAAGAATGTCAGCTTTCAACATGTATTATAATTGAAATTTAAAAAGACCAAAATCCTCATCACTGGGCCAAAAAGTGAAGAAAATATTGTAATTGTCAAAAATTTTCTCTTGCTTGGGTCTTCAGTGAATGTTCATGAAAGCAAAAGTCAAGAGAATAGAGGAGCTAATGACAGTGAGTACAAGAATGAAGAAAATGTTCTAAAATTGAGAATTCATGTGTGCCTGATCTAATTCATGGTCTTTCTATTTTCCTAATATGAATGGGAAAATTGGGCATCGAATAAGGAAGAGTGCAGGAGAATCAGTATTTTTAAATTATGGTGCTATGGATACTGACCATACCATGGACTGTCAAAAGAATAAACAAATCTGTCTTGGCAGAAGTACAGCCAGATTGATCCTTAGAGACAAAGATGAAAGACGTCCAGAAGCTTATAATATCAAGTTGTAAGATTCATTCAAATGATTGTGAAACTCTGAACCAAATTAAATTTGACCTCAAATTCATTAAGGTAGAACTTCATATTTGTCAGAAAGAAAGTTGTCTCATTTTTGGAATGAAAATGAAGGTTTACATCACTTTTATCTTTAGTAATAAGTCAAATAGCGAAAGCCTATAGATTCCTATGTGCATATGCTGAAGTTATTATTTATTGTTTACTTGATCAAACTATGGTTCATCCCATACATGAACAATGAAACTGCACTCTGGAGATTTTCAAATCTGTACCATTTGGAAATATTTCATTTCAGTCCTTATTTCTGAAGCATTCCTTACTAGTGTGAAGCACTAACCTCTCGGTTGGTATTTCAGACTCAACTATTTGAGCTACTTGGGACACCTGTATTTACACATAGTACTTATTGCACATTTTCCAGAGTTTCATAGTAAGACATTAATGCCAATAATAAAACATTTTGTTGATTCTGGCAAATGTAGACATAGTGAAAAGTCAGAAAGTTATGTTTAAAACTATAACTTTAAAAAGATCAGTATGTATAGCAGCAAAAAAAGCAGTGAGGTATTAAATAAGCTAATGCTGTAAGGTAGCAAAAGAATAAAGATAAGGAAACAATACAAAGCCTGCATTTGATAGTTCATCTATTTTTAGAAATGAACTTACTAATTAATGGAATCCGTTATTGCTCTTTAAATTTGTTATTAAAATGCTTTAAGCAATAATACTAGATTCATGCTTTGTGGCTTCATTTTAGTATATAAATACAGACAGCATGAGCATCAGGCATTTAGTAAAGCATAGATATAGTCCTAGACAATGCTTTTTGTTTCTCTTTTCTCTGTGTTAAAAGGTTTCTTTCTAAGTTATTATTGATTCCTGACTCTTAGGACAAGAGTACAATTTTCTGAAGATGGAACCTGGAGAAGTGAACTCACTCGGAGAAAGATATGATTTTGACAGTATCATGCACTATGCCAGGAACACTTTCTCAAGGTTGGAGTCTCAGGTTATACTTTTGACTTTTAAGTCCCTTTCCCCTTATGGCTCTTCACGAAGCTATGATTGACATTTGAACTAAAGCTATTTTTAAATGCTGCTGTCTCATGGAAGAAGTAAAGTGGATGAATGATTCATTAGTATTTATTGTGAACTTGAGAATTTTAGAAATATTCTTAAAATAATTTTTTCATTTCTATCAAATGTATAATTTAACCATATAAATAAAATGGCCTGACATATTTGATTTATTTCATGTTTCTGTATCACAGAATTATCTCTTAAAGCTATTAACTAATCAATTAGAATATTTGATTTGCAAAGTCTTGCTTAATAGAATTTAGGTATTTTTAAGTCACATAGGGAACTTGATTATTGAATGGGATCTTCACATTTTCTATGTAGCATGTCTTTTATCCTATATATTCTCTTGGCTCAAGTACTAGTCTGGCACAAAAATCAGTATTACTAAATTCATTTGCCAAATAACATGTTAGAAAGATATCTTGCCTATTATAATATACTAATCAGTTTAACCTTAACATTTTTTCATTACTGATGAATGCTATTTTTTGAGAGTGTAATCAACTTAAGTCTTGATTTCCTTCATCCTTATGATGGCATTGTCATCATTCAAATAGTTGCCTGGTAAAGAATTTGAACATTGAAAACATCAAATTCATCATTTTCTTTCATTTTCTGTGAATTTTGCACACATATGCCCACTCTCATTCATTCATGTTGCCTACTTTAAGTCCATTTCACAGCTCATCAACTCTTAATATCTATTTGTAGAAGCAGTCAGAAAGATGAGAAAAAATAATTTCATTGTTTAAAAAATTGGCAAATCATAGAGAAGATTGTTTCAATGAGTTACTTACTTTGGTGCATTTAAAATTTCCCTTTTTTGGGGGGGGGGACATCACTGCCCTCTGATGGGAGTAGGAGGCCCAGCCTTGCTCTTGGAGAGCTGCTGCTGAATTTGAACCACCAACCCAATGGGCCGCAGTCCCACACACCAACATCACACCACCTAAAAATTTACTTTTAAAAGCAAATTTTATTATTAAAATTTTAGCATGATCTATGATTTAGAAAAGTTCTTCTTAAAGTATACACAGTATAGGAGGAGCTTCAAAAAGCTTGTGGAACTATTCCATTATTTTTTCATTCCATTTTCCACAAACTTTTTCAAGCCCCCACCATCCTTGTACTTCTTCAGTTAAGTAATTAACTATTTAAATTCTTCTGTTCTCTGAGATGAGAAATTAAATTTTTCCAGAAAAGTACCCAGAGATTTGGCTTGAAATTAAATAGAAAAATTTTTAAAAATGTATTTATAGGTCAGTGCTTGGAATTCAGCTTTTCTTAAAAGTGCATTTTCCTTGATTCACATTTCTGCCAAACCAAGCTCATTGCTACTGAATTCTTTTCTACTCCTAGGAGGCTCTGTTGGGTCTTTGTGGCATCAGACAGCTTTATTTTTTTTCAGTGAAGTGCCCGGTGATTTGAACTTCTGACTTTACAGTTCATAGCCTCTAATGCCTACTAACCTAAAGTGTCATCAGGGATCTTTATTTCAGCCAATGTGCTGCTGATTTTTTTATTGAGACCTAATCCAACTTTTCATTTTCTGGAGCAGAAGAGAGACAGGGGAGAAGTTAGAAAATAATAATTTATCTTTTCTATTTTTCATAGATGTACACTCTATAGAAAGTTTGAAATATACATGAAATTCCCTTAATCAGCATTTCCTTAATTTTGCCTTTCTTGCTAAATATTGATTTATGCAGTACAGTAGAAGAATATATTTTCTTAATTCTACCATTTAGCTAACTTTCCTCTTTTCTAGCTGAAGCTGCATCTTATTAAGTATGTCCCTTTTGATGCTCAATTCCCTCACATCATTCTTCCACACCTCTCTACTCTAATCTCAGGCTGTTTACACAGGAAGCTGTGTGGATACCCAGGTTAGATTTTTAAAATCCTCACCTTTTTCATCACTTAGAAGCTTGGGAAGCCAGGCAAATATTGCTCATAGATGATGTCACTATGTTTGCATGATAAATTCTTTCCCTGTCAACCTCTGTAAATCTCACTGCCTGCACTCCATGTTCCCTCACACCCATCATTATGTTGCATGGCAATCAGCATTGACCTGCTAATCTCATGTTTCAAAATGCTCCTAGACATGATTTCTGAATTTACATTTCTGCTGTGCAAATGATCTTATCTAACAGAACGATAATAGGTTTGATGACCTGATTCATATCATGGAATTGTTTTTGAGCCTTTAACTATGTTCATGCCGATCTGATTGAGAGTCACACTTCCCAAGCTAGTTTTCCCGACTACGAGCTTAATGGAAGCAGATTGCCAAATTTTTCACCCATGGAGTAGGTGAACATCTGACCTACCTGTTAGCAGCTGAATTGTTAACACCTGTGCCATGTCACAAGGACTGTAAATCGAATGTTCTCACTTGTATACAGATGTCCAGGACTGAGAATTAGGAGATTAACTATTTGCCATAGCTCTCTGCTCCACCTGCCCCAAATATTTCAAGTGTTATAGGTTTTCCTTTTCTGAAGCCCGAGAGTCTATAAAGTTCCCGTTGTTTTCATAGTATCAGTATCCTGCCAGCAGTTTTAAGAACTCACTCGTGAGAATAATGGAGGTAGATATAGGAGTTTTTGTCTGGTTTTGCATGAATTTGTGTCATATGAATGCTTGCAAACTATGGGTGGCACCCTTTCCATGAACAAAGATATATAAAATCTGATACCATTTCTTAAAATGCATCGCTAATTTTCTCTTTTAATGTAGCTAGAACAATTAACAACACTAGCAATATAATCTCACTGGTTGTGCCTCACTGAAAAGATCTCAGAAGAGCCTCATTAATTGATGGTTGAAATGAGGGAGAGAGAAAATAGTTAGCATTCTCTCTACAAAGAAAGAACAAAAGATTGGGTGACAGTCCTCTTTAGTTGGCTTGAATGACCCAAACCTTTGGAATTTCTTTTGAAAGGTGGGAGAAAAATAAAACTTCTTCCAAGATCATAAATCAATTTTTAGAAATAGAAGTAGAAAACAGTGACTACTTCATTATTCCCGAAGTACTTCAGACATGGTAATACTTCATTAATTTAGACTGCCTGGTAAATATTGATAGTAAAAGGATGGCTTTTCTCAATTCTACTGTATAGCAAACCTTCCGCTTTCAATTTCACTGGCCCTGCTGAAGCTGCATCCCATTAAGTATGCACAACCTCTCACTTGTAATGGTCAATTTCCGTATGTCATTCAGGCTTAGCTCACTGCTCTACTCTCAGGATGTCTATTCAAGGAGCTCTGTGGATGCTTAGCTCAGGTTCTAAAGAATTCCAGTCTCCCTTTCTGCGTTCTGCAGGTATTATTGCCATCATTTCCCTCACCTAGAAGCTCTGGAGACCAGTCATTATTTATTCACAGATTATGTTACTGCTCTATCACCTTCCAATAGATTTCCAAGTGTCCTTTGTGTAAAACCTACATTCTCTGAGTCATGTTCAAATATTTTTCGGGGTTCTTCAGTCCTGGGTTGTTGAATTTCCTTCTTTCTCTCTGATAATTTACAACTCCCAGAAACTCACCTCGTTGTTTGTCACCTCCTTCTTGCTTGTCTAAAATGTCAGCGTCCAAAGGAATGTTTCTTGATCATCCTATTGCAGCACTAGCCCATCGCTACAAAATCAAGATTCACTTTTCCTCCTTTGCTTCTCCCCCACAGAACCTCAATGCCTGCTCCAATTTAAGTTCAACATCTCTCTATCACGATTAGAGCCGTGAGCGTTTTAAGGGGAGGGATTTCTGTTTGTTTTAATCTATTGCTATAGATACAGACCTAGAACAGTGCCTAAAAAATGTTTCCAAAAGGAAGGGATGAAGTTGCAATTACTGTTTTTAAAATGCACTTTAGAGATAGTTTATTCTCACATTTTGTGAAGACATGTTCTACCATTTACCTCATTAAAAAGATTTTAAAATATTTATTTTGCTACTTTGAGGTTTTGAAAATCTGTAGACTCTTATTCCAGCTTTAAAACCAATATGAAGTCCATTTATTTTTTCAGTCCAGTGCTTCCTTTAGTGATAAAAATGCTAAATATGTATTAAAAAAGAAACCATATACTTAGTGTTGAGAATTCGCAATTTTAAGACTCATAAAAGTTATAAAAAATAGTAGTTAGCTGTATTATTTCTTTTTTAAACTCATCATCCTTAAGTCCACTCTAACATATTTCAGGCCTATAGAACAGAGTGTAACTGTTCCTAGTTTGTGGTTTTCCTAGCCTGTACATTAAAAAAATATCATTTTGTTGGGGACTCTTACAATTTTATCATAATCCACATATGCCTCCATTTGTAAACCATGTTGCCATCACCATTTTCCAAGTATTTTCTTTCTACTTGAGGCCTTGTTATCAGCTCATTTCTCCCCTGCCCCGCTCCCACCCTCATGATCTTTTGATAATTTATAAGTTTTTTTCTTTCATGCCTGCACTCACTGTTGTCTCCCTTCAACCACTTTTCTATTGTGTGTTCCCGGGAGGGGTTTGTATGTCAATATTGTGATTGGTTTCTCCATTCACCCCCACCTTCCTCTTACTCTCCTGGTATTGATTATTAGTCCTAAAAGGGTTTATCTGTCCTGGATTCCCTGTGTTGTGAGCTCTTATCTGCACCAGTGCCGTGCACATGCCCTGCTCTAGGTGGATTTGTAAGGCAGAATTGGGTCATGATAGTGGGGAGAAGAAGCATTAAAGAGCTAGAGAAAAGTTGTGTGTTTCTTTACTGCTGTACTGCACCCTGACTGGCCCTTCTCTCCCTTGAGACTCTTCTGTAAGGTTTTCTGCCAATGGCCTTTCAGTCTTTCTTTCACCCTCCCCCTCATTCTAGCTTATATTTTTCATTTTGAGTCTTTAATGCCTGATACCTGATCCCATTGACACTTCAGGGTCACACAGCTTGTGTGTTTCTTCCATGTGGGTTTTGTTGCTTCTCAGCTAATGACTGCTTGTTTATCTTCAAGCACTTAAGACCCTGATGCTGTATCTTTTGATAGCTGAGCACCATCAGCTTTCTTCACCACATTTGCTTTACGCCCATTTTGCCTTCAATGAGTTTGTCAGTGGAGATGAGCATCAGAGAATGCTGAGTTATTAGAATAAAATATTCTTGCAGTTAGGGAGTATTTGAGTGGAGGCCCAATATCTGTCTGTGGCCTTAATGCTTAAAAAAAATATATATATACATAGATCTCTTTCCCTAATGTTATATAAAATATTTTTACATATGTAATATTTTACATATGTATATGCCTGTATTTAATCTTCTATAAATGTCCTTTGCCTCTTAGTTCTTTCCTCTATTTCCTTTAACTTTCCTCCTGTCCCACTATCATGCTTGGCTTTCATTCAGGTTTCAGTAATTCTTTTTGGCTGCATTGCCCTTGATCAAGCCATTCACAGACAGGACATTGTGATGGGTACAAAAAGCCAAGTCTTTCTCCTTCGAATGGTTTTGAGGGATTAGCAATTCAACTCATAAGCCACGACACCAACCAAGCTCCCATGAAAATTCTTTACCTTTAGCGTGCACATCTTTTTCTTTTTTGATATGGATGTGTGGATGTGCCTTAACAAAATGTTTTTTCTTTAAATTGTTCTCTCTCAACTTTGTGGGAGAAAGGTGATGTTTTCCGCTCCTATGAAGAATTATTGTCTCAGAAACCCACAGGGCAGTTCTACTCACTCCTTACAGGGTTGTTTAACTTGATAGTAGTGAGTTTGGTTTTTGTTTTGATCTAAAATTTGGTACTCTGGGTTGAACCCCAGTGGCATAACTGGTTGAGTGCAGGACTGCGGCCCACAGGATTTGAATCCAGCAGCAGCTCTTAGGAGCAGCACTGGGTGGTGCCCACGACCACCGGAGGCAGGGATGTGTGCCCCCCCCCCCCAAAAAAAAATAAATAAAATTTGGTACTCTGTTTTTCTTGTTTCTTTAAAAATAAAACAAAAAACACAAAGCTGAAATGCATAGACTTTGATTGCCTAAGTTAAAAGATTACCTAGGTTAGAATAACTGAAAATATTAATTTAAGCATGTTGACTTTATCCGTTACAAATTTTGTAACCTCAAGATCATTTAGATTGTTTTCAAAACTATGTAGACTGTTCTTTAATATAAAACAAAACAAAGCATCTAAGTGAGAGTGAATTGTTTTACAACTTGGTGATTGAAGCTTTATTTGTTCTGTTTTAGAGACCCAAATATCATACTAGCCAATGATATTTTTTAAAAATTCAATTTTAAAAGAAGTGAATATCATAATTGACTTTATTTTATACACACATTTTTTGTTTTGTTTTTGTTTGTTTTTATTTGGGGGGGGCATCACTGCCCTCTGGTGGCTGTGGGAGCTACTCAGCGCTACTCCTGAGAGCCACAGCTAGGTTTGAACCACTAAGCCCGCAGGCCGCAGTCCCACACTCAACCACTTAAGCCACCGGGGCACAGCCTGTTATACACACATTTAACACAGAGATTTATTTTTCTACATTGGTAATAATATTTGGTAATCCTAAAGCACTACTTACGGTACTCCCTTGGCTTTGATAAACATTCTTATATTTATAAGGAATATATGAATCTTACTTTTGTAAATTTAAGTGTGCCTTACTTATGTTTTTTTTTTTTTTGCCCTCCCTCCCCCCAGGGGGATGTTTCTGGATACAATTCTCCCCTCCCGTGATGACAATGGCATACGCCCGGCAATTGGTCAGCGAACCCGCTTAAGCAAAGGAGATATTGCACAGGCAAGAAAGCTGTACAGATGCCCAGGTACTCCGTCATACAAATACACCCCAGCATGACTATGCTTGATTGCTATTGTCCAGTCTGGTCAGCTTCTTATTTGTCTCTCTCTGTACCAGCAAGTGGAGTAAACAGTTCAAAGCCAGTAATCATAAAATGAAGTAGCTGAGGACTCTGGAATATCCATTGCTGTAGCTGCAGTGAAACGTATGGGAGCCAGAATACAACAGAAATACTTTGGTGGCTTTTTTCCACATTCGGGAAAATTTTCATCTTTGACATGTAGCAGTCTTAGCACTTCACGATCACTCTTTATTGGAATATATTAGAATTTTTCTTCTCTGATCTTAGAGAATTGCTTCATTTATCATTAGTTGTTCAAACTTTCCCACGATTTACTGTACAAGCAATGACAGGAGAGTGTTTTTTCATCTTTCATTTTAATAAGGAAAAGAGCTTTTGCCCTTTTTAGAAAGTTGGTTTGATAGTGATTAAGAATTTCATAGTTCAATGCTGAGATCCTTTGTCATTATGAAAACTGAACACCTTATTTAACCTTTAAAATTGTATCCTGACTGAGCCCCGGTGGTGTAAGTGGTTGAGTGCGGCACTGCGGCCAGCTGGTTTGGTGGTTCAAATCCAGCGTCGGCTCTCAGTAGCAGCACTGGGCAGCTTCCATGACTACCAGAGGGCAGTGATGGCCCTCCTCCCCAAAAAATTGTATCCCAAATGATCTTACCCTCCATTTCCATCTTTCATGGTTTAAAAATAGAAAATTTCAAGAGTAGGCATTTGTAAACTTTTTGCAGGAATAGATTATTTCACCATGTTGCTAGTAAGTTACTCCTTGTTTTGACCTTGAATACAGTAGAGGGGAAAAATATTGACATAGGGTCTTTAAAATAATTTGAGGGGGGTCTGAGTCCCGATGGCATAGTGGTTGAGTACGAGACTGTGGCCCACTGGGCTGGCAGTTCAAATCAGCAGCAGCTCTCCAGGAGCAAGACTGGGCCTCCAACTCCCACCAGAGGGCAGTGATGCCCCCCAAAAAATAATTTAAGAGAACACTAATACCATTTTTTAGATGTCATTGAGTCGGTCCCAATTCATAAGGACCCTATTACAATGGACAGTAACATTACCACATGCTGCCAAGTTAGCAATGCTGAGAAACTTGCATGCACATGCATATTCATTATTGTTGTGGTTAGGTGCCTTCCTGTTGGTTCCCACTTATGTCCCTAATTAAAACAGAATAAAGCATTGCGCTGTCCTTTGCCACCCTCACCATTTTTTCTATATTTGAGCCCATTGTTGCAGCCACTGGGTCAATCTACCTCATTAAGGTTGTTAAACATGCTACACAAAATAAAAGCATTTTGTTTGTTTTTGGGGGGGGGCATCACTGCCCTCAGGTGGTGGGAGTAGGAGGCCCAGCCTTTGCTCCATGGAGCTGGAATCGAACGTCCATCCCAGTGGGCTGCAGTCCCGCGCACAACCACTACGCCACCAAAAAGCATTTAATTTTTAAAATAAAGTTTGTCCCAAAGGATTTGTCCAAGGAACCATCTTTTCATCCAACACTTAGCTTTAGAATCACCCTGGGAAATATTGTTGTGGACACTAAGATTGTGTGTACTAAACTAACTTTATAAGTTTTAATTTATTCTTCTCATAATTTTATAAGACATTGATGGGTTTATTAATAATTGAAGTTTTAGTAGATTCTTATGAAACTTAAGCACAGTCTAATAGTGCCCTGATGAGAGATTTTTAAGGCTATAAATTTTTAGGGGAGCAGATTGTCTCAACTTTAGGGAAACAGACTCAGATTGTTTTCCCCCTACAGAGCAGAAGATGGGTACCTTTTTTATAACCTTGAAAGTACAAAATCTTACTTAGGACTCTCATTGAGATATAATAGAAAATCTTTTTGTTGACCAAGCAAGTAAGGAAAAACGAGTTAGTTAAAATTTTTATAAGAAATAAATAGGAAATTGATTGATCAATTTATAGATTAAATCAGATGGTTTCAGTTGAAATGTTTTGTTAAAGAGTTTTCTTTCTCTGAAAATTGCATTTGCTTAAGGAAAATAATATAAATTATATATTCCTTTCTTGCATCTTTTTTGTAATACAGGTCCTAAGTTGCATTTAACATATTTGCATCCCAATGATTCAGAACTGTGATGAAATGTTCATGTGTCTTATTTTGTTCAAAAGTATGAATGATTCTTTTCATGCATATAAATCAGATGACAGGTTCTACGTAATAATTATATTCATATATTTTTGTTTCAAGCATATTTATTTCAGTTGACTTAATATTTACATCAATGCCTTGCCTTTTTAAAACCATTATATGGTTGTATATATGTATATGAAAGGCACATAAAGTATTACTTTATTTCTTTAATACAAATTTATAATATAAAAGATTAATTTCTAAGTAAATAGCACTAGCATTGGTTAATTTTTATTAGCACTGCAATGATTATGCCTTTTCATTTTCAATGGAGAGAATTTTTGAAAAGATTTTGTTATTATTATCACTGAAATAAATGGATAATTTCAAAATCAAAACCATTTTGATTATCTCTATAAATGCATGTGCATTTATATTGCATATTAGAAAAGACACAGCAATTGCAGCTGCACCCTGAATTGCAGAAAGTCAGTTTGATTACTTCAACTAAGAAGTTAGTTTAAAATTCACTCTAGAAAAAATTGTTGTGGATACTAAGGAGCTGAGAAGTTACTTCTTATGGAAGTAATAAATTTTGTAGCACCACAAATATATTAATTATTAACAGAAAAATAATGAGTATGTGTAGTTTTATGTGATCATTAAATTATAGAAAACTAATCTTGATTATGGTGATGATTGTGCAACTCTTTCTAATATATTTAAGTTGTTGAACTCTATGATATGTGAATTGTCAATTTAATTTTTAAACACTTTTTAAAGTAAATTAAATTCAATTAAGTGTGTGTGTGTGTGTGTGTGTGTGTGTGTGTGGCGGAGCCCTGTGTGTGTGCTGTGGCTATGTGATGGCATGAGACCCATACGGCTGGCAATGTAAAGATGCCAGCAGCACTGTAAGAGACAGATGGTTTTCTACTTTCATGAACCGTTACAGTCTCAGAAATCCATAGGAAGAACAATGAGTCAGAAGTGACCAGACCACAGTGCATTTAGAAATAATTAATGCATATATTGTATTGTTTAACATGATAGTAAAATGGCAATTTATAATTCACTATCATCTATGCCAAAGATCAAAAGAGTGAAAATGATAGGTAAAAGTGTGTGTGAGTCTGGGCACACTAGAGAAACAAATCCACAGAAACTCATATATGTATGAGAGAGTTTTATACATAGGGCAAGTGTACATTCAGAAAGCAGTGCAATCCAGTCCAGTCCAAGCCCATAAATCCTACATCACTTAGCCCCTATGTTCCACACTGATCTACAAAGTCTTCCTCAAACTCACAAAACACACACAATGATGCTGACTGCAACAGAATCACAGGCCAGTGGGTAGAAAGTCTTTGAATCTAGTGGTGGTGTAAGTAGCTTAGCACTGGCAGGAGTCTCCACGTGGCTTCTCCAGCACCCCGGGCTGTATTGGCATAATTCTAGGTGGCTTCTCCTCAGAGAGATCTTGCAGGAAGTGAGCCTTGCTAGCTGAGGTAGCCACACACTGGTCCCACCATCAGAGAACAAGAGACCAGAGAAGGAACGTGAAGTTCACCGAGTCAACTTTCTCTTCGCCATTTAATTAATCCCACGTGTGTGTATTGGTCAGGTTGGCACAATAAACCTTAACTATCTCAAGTGATATGTTATTATTTAAGGAGTATGGTGGTTAAGTTTTCTGTCTACTAACTGCAAGGTCAACAATTTGAACCCACCAGCCACTTAATGGGGGAAAAAATAGGACTGTCTACTCCCTTAAAATAGTTACAGTCTAGTAAACTGGATAGTTCTACCTTGGCCTATAAGGGCTACTATGAGTCAGCCTTGGCTTGGTGGTTCTGGCTTTAGTTGGTTTTGGAAGGGACAAATTATATATATATATATATATATATATATATATATATACACACACACACATATACACACACATATACACATCATACATTCTGAGCTTATAGGTTAATATGTTCCACACTATATATATGTGTGTTCCACATGTATATTTAGTCATAAGACAACAGTAAAGCAGACAAAAAAAAGGCAACATTAAAGAGAGCTTAATAAGTATGTTTTGGTTTCTTTTTTATTTTTTTAAATACTTTTATTGGGGGATCTTACATCTTTTATGTTCCATACATTTATCTGATGTGTCAAGTACATTTTATTTCAAAACAATTTCCTTTTTTTTTACCTAAAGTAAGTCATTGATTACCTAGTTCTCTTAAACATTGAGGAAATCATTGATATATACCATTACCACCACTTGTCTGTCAGCTTGTTGTCCTGTGGTGGCTTGTGTCTTGCTCTGGTGCTAGAAGCAAAGTCACTGGTATTTCAAATTCCAGCAGGGTCAGCCCAAAGTGAACATATTTCAGAGGAACTTCCACAGTAAGAAAAGATGGTGAAGAAAGAATTGGTTGCCCACTCTGGAGGAAATAGTCACTGCAAACCTTATGCGTGCCCTGGAAACATTGCCAGAGAATGAGGGCCTAATGAATGGAAGCAAAACATCGTGGGAAAGAGTGCTGGAAAATGGGCATCTCAGGTTGGGGGACACTCTGGATTAGAACGAGGAGGAGCTGCCTTCTCAAAGTCGACTTGACCATGGTGTCTTGAATGGCATACGATCTATGGAAGTGGAGCCTTCGCGATCTTCATTTGCTGATGGTGCATAAGTCAAAGTAAGAAGGAATAGCTGCAAAAATCTGCTAATAATTAGTAGTTGGAATGTGCCAAATATAGAATCGATATCCCAAGCATTACTGAGCTCAACAGGACTATCAGTGGCCATTCTGAACCAGGAGATCATATGGTTTATTGTGCTGAGAATGATACAATCAAGAGGAATGATAGTGTTTTCATTGTCTAAAAGGACATTTCAAGATCTATGAACTAAAATGCTGTTTGTAATATGATTTTATCTATCTGCCTTCAAGCAAATCCAATTAACGCAATTATTGCTCAAATTTATCCACCAACAACAAAAGCTAGCGAGGAAGAAATTAAAGAACTCTACCAATGTCTTCACTGAAAAATTTATCAAGTAGGCAATCCAGATGCCTTGATAACCATTGGCAATTGGAATGCAAAAGTTGGAAACAAAGAGGAAGGGATGATTGTTGAAAAATAAGTACTTTATGATGTAAACATGCTGGAGATAATATGATCAAATTTTGCAAGATCAATCACATATTCATAGAAAATACCTTTTCAGTAACTCAAAAGCATCTGACTAAAACTTGGATTTCTCCAGAGGTAATAACCAAAAGTCCGACTGACTGCTTCTGTGGAAAGAGACAATAGAAAAGTTCAATATCAACAGGTAATTCCAAGCCAGGAGCTGATCGTGGAGCACACTATCGATTATTCATATATAAGTTCAGGCTGAACCTGAAGAAAACTGAAAACACATCCAGAGAGCCAAAAGAACATCTCAATAAAAAAATTGCTACATTGAACATTAATGACAGAAAGCCTCATAAACTGTGGGAAGACACCAAGGACGCCATTCATTAAGAAACTCAAAGGTCAGTAAAGAGATAAGAAAAGAGCAAATTGAATATCAGAAAAGCCTCAGAAACTAGCTCGTATTAGTGGCTACGGGAAATGGCAGAAATGATGAAGTTAGCTGAACAGAAACTCAAAGAGCAGCTCTAGAAGACCAAGTCAAATATTATGCATTAACTGAGAATTAGAAAACATGAAGATTATTTTTTTGTTTTTTTGTCACCTACATTGCAAACTTTCAAACTGAAGGAAATGAAAAAAGATTCAAGTCTCAAAATGCAATATTGAAAGATTCTGTTGGCAACATATTAAATGATGCAAGAACCATCAAAAGAAGATGGAAAGAATGCGCACAGTTATTGTACAAGAAAAAACTTGTCTACATTCTAATATCCCCTAAGGTAGCATACAAGCAAGAACCAAAGGGGTTTAAAGAACAAGTTCTAGAAACTAGATTCCAGAAATTGGAATACCAATTGAAATCTTCTAGAAGCACTTACTCATTTATGCCAGGAAATTTGGACTTTTCCAACTGACTGTGAGATCCATTTTTGTGCTCATTCTAATGAAAGACCCTTTCAAGCCTATAAAACCGAGGATATTACTTTGAACACTAAAGTTCACCTGACCCAAGAAATAATAATTCTTAATTGCCATGTATGCAAGCGAAAGTTGGACATTGAATAAGACAGAAGAAGAATACTTGTGTTTGAATTGTAGTGTTGGTGAAGACTACTGAAAGGACTATGGACTGCCTGATGGACAAAAACAATTGTCCTGGGGGGAGTACAGCCAGAATACCCCTTAGAGATAAAGTTAGCAAGACTTTGCCTTATGTACTTTGGATGGGTTGTCATGAAAGACCAGTATCTGGAGAAGGACATCATGCTTGACAAAGTATAGGGACAGTAAAAAAGACAAAGGCCCTTCATGCGATTGATTCACGCAGTGTTGGGCCATTCACAGCAATGATGGGCTGCATCACAGGAACAATTGTGGAGATAGTGCATAAGCAGGCGATGTTTCATTCTGTTAAGCATACTGTGGGGAAAGGTGTTTGTTTCCTAGTAGCATCTGTGGGTCTGGTGTTCCTTGAGATTCTAAGCAGTCCTTCCATGGGTTTATATCCTTCTCAGCTAATTGTTTAAGAGATCACATTAGTCACGGGTGAAATTGTTTATTTTATCAGCTAATTTGGTATTTGGCTGAAAAGTGACCTGTATAAATAACTTCCATTCCAATTCCAAGATTCTTTCAAGGTGATAATTTCAGGGTTTTCTGTTGAACTTATCTGTCCAGAAAGATTAGCATCTTTAAGGAATTTGAGTTTTATACTATATTCCTCTTCCCCCACCCCATTTTCCTAGGACAATAATTGTCTCCCCAGGCACAACACTACACAGCACTTAGTAATGGTATCCAGGTAACAGCTAGTGTTTATGGTTATAGCTTAGAAGAAAATGGAGTTCTTGTGAGCTGTTAGTGCCATGGTTGAGTTTATTCTTTGAAGCTTTGGTTTGCTGTACAGCTTATTCTTGAAAGGGATGGTGATATAGATCACACTAAGATATACAACGTCTTTTATATTAAGAGGAATTCTGATTGCAAGAGAACACCTTTTAAACTAAGTATACTATTAGGAAGACAGCTCTCCCTTTAGTTAAAAAGAAAATAAGTTTTTAAAAAATAATTACCATAAAAGAACAAAAACCTTATAAAGATGTGCCCACTCTCCCAATATGATCACTGAAGACAAATGGTTGCAGAGGCAAACAAAGAGGAGGAAACTGATGAATTCCAGCGACCAGACGATAGAGCCTCTGGGGTCTTAAGCGCAGATGTGCCTAAAGCAGCACAGCCCACATAGAGGAAGCACACCAGACTGTGTGAGCAGGAGGGGTCAAAGGGAGCAGGTAACAGACATCAGAGAACAGGATGCACCTCACTACTAGTGAAGGGGAGAACAGGGTGGGGATCCAAGGCTCATTCATGGGCAGTTGGACACCCCATTACAAAAGAGTCGCAGGGAGGAGAGGGGCCAATTAGGGTGCTGTGAAGTAGCAATGAAACATACAACTTCCCTCTGGTGCTTAAAGACTTGCTGCCCCCAACTATCATGATCTCGATTCTACCTTACAAATGCAGCTGGGACAGAGGTACTGGTACAGATGGGAACCGCAAATTTGGGCAACCCAGGACAGATGACAGATGAACTTACAAATCCAGCTGGGGCAGAGGTACTGGTACAGATGGGAACTGCAAATTTGGGCAACCCAGGACAGATGAACCTCTCAGGACCAGTAGTGAGAGTGGAGTTACAGGATGCGTGCCGGGAAGGTGGGGTGGAGAGGGGGAGCCAATCACAAGGATCTCGCATAACGTCCTACCTGGAGGACAGTCTTTGGAGGAGAAGATGAGAGGAGATATTGGGCAACGTAAGATATGACAAAATAATAATTTATAGAGTGTTGACAGTGGTGGGGCAGGGGGAAACAGGGAGGGAAAGGGATGGGGAGCTGATATCAAGGGTTCAAGTGGAAATGCAGAGATTTGGAGAATGATGATGACATCAGGCCTGCGGACATGCTTCGCACAGTATATGTATGTTTGTATTGTGATAAGTGATGCATGAGCCCACAATAAAATGATTAAAAAAGAATAAAAGTAATATTTTCCTTTTTGTATTATACTAATTACTGAAAAATATTCTAAAGAATATGCTATAAAAAGTGATTTATGTATTAGAGCAGTATATTAAGTTTTATGAGTAGCCAATGAACATATTTCAGATGTTCATTTGACAGACAAAGGACTTTCAAAATGGCAAAAATATTATTTTTGTTGTTTTAACTGCTAAAAATTTTACTATGAGGGCTGAGCCCCGGTGGCATAGTGGTTGTGCACGGGACTGCGGCCCACTAGGACAGAGGTTCAATTACAGCAGTGGGGCTGGACCTCCTACTCCCACCACTGGAGCGCAGTGATGCCCCCCACAAAAAAAATAAAAAAATAAACTGTGTACAACTTGTAAATTTCTGATCTCTGATTGCTACTTTCCTTTAAAAAAATATATATATATATATATATATATATGCACCACAGGAATAATAGCATTAAAGTTGTATATATTTTTAGAACTTTAGATAACATATTTATCTATATATTACATATAAAAATCTAGGGAAATTTATGACTAATAATTATGTGTAATTCATTGCTATTATATATCTGTTAATATATGCAAAATAAGATAAAATTAGATTTGTAAAGAATTTCCTGTATAGCACACATATTTAAGCACTGGACTCAGCTTAAAGGTTGGCAGTTTGAACCCGCCCATCAGGAGATAGGCCTGATGATCTGATAAAAGCGCACAGCCTGGTAAAGCTTGGTGAACTGTTGTATTTGGCATACTTACAGTCACTGTGATTCAGAATTTATTCAGTGGCAAGGAAAAGCAAGAGACATCTTCATTACTTGTTTTACAGTTAGCACACTCATCGGGGTGAGAGGTGGGGTTGGGGGACAGAGAGTGGAAAAAATTATCCAGAGATCGATAATGTTGTTTTTCATCATTAAGATAAAAAAATTGTCTTACGAGGACATTTCTTTTAGTTAGAATTGTTTAAAATGTTTTTATGGGATTTGTCTCTGGACGGAGACAAAACAATTTTGCTTATGTTTTGATATCCATCAAGTCCTCTTATAGTACTGATACTGAGCCCCTCATCTAATTGCAAGCGAAGCAGTAGAAAAGCATGCAGTCAGGGGCTAACAGCACCACTCAGTAACATGCATTTGGTGCTTGATAAATAATTACTGTATGGATGTGACAACTCGAGGGTACTATGAGCACTGCCCCAGGAGATGTGGGCCTCGGAAACAAAGCACAAACAATACACACAGATAGCATGCAGTCTTTAAAGCCATAAAGACAATACAGTAAGGAAAGAAAGTATGTCTCGCCATTAAAGAGGATGCTAAAAGAGGCCAGAGCACTTACCTGTGCTCATGCATAACCTGTGTGTAGGTCAAAGGTTAGCTGTTCAAATGAAATAGTGGGAATTTGTGTGGATTAAAACCAGAAAAACGTGGCTTACCTTTGATTTGTATTCTTTCACCATATGTACCCCATTACATGAGGAGGTGGCCTATAAAAAAAGCCTCATAAAACCCGGGAACCTCTTTTTCCAAAGCTCTCCATCTAAAAATGTGTTTTACAAAACACCTTTATTGGCAACAAAGTACTTTCCATTATACTTGATGCACTTGTCAAAACTGCGATTCCCTTCATGAAATCATTTTCAAAGTCATCTGTTTGGATGGCTTACAGCACCTCCCTAATTTTTGTCTTCACCTCGTCTACCTTGTCAAATAGCTGTCTTCTCATGTCCCTCTTCATTTGTGGAAACAAAAAGAAGTCACACAGAATGAGGTCAGGTGCCTAAGGTGCATGGGGCAAGAGATGCATGCTGTGTTTTATGACTTCATGTGGTGCCAACCCGGTCTCCCATCTGCCACTCATCAGGCCTTTATGTTGCACATTGTCCCACAATTTGTTCAGAACTTCTAAATGGGAAGCTTGATTAACAGTCTGACCTGCTGGACTAAACTCCAAGGGCACTATGAGTAGACATTTTTTGTCCACTTGGGAAGTTGATGGATATCCGGAATGAATTTGTCATTAATCAACATTTCACCTTTTTTTTAAATGAGAAAAACACTCCTACACTGAGCTTTCCCCCTGGCACTGTCCTTGTAAGCTGTGTTCACCATCACAATTGCTTCTACAGCATTTTCCCCTGAGCAGAAAACAAAATTTCACAGCCATACTCTGGTCTCTTAAATTGGACATCATAAAAATCAAGGTTGAGCGAAACTGCTTTTATGAAAAATATTCAGTGTGGTAAGAGAACCTTTCCAGGTGAAACCACTGGGGCACTAAGAGTGAGATGCTCAATGTTTGCCTAGTGGGGAAAAAATGCAAGCTAAGAAAGTTCTACTTATCCCAGAACGATTCCAGTATCTTTTGGGGTATCCCCTTGTGTGCTGCACAAATAACCCAAAAGTCATACTATTTGAAGAAGAATGTGTTCTAATGATCAAAGGAAGACTCATTAACATCTGTGACATACAGATGACACAGCCTTTCTTGTTACAGAGAGATTTCTCTGTTTATTTCTTTTCTTTCGTAGGTGTGCCTGAAAAAGTATTTATAGTTAAAAGACACATTCTATTAAAATAATAGTCTTCCTAATTAATAAAAATGGCTATTAAAATGATTAAAATATTAAAAATTAAAAGTATAAATTATATTAATATCATTCACTAATAAGTAAAATATAAAAGACACAGACCACCATTAAATAAGCTAAATAAAATCCTCTCATGCATAAAATATCATTGTAAATCTATGTTATATAAATTATATTTTGATAAATAGTCATTTGGAAGAATGGCTATTGAAATAGTCAAGGATTGCTTTGGTGATCCAATTAATACGTGGTGATGCAAGGTTTCAAACATGTTTCTTCTTATCTCGCATACTTTAAGTTCATATATCAACCTTGCCTGTAGATCTGCTGTTTGTAGTTGTGCTACCTGATCTTTGCCAAGGCGCCCTGTAGTATTTTGAATGCGCACGGTAGTATTTCAACCCACCAACAGTCACAGGATCGAGATGAGGCTGCTCGCTCCCTTCAAGCTACATTGTCTCAGAAATCCGATGGAGGATTTCGAGGAGTGGAAACAGATTCTATGACTGTGTGTGTGTGTGTCTGATATCCCTGCGGGTTTTCTGCTTCTTTGAGTGTGTATTTAGTTTGCAATATCTGAGCAGAAATCTGCAGCTGATCCGGAACGTGACAAAATATCTTGAATAGTGGAGGCCAGCTACCCTGGAGCAACTATAATAGAATGCAGAAAATTCCCAATCAATTATCACCTTGTTATTTAGGTATCTGCATTTTTTACATTATAGGTAATTTCTATGTTATAGATTTATTTAATTTGGGAATTACTTGCTATATTCTGTTTTGTTTAATTTTGAGAAATAAAATGAATTCTATGTGTTTGAATTTATAAATTAAATATATTTAAATATTTTTATTTCACTTTCAGAATTTTAGTAGAAGCATTCTCCATTGCATAATAACAATTTAAATCATTATTGAAATTATTTTTAAACTACTGTGAATTATATTTCACCAAAACAGACAGCTTCCTAATGCTAGAGGCTTATTCAATGTGTTAATAAAATTACAACAAATATTAGTTTTTCTAAGGCTTCTTAAAGATGTTATATTTATCAAGTACCTTTGATGATTCATAGACCAGGACCAAATAATATATTTTGACATTGAGCATTTCTTTCTAAATTGGCTTTTGTGTGAATATCGTCAGGATAATTATTATATAATCCTATCTTAAATTTATCTTGATGTGCAAATTTATTACTGTGCTCCTAAATAAATATGTGATGCCAGATTTCTTTGCGTTTTCAAAGTTACCACCTATCTATATTCATTTAACTCAAGGTCTGTATGTATAGTCAAGAGCATGTATAGTCTATATTGGATTTGGTGAGATGAGAGTGTACCTACTGGTAGAAATGGTATATCTCCTTGTTGTTGCCTTCAAAAATAGCTGTTCTTGAGGAAATGTTATAAAAATGACTGAAGCACTAATTCTTGAGTTAAGGATACTGCAAACAGCTTTGGTTCATAGCATATTTTGTAAAGCAACAAGAAAATCATTTTAGAATTGTTGTGGCCTCTAGCCTTAGCTGAACCATGAGCAAAAACACTAACAATTTCTACCTTCCACTGCTTAGTATGAATCAATTTAGCCTTAATTCACATTATATGTATCAATATAGTCCCAAAGCCCTATCAACTAGTCAGCTAGTTATTATTGACCTGAACCTTTAATAAATAAATATTTATTTATATTTATATATATTCCAGCCTGTGGATCATGAGGTATCGATGGGATCAGGTAGCAGGCATTTAAAGCCCAGAACAAAATCAAACCAATGTGAGGGAGGCAGGGTTGTGGAGTGGAAACCCAAAGCCCATCTGTAGATAAATAGACCCTCCTTTACAGAAGAGTCACAAGGAAGAGATGAGTCAGTCAGGGTGCAGTGTAGCACTTATGAATCATACAACTTTCTTTTAGTTCTTTAATGCTTACCCCCGACTATCATGACCTCAATTCAACCTTGCAAATTGAACATGCACACTGCTATAGATATGAGCCCCAAACACAGGGAATCCAGGATCTAAAGCCCCTCAGGACCAGCAATGAAAATAGAGATACCAGGAGGATGAAGGGAAAGTGAGGGGAGAAAGAGAGGATCCATCACAAAGATCAGCATATGACCCCCTCCCGGGAAGATGAACAACAGAAAAGGGGGTGAAAGCTGACAAAGGTTGATATAAGATATGAAAATAATCAATCTATTAGCTTTTCAAGGGTTCATGAGGGAGAAAGGGCGAGGGAAGGAGGGAACAAAAAGAGGAGCTGACATCAAGGGCTGAAGTAGAAGGAAAATGTTTTGAAAATGATGATGGCAACATATCTACAAATATGGGTGATACAATGAATGAATATATGGATTGTGATAAGAAATGAAAGAATTTAATAATAAAAAAATCTAAACCACTGCCATCAGGTTGATTCTGAGTCAGAGTGATCCTCCATTTGATTTCCAAGATTGTAACATAGATTCACCTTTCTCCCACAGCCTCTTACCTGTCAGTGAGCAGCCCACTGCCCCCAGAGTTCCATATCTGAGTGACCTCCTAGTGGCCCTGCGGCCCTTTGGGAACTCATAGGAATGATTTCCAGGAGGAGCAATCTTTTTGAATTCTGGATGAAGATCCAACAAACTTTAACTCCTGATTAGAAACAGCTGATAGCTCTATGTACAACTGTGATGCATAGGGTTTTCAAGATTGAAAGATTAATTAGTTGCATCATCCAGTACTTTAGAATGATAATTTATTTGTCTCATTATCTTGCTTTATATTTCACCAGAATGATGCCATTGAGGATGTTGGCATTAGACAAAAAAATAAATAAATCTACTTTAAATGAAAGAGAACAAATTCCTCAATTCAATCTAAATATATATTCTTGTCTAAAGCAAACAAAAAAAAATCAGAAAACCAAAGAGTTTATTTATTGTGTCTTTTGAGCCCTGGTAGCCTTGCTGACTAAGCACTGAACTACACACCATCAGGTTGATGATTCACATCCCATAGCTGCTCCAAGGGAGAAAAATGAAGGTCTCTCTGTTTCCACCAAGATTTAAAGTGGCTATTAGAACTGACTCAAAATAGATCATGATCTATGGACACTTTTGAACTTACATATATATCTTTTTCCTCCCCCCCCCCCCATTTTAGCATGTGGAGAAACGCTACAAGAATCCAATGGCAATCTTTCCTCACCAGGATTTCCAAATGGCTACCCTTCCTATACACACTGCATCTGGAGAGTCTCTGTGACCCCAGGGGAGAAGGTAGTTTCTAACATCTAGAGTTCCTTTTAAATCTCATTTAAGTGCAAAGGTTCACTCATATCCTAAATACAGTTTCCTTTATTTTAAAATATTATTCAATCTTCAAATAAAAGACTTAAAATCTCAGAAAACTTGAAAGGAAATTGTGTGTATAAGGACGTACACACTTATCTATATATTTAGAAATGGTTTATAGTCTAAGAATGCAAAACTACTTTATACTAGAAAATTAATATCATTTACCATACTAAGAATTTGGTCGACTATCATACATTCAATATGTTTATTATTTAAGAACATTAAGAGTTTTGTAAATGGGAATAGAAGAATGCTTCTTGATTCTGAGAAAGGGGATAATAAAAAAATGTAGCAAATGAAGTTTTATGGCATCCCTGCCCCTGGTGGTGGGAGTAGGAGGCCAAGCCTTGCTCCTCAGAGCTGCTGCTGGATTTGAACCTTCAACCCAGTGGGGCACAGTTCCGCACACAACCACTACGCCACCGGGGCTCAGCCGCAAATAACTTGTGTGTGTGTGTGTGTGTGTGTGTGTGACAGTTCCATTATTCTATGCCTTACTTGATCAGCATTCTGACGCGACTCCTCGGATGTCATTTTTACCTCGTGCTGATGGCCACGTTCATTTGGATGGTGTGTCTGCCGGAGGGAGGGAGGCACAAAACAAACAACTCACTGCTATCGAGTCCATGCGGACTCCTAGTCATCTTATAGGACAAAGTAGAAGTGCCCCGTGGGTTTCTGAGACTAAATCTTTACGGAGTAGAACCTCGCCTCTTCTTCTTCCAGAGGCGTGCCTGGTGGTTTGGAATTGCCCATCTTTCGGATTCCAGCCCAATTTGTAACGACTTCTCCCTTTTGAGACTTAATATGTTCTCCCTAAAATATACTTGACATTGGGGGGTCTCCGTTATACCCTCAAACATATCTAAAGATATTAATAGCTTCACACCTCCTTTCAAGTTGGAAGGTGTATTTTTAGTGCTATGATAACAAGAATACCACCAGTCAATCAAGAGGCTAGCAGTCCTCATTTAAGGTACTTTCTCCCCCCTCTATTGTCTCTGGTTCTCATCACTTCTTCTGGGTCTAGTTGCTGTTCAGTCCAGGGATCCCAGGTCCGAAAGGTACACTTCACTCTTGACTCTGCGATATTGGTGATAGCAGGTTTTTTCTGATCTTGTTTTAATCCCCTTTGTTTCTTGAAAAGAAGCCCTGGTGGCAGAGTGGATTACATTGGGGGCTGCTAATTGAAAGGTCGGCAAGTTGAACCTCTTAGTGCCTTTCTGCTCACAGTCAGATGTACAGCCTTGGAAAGAAACCCCAAAGAGAAGTTTCAGTCTGTCATCTAGGGTCATTGTGAGCTGGAATCAACTGGCTACCAGGGGATGATTTACATCTCAAAAGGCAGTCTGTAGTGGGTTACACATTGGTCTGCTAGCAAATAACTTTTAGTGTGTGAAATTCTCTATGTACTTTTTGAGATAAAAATTTTTTTTCAGGCATCACTGCCCTCAGGTGGTGGGAGAGATAAATTTAAAAAGCAAGGTTGTTCATTATTATCACATTATGGTAGAAACCCTAGCTAGCATATTCAGAAATGAAAATACAATAATACACATAAGAATTGAAAAGTGACAATTCCAATTCTTTATCATATTTGCTTTTCTATTATAGAATCCAAGATTATCAAAGGGTAGAACCAACAACTGTATATTTCTGCATACTTTCTTGAATGGTATTCTTAGGTATTTTAATCCCTTTCTCATATGTGTTACCATATTCACACAAACAGCATGTACCTTCTGCAGGTTTGCCCACTGCTTTTTTTCCCTGTGAGGCAGTTTTCATAAATGGTACTAGACCCCATCCACCATTTTTTTCACATATAGAAAAAACAAAATGAAAACATATGCATTTAAAAAACTCCCACCAGTGAGGAGTAATTTGTTCAAGAGCAAAAGTAAAGAGTGTCTCGTATTAACATTGAAATATGATATATTATTTTGCCCTATGCCTTCAAATATTTTATATAATACTTTAATTATCTTTGAGGAGAGTGTGATGGCTATTAAAGAATGTTTGATAGGCCTAATACTTGAATGTCACTGTGGCTATTAAGGTGTCCTGGTTGTTGCAATGGTCATAAGAAAACCTTTTAAATGATACATCATGTAGCATAAATAATTATTTTATATAAAAGTTACAGCACTCTCTATGTCACAGCTGGTTGAAAATTCCTGGAATGAACACACAGAACTCACAAACCTTTAGGGAAGTTAGCAGATTACAATTCAGGTTCAGAAATGTTCAGATTATAGTTCTTCTTTCAAGGAAGCCTTACCCCTGCAGTGATTGGGACCACTTCACCTTGTCTCTGCCCTGCTCCAGTAATGTAGCAGAGTTCTTTTAGCTTTCCTGATATTACCCAAAGGGAACTTCACATAATGCTAATTTCTTGATTGAAAAAGACATTCTCAAAGTCCCTGCTACTCAGTCAATTCAGACTCATAGTGACCCTAGGGGTCAGAGTAGAACTGCCTTCTGTGGGTTTCACTTTCTCTCTTAGAGCAGCTGGTGATTTCAAACTGCTGATCTTGAGGTTAGCAGCCAAAGGTAGTGTCTGTCTAAATGGTACTCATCTTTCCTCAGGCCTTGTGGTAGGAAGTTCTGCTGCTGATCCCCTCCTGCTCCTCTGGGGCCAGAACTTTGTTTCCTCCATTCAGGACTGTGAGGAACAGGGATCTTGGGGCTGAAAGGACTTGCTCCATGCTTGATTTCTTTCTTGATAATACTACGGTCCTCCTCTCATACTTCTGAGATGGTTTATCTTCTACTTAGCACAATGGCAAAATTGAAAAACCCACGTTAAGAGTCCCAAATGTCTATGTTGACAATGAACCCCGTTAGCGATCACGCACAACTGAAACTTAAAAGCCTATCAACATTTCCTATGCTTTCTCGTACCCAGACCCATCAGAATTAAAAGAAGAAAAATGTGTCATTTGTGAAGTCACAACCAGTAGTTTAGTGGAAGTTACAAAGACCGACCCTGAAAGAGCCAGATTAAGTAAGTCACTGCCCCAAGGCTGCTGACAAACTTTTATGACACCGTACAGTAGGCACCAAACTAGAATGTAGAACATTGTCTTTCTTGTACCGATTGACTAAGTTGTCCCATGCACCTATTGTCCCAAACTTTGTAATTCAGTATAACAATTTCAACTTTAGTTTGGATATATCTAGGAAGCCTCTGTTAACTATACCCTTTACGATGTCGTATGCATAGATGTATCTGCTGAACACACACACACACACACACACACACACACACACACCTAAACATACACCATTGTATACAAGCCCCTTAACTCACATATGCCTTCCTATGTGCATATAGATAGCTATAATTGTTTATGCAACCACATGCATTTTTTATTGTTTTCACTATTGTTGCAAAATTGTATATATTGTAGTACTTTAAAAAATTATCTTATTCTTGTGTACATCATAGTATCAAGTCATGCTGACTTCACCCATACCCCTTCACCAAAAGTAATAAATGTTTACTATGTAGAAAATAATTCTCTCTTACTCTTCTCATTTCTGGTAATCATCAGAGAATGCTCAGATTTCTGGATGTATATAAATTCTTTACTTTTTCTGGTAGTGAGGTCATATAACACTTGTCATTTTTTTGCATGATTTAGTTTACACAGCTTTAAGTACTCTCTTCTCATATGCTGTTATATTTTTAGTATTTACTAAAGGGAAGTTCTGCTCTTTCATATATAAATAGAGACTCCTCATTGTTTGTTTGTTTTGAAATGAATGCTTATTTTACTTTGCCTAAATATTTATTTTTGCATCTTTTCATTCAACATTTCTTATATGTCAGACTTCTAATCGGGCTAACTTTTTAGTTCAGCTTATAGTTTGTGAATGTTATGTCTGTTGAAGATGTGTTTATTTTTATCTTGTTTTGTTTTAACTAAAGTCATGGAAATAGTTGATTGGATGTAGTTGACATTAAATTGCCAACAGTTTTGAACATCAAAGATTGCAGAAAGCCTTTTTTTAAAGTCAAAGTTTACAGAAGTACTTTAATTTGAAATAAATCTTAATTAGAATTTGGGAAACAAAATCTAACACAATTGATTCAATGAGAAAAAACATTTAAGAGTTAACAATAAAATACTTTGACAAATTGTTACTAATAAAATTATGCTGTTTATGGATGATTACACAATTTTCTAAATTCTAAAAACTCAAATACTTCCCAAGTAGTAAAATGTATGTGAATGCATTATAAAAAATGTCCTGCGTCCTCATTTTTTTAAATTAATAGAAATCTGATGATTATATCTGTATAATAAAGATGTAGAAGGGCAAAGCAGCTTTCATTGTATGTGTAAGCAGATGGACCCTTGTAAATCAAATTAAATCAGACTGAGAATTTCTAAAATAATTATTATAAGTTATGTTAGTATCAAGAAGTAATGTAATATTAGGAAGCCTTTCACTTTGTGAAAATGATGACAGCATCCCTATTTCACATATTATAAAAAATTGAATTGGATCTTAGAAAAGATTGCATAGTCTGCCGAACATCATCTAGCAGCCCAATCACAGTGCTAATTATAATTTCCCCCTACATATCCCCTATATGTGTTCCCTTTCAAAAGTTTAGTAGAACCAACTGAAAATAGAACTTATGGGCTGAGCTCAAATCCAAGCCATGAAAAATATTTATTGAAATAATGCTTATTGCTTCCTGATTGTATTAGAACTGTTTATTTCCTTTTTTATTATTTTCTACAGTGTTTTTGTTGTGGTAGTCTATTCTAACCCATGGTGACTTTATTTACCACAGCATAAAGCACTATGCAGTCCTGGCATCCTCACAATTGGTATATTTGAACCCATTCTTAGAGCTACCATATCAATCCATCTCATTGTGTGTGTGTGTGTCTCTCTCTCCTCCCCCACCCCCTTTGATAATTCATTACTTAGTAAACTAAACAGGTTGCCTACTCTGAGTATTGATTGCTGCTCATCCATGTCCCAAGTATATGAGAAAACATGTTGCCAACCTCACTTCTAGGAAGTATACTGGCTAGACATCTTTAAAGATAGATTTCTTTGTTCTGGCAGTCCAGGACACTTACAATATTATTCATCAACACCATAAACCAAATGCATTAACTTTTCTTTGGTTTTCATTATTCATTGTGTAACTTTCTTTTTTTTTTGCGGGGGGGGGGGGGGGGGCATCACTGCCCTCAGGTGGTGGGAGTAGGAGGCCCAGTCTTTGCTCCATGGAGCTGGAATCGAACCTCCATCCCAGTGGGCCGCAATCCCGCACACAACCACTACGCCACCAGGGCTCAGCCCCAATTGTGTAACTTTCACAAACACTTTAGCTGACTGAAAATACTATTAAGTCGTGTGTGTGATGTCTGTGATCCATAACACTTTAAAGAAGTCTTACATAGCAGATTTGCTCAATGAAATACTTTGATATCTTGACTAATACTTTCATGAACATTGAGAGGAAGGAAAAGGGGTCCATTTATGAGGATGTAGCCGCTGAACATTTTATGAATATCACCAGAACATGTTCTAATGACTGCCATTGTGTCAATTTTGATTCATAGCAATAGACAGACTAGAACTGCCCCTTTAGGTTTCCAAAACTTTAAATTTTTCCTTCTATAGACAGCCTAATCTTTTTTCTGTGGAGTGACTGGTAGATTTGAACCACTGACCTTCTGTTTGCTGCTCAGTGTTTAGCTCGCTGCACTAGTAGGGCTCTTTTGCTACACTAAACACATGTTATTTTTTGTGTAAAAAATTTATTAAAAAAGGGCTATCAATGCACACATATACTTGTCTATTATTGAGCATTTCAAGAGAGAGACATTATGCATATTTTTGGTAATGATTCTTAAGTTGTAACTGAGAATGTATTCTCTATTGATATGGTAGAAGGAGAGAATATTGATTCTGCCATGCCTTAGTATGTATTGCCTTTTGAATAAGGGCAGGTTATTTTTCATTTGAATGAATTTAATACTTAGCTTTCTACATAACCAATTCAAATCTATCCTTTATTATTTTTGCAAAATTTATGTTTAACACTTATTTGTATGATGCATATTAGGAAAGACACTAGAAATTATTAAACAGTTAAATCTAAAATATCATTAAGTTTAATATATCTCCAGGTATATCAAAGAAAGCTTTGTTGTCAATAATTTTATGAGCTTAGAATGAAAACATAGCATTCATAGTATGCTATGAAAAATAACTTAAGAAAGAAAAATACAATTATCTCTGACTGTACAGAGACAGGAGATTTCAGATTTTGTTGGGAGACATAGGGGGGATTAAAGAGATGGTAGCATTGATATGAATTTTGAGAGATGTAAAGAATATCAAAGACCAGAGAAAAAGGAAGTAGATTCTCGTGGAGAAGTATGAACACTTTAATTAAAGAAATGGAAACTGTAAGTGGAAGACTTAGCCCAATACAATATCAAGAAGTTCAGAATGAGTGAGACAACGTTAAGATTTGAACTTTTGATATGCAGCAGCAGCAAGTTGGATTCTGACAATAGAGTCTCTGATGAACAAGCTTAGAAAATTATACTGAAGCGATGTAAAACCACTCACAACATGACAGGGGCTCTGTTTTATGGATTTTACTGAGAGGAAAGTGACCTTATTTCAAGAATATTAAGTACTGGTTGTTCTGTGGTAGAATTCTCACCTTCATGTAGAAGACATAGGTTTGATTACAGACCAGTGCATTTCATGCTTAGCCAACTACCCATCGGTCAGAAGCCGATTATAGATTGTTATAGAGTTTAGCAGATTTTAGCAGTTTCCAGATTAAAATACCTTAGGAAGGAAGGCTTGGTTAGCTACTCCCCCAAACCAACCAATAATCTCTACCACCTAAAGATCACAATTGTTTGTTAGGTTTGGAGAATAACACAGGAACTAACAGTATTTCTCTCCATTTTGTCTGAATTAAATCACCAGGAACTAAGGACTGATTCAGTGGAATTTACCAAAAATAACAGTAAGATAGTGGAGAAAAATAAAAGTAGAAACCTACTGCACAAGTGTGAAGCTTTTGGAGGATTTGCAAAGAAGTGTGCAGAACACTGAGAGAGAAAAGGGGAGGGGAGTATTTTGGAAGTTTTAGAGTTCACAACAGTTGGCAGTTGGTTGGCTATGCCAGTGAAGTGGACATGAGGAACAGAGGCTTAAAAACAAAACCCATGGAGTTTTGAGTTTGAGTGACTTGTTGGCAATAGAGAGGTAAATTTTTATATCCATGTATAATCATGTAAATTTTAAGCAAAAATTAATTTGAATAGAAGAATCCAGCTTCTCTTTTTCACTTTTCAACTTACTCTGATGGAATCTGCCTGAGGTTAGAGAGCATCAAGTCAGTTCCACTCATAGCCTGGTCCGCTGCCATCCCCACGATCATTGCTATGTGCACGCTCACTGTCCCAGTCATTCTGGCTATCACCTCATTGAGAGTCTTTTATTAACTGACCCCCTACAAATCACTCCCAAGACTTGTTCCTCCAGATAACGTTTCCATAGTACACGAGATGAAATCTCACCATCTTTGCTCCTAAGAAGTATTCTGGTTGTCGATATTCCAGGACACATTTATTTATTTTATGACAGTCGATGTTTACCAACCCTATAACTCAAAGGCATTTGTTCATCTCTGATCTTCCTTAGTAATTGCTGAGTTCTTGCAATCATCTGAAGCTACTGAAAGCAACATGGCTCATGGCAAATGGCCCTCGGTCCTACAGATGAAAGCTTTGCTTCATCGCACTTTGAAAAGGTCTTTATTGCAGTGGTGAAATACACTATTGAATCTTCTGACTGTTGCTTCCATGGATGTTGAGTCTGGGTCCAAGAAAAGTGAAATCCATGAAAAGTTCAGTCAACAACGAGTCACTGCTAAAGCAGAGATTGATACCAACACCCCAAGTTCTCCTGTTGATTCTGAAGTTCTGTCACCCTTCACTTTTAACATTTTGACTTTTCTATGAAATTTTAAAATGAAGCTAAAGCTGTTTTTTTTTCCTGTTTCCCAGCAAGTAAATTGTGTATTACCTTATTTGATGTTCCACCAAGGTCCAACACTGTGAAGAATATCTGAATGTGTACTGTGAAACGAATAGTACACGAGCCCTTGGTAATGTGTTAGGTGACTTACCTGCCATAGAATTTCCTACTAATTTCTGTAGAATTATTCTAACAACTTTGTGGCTAAATTACTCATTCCGCATCATAAACTGCAAGCAGTTGTTAAAATGTGAACCCATAGTGAAAAGTTCCAGTTATGAGAAAATAAGGACAATTCCTTTTTTCCCCATCTTTCACATAATGTAATTTTAGAGCTGCAGGAATCCTTAATAATCACACAGCCCAATAACTGGCACAATGTTTTGTGAAAGGAATAGTAAGTCAATATCATTGGCTTTGTAGGCCATATGGTTTTAGTTGCAACAGCTCAGTGTGGACCAGAAATATAGTCCATGAGTTGTAGTTTTCAGAAGCAAACTGTGGTCTACTGTAGTTCTGATGAGGCTTGTCTAAAAAGCTGACTGGCAGCTTAGCAATATATTTCGTTGCTTAGTGCTTTGGATTCTAATAACTAATATGAAGAATTATTAAAATATTCTTCTATTGATGAAGAATATATATTTTTAATCTCAAAACAAGAGAAGATAAATGTCATTCTAAATGCCTTGTTAAAATATTATGAGATTTGTTTGGTCCTCAATATTTTCTTAAGCATGTTTATAAGTGTCCTTTGTATATAACAATCCATAAGTAAATCATTTCAAGTGAACCAGTAAAATAAACAAACAAATAAAAATAGCATCCTCTGTTTTGGTCTTTGGAGACACACTCGTAGCTATTGATTCAGTCCTTTTATTTGTTCCATTCCTTTTATTCATTCAGTCCTTTCCTTACACATTCTTATGCTGCAACCTATTAAAAAGGAAATTAGCAACCATTATATAAATTTACATTTGTGGTACAACATGCAAGGCTTCTAATTACAAGAAATTTTAGAACTGTACCTGAATTTCTATCAACCTCATGTTTTCCTGCTAATTTTAAATTAATATTTTATTATCTAAGAGATAAAACATGTATGTAATCATAATGAACTATGGATTATATACTAAAATTTAGTCATAGGCAATAAATATATTTTTATCATCAGAGCACTAAGATTTGATTTTAGGAACCTGTCTTGATTATATTTTATGCCTCTACAAGCCTCTTTTATATTAAATTCAGTCAATTTTTGTTATTCGATGATGTTTGGTTTCAAAATAGAAGATTAAAACCAAGATAGGAAACTTTTCTGGTTCCAATCATATGAGTATGTGTGTGTGTGTGTGTGTGTGTGTGTGTGTGCGCTTTGTAGTACATCAAATATTAATTATCTGTTCACTATCAACCACATTGTTTTTAATTATGGAACATTTGAAAAGATACATCTTTCCAGTTTAGTTGATTGTTTAGCCTCCTGGAGAAATAAATGAAAACTATTTGCATACCAGAATAAAATCTAATACAGAAGACACAAAATAGGACTTGAGGTCTATTTTTTTTTCTATATTTGTATTCTAGTTTTAAAATCTCTCAAATAATAAAGGAATTCTTATCTGATCATAGAGTTCAAATACTACTATTTATTATAGAGAGAACATAAATGCAAAATTAAACATGAGGTAGGAGAAGCATTTAAATTGTGTCACCTTAAAGTATAAAAATAAGCTAAGTGGAAAATCCAGAAATTATTTCCCAATCACATTCCAAGAATTACATAATAACACATTCATATTAAATCTAGAAAAATGTATCGTCTTTTATAGAGTAGAATTAAGAATTAAAGCATTTTGATAATCAAATGTTGAAGATTATTAAAAAGAGGAAATATAGTAAGTGGTGTCTTCTTGGTATTTTTAGAAGATTTTATAAATAAATTTTGAGAATATTTGGAATGATTGGCAAATGAGGGGGAGAAACAATTAACAAAATAGACAACTACAGAAAAATAAGGCAAAAACCGTAGGAGGAATTCTATTAAAACCAAATTATATCACCAATTATTCCATAGCCTAATATATCCTACTTGGTTAAATTTTGAATGACTACCTATCATAATGTCAGTTCAAATCTACCAACTGCTCCTGGTGACAAAGATGTGGCTATTGGATCCTACGAGACTTAAACTTGGAAACTGTGTGTGTGTGTGTGTGTGTGTGTGTGTGGTTGTTAAAAGTGAAAAAGTGAATGGCAATGAATTTCTTTGTTTTTTTCTTCATGTATTACGTAGAAAAAATTTTCATCTTTGATAGTTTTCTCTTTATAATTAAGGAAATTAAGGAAATACATTTTAAAGAAACTAAAATAGTTGAATAGTGAAATAGTAATGCCTTTATGAGCTATCATTGCCTTTCCTTATACTTAGATATATTCTTAATTTTGACTTCTATGTTAAAAATTGTATGTTCTATGCACAGTTAAAAGCAAATTTGATATTAAGTTCATCAACGATTGGCATGGTACCTTGCTGCCAAATATACCATAAGAAATATTTGTAAGTTAGATTGTATCTTTCTTCCATGAAAGCTAGTAGCTGGTTTTTCATAATTAATTGCCTGTATTTTAGTTAAATACTGTTCTAAAAAAGTACAGGTATTATTTGTGTAAACTGGAGGATTAGCTATTATTTATATTTTCAATTTTTGGTTGTTCCTTGAAAAAATTGTTACATTTGGCTTTTTGCAAAGAAGCAACTGATCACAAGGATCAGCATATAACCACCCCTCAACCTTTCGGGGGAAAAACAACAGAAACTATGGGGGAAGAGAGAGGGGTCAATGTAAGATATGAAAATAATAATTTAGAATTCATCAAGGAGTCACGAGTGTGGGTGGAGGGAGGGGGGAGGGGAGCTGATACTGGGGGCTCAATAGAAAGTAAATGTTTAGAAAATAATGATACAACATGTGTGCAAATATACTTGATACAGTTGATGTATGGATTGTTATAACAGCAGTAAGAACCCCCAGTAAAATGAACTTCTGACAAAAAAATACTCTAAATCCTTTTTAGTTTAAAAAATTTTGAACAGGTTCACTATGGCCCTTAAACAACTTTGCTACCTAAAAAGAAGAATTAAAATGAGTTTTTTTGGGAGGGGCATCATTTGCCTCTGGTGGTGGGAATAGGAGACCTGGCCTTGCTCCTGGAGAGCGGCTGCTGGATTTGAACCTCCAACCCAGCGGGCCGCAGTCCCGCGCATAACCACTACACCACCAGGGCTCAGCCCAAATAAGTTTTGTTTTTTGTGTGTGGCATCACCTCCCCCTGGTGGGAGTAGGAGGCTCAGCCTTGTTCCAGGAGAGCTGCTGCTAGGTTTGAACTGCCAACCCTGTGGGCGGCAGTCCCGCGCACAACCACTGTGCCACCAGGGCTCAGCCCTAGAATGAGGTTTTTAATATAAAAAATATTTTCAAAATAAATTTTACTTCATCAGACATATGTTTGCTTATGCTAATTTTCACACTGCTTCTATAAAAATAAGGAAACGAAAAAGAAAAGACAAACAAAACCAGAACAGCTCTCTGCCATTGAGTTGACTTGGATTCGTGACACAGGACTTGTAGGAGCGAATGGAACTGAATTGCCCCTGTCGGCTGCAGTAGTGGGAAGCCCCATCTCTCTCCTGTGGAGCAGCTGTTGGTCTTAAACTGCTGACCTTACACTTAGCAGGCCCCTGTGTAACTTCTCTGCCACCTGCGCTACATTTAAAAAATGAGAAATACAAAGGAGTTCGTTTTTGAGAGTAGAGCCTGTAATTAGTAAAGTTGACTTCCCTAGAATTTTCATTGCATTATTTTAAAATTAAAAAACAAACAAACCACAAACAAAAGAAAGTCCAGAGGAAAATTGTTAAAGGTCTTCCAATGGAAAGGCTCTTTGAATATATTTTCTTAAGTGGGTTATGTACATTGAGTTCCTTTGGGAAGAAAAGGTGGTCTTCTTCCATAAAGATTTAAAGTTTAGGAAATTCAAAGAAAGAATTCTACTCGTTCCTATTACATGTTCTATGAGTCAGCGTAAACTTGATGGAAGTGGGTTTGAACATATATTCTAGGAGAAGCGTGACATCATATATCTTGATTGCAGAGGATAGATTCTTACTCTAGGGCTGTATTTAAGATATTTCAATGTATACAATATTTTGTGTGTAGAATACAATGTATGCTGGCTATTATTAAAATAAATATGAATGTATAAATGGTAGCCTCTGGGGAAGAAACATTAGGCATTTTAGCAAAATCAGTTTTTCACAGTTTATGCCTATTTTAGCACAATTAAAAATAAACCTGATTAATGATTTCTGTTTATTTCACAATTGTTCACATGAACTCGGCAGAAACTCTAGGCTAATGACTGAAATGTCCGTTTGTTCTGATATTAATAGTATGTTGTTATAAATTTGGGGGAATGAGAATATGTTGTTTTGAAGTGTTTTTATGGAGAAAACATAATTGAGTCATATTAATATGGAATGAAAATCAGTGAATTTATATTCAAAATAGTCCTAGATCCTTGCTTCAAGACATCAAATGCCATGTGTGTTTGAAATCACTTTTTTTTTGCCTTATGTCACGTTGTTTGACAGATTGTTTTAAATTTTACCACAATGGACCTCTACAAGAGTAGTTTGTGCTGGTATGACTACATTGAAGTAAGAGACGGACACTGGAGAAAATCACCTCTCCTTGGTAAGAGAGTGCTTACTTTGAAAGTATGGGACCCACATTATGTTTATTTATTTTACTTTTTCAACCATTGTGAATGTGTTTAAAGTAGGTAAAAAGATGGACTAGTAAATTGATTTAAACTAGCTTTTAAGAGAATTACAAATTGAAAGATAAGCACTTGGGTCTGAAAATATTGATGAAACATGTAAGAGTAATGATGGAGTAGTCATATGTTATGGTAGCTTCTACAATATTTTTTTCTTTCTGTTTCCATTTAAAATTTGCACTTTTGATGAAAACCCAACAAATTGCATGTGGGAGTTTTAGAGGACGAGCTGTTAGTTTAGGTGCATGGTGGTAGCTGACTTCTGTGACACACTCACAAGGTCTCTTATTAGAGAGGTCACCGTTTGGCTTCTTAGAGGGTGATACTGCAGTCCACAATCATAAAATGCCATTAGCACTTGATGCATATGACAGCCTGCTACCCACTCTTCACTCTGGGCCACAACTCACACCCGTAGGCCGCAGGAGGCAAGTTCACTGTTGCGCTCAGCTTCACTTAGAGCTGGAGCTGATGGAGAGATGGAAGCATCTATACTACATTGATGTTTTAATTCACTTTTTATATATAATGATTTCTCATTTATGTTTAGAAGTAGATATGCTCAATGTATTTGTGCACTATACAGATACTTTTCTTTATATAAATATTTTGCTGGAAGGAAAGAATTATACTGAAAGAGACAGTGTCTATAATAAATTCGATACTGATATCTGCAGTATGTTTCTAAAATAAGGAGTAAAAGTCTTTATTTCCAAACATAATTCAAAGAAAAAATAATTGTACCAAATTGATGTTTGATTAAGTAAAACTTGTGGTTTCTTGTCTCAATGAAAGATTTATAGTATATTATATACATTCAAAGGAATTCTTTTTTAAACTCTTAGGTGGAAGTCACATCTGAGGCTAAAATTTGGGGAGGGCTTTATTTTTGAACACCTTCAACAGTCTTTGGTTCAGTATTTTAATAATCCACTTGAATGACTTGGGGTGATCGTGGCTTTCATGTGTGTGGTCTCTTCTATTTCCATCAAGGCCTCATTCCTCAAAGTCAATGCCAATAGCCTCAGAGTCACCGACTGGTGGTTGAACTGGAAGAACAAGTCCCACTTCTTGACCTCTATACCAGAGCCCACATTTTAAAATGTTTCTGCAATTCATGGGAGTATTAGAGTTTTAGCAGAACTTCTCTAGGCTACCTGCCCCAAACATGAGCCACGGAGAGGTTGTCTTGAGAGAAAACTGAACACATGGCTAGACATAAAAAAATTTCATATAAGGTTGAGAGCGTAGTAACAAAGTGAACTTCTCTACTGACCAACCTGATAGCTTGGACCTATTTCTCTGAGCACCTTTTTTTTTTTCTGTCCTTCAACCTGATGTGACCTTTTTCAAAGATGTTTTTGGTTTGTTTCTCAGCTACCCAGATACATCAGTGGATGTTCATTCTGAGATAAAATGTTTAAATGTGTTACAAACAGATCTGAAGAGTTTGCTGTATTTATCCACCTTTTTTTAAACAAATGTTAAGACATATGCAACTCTCTGATTAATGGATTGGAGATTTGAACCAAGTAGATTTTTTTTGTATATAATTCATAGCTAGTGTGGGCAGCAGTTAAATATTAAATAGTCATGTTTAGGAGTCTCCCTTTATTCCTTTTTTCTAGGTAGATTTTGTGGGGACAAATTTCCTGAAGTTCTTACCTCTACGGACAGCAGAATGTGGATTGAGTTTCGTAGCAGCAGTAATTGGGTAGGAAAAGGTTTTGCAGCTGTGTATGAAGGCAAGTCACATGCAGAAATGTTTTCCCATTCAATTTCCTTTTTCTTTTCATGCAATTTCATTAGAACACAATGACATCCTTTAAAAGTATGAAGTTTCTGGAAGTTGCTTTATTATAATCACCTGGATGGCTTTAATATGATTGCTCAGTAAATACCAATTGTAAGAACAATTTCCTTTTTTGGTATCAGTTGTAGGGCATCGATAAGGATGTGTAAGTAAAAAAAACCCAAAATCTCCAAATTCCACAAGAGCTCTTATATGTTTGTTATCATATATTTTAATATTAACATATTAAGCAGAGGTTATAACTTTTCTTTGTATTGATTTTGTTCTACTTGGCGTCCGTAGAGCTGAAATAACCCATTATGGGGTTTGTTTTGAATTCAATTGTAGACATTTCTAAAACAGGCTTTGTTGAAATGAGAGCATCAGTGTTTAAGGAAGACTGTGTCAAATGCTTTCTCCGGACATCTCTAAAGTCATAGTAATTGCATTGTGATTCCTGATTTAAAAGCATAGCAAAGCTGTTCCTTTTTGTTGCCAACTTGTGGGTTGTCAGTCCTAACGTGTTCGAGAGGAACTTTCTGCTTCTCTTAATCTTTGAAAAAAGAAAGCATAGTGCAATGAGGATGAACTGTATTACAAGAAAGAGAAGGATCTGTATGGAATCAGGGGTTTTGATGTCCCAGAGGCCCTGCAAGTCCATTGGAGAGTGAGGCTGCTTTTCTGATCAGCTGTTTATCTGAGGTCAAAGGAAGAGTTCAACAGAGTTCTGAGGTCAACAGGTCAAAGGAAGAGTTCAAGGAATTTTGGAGTGGAATGATTTAAAATAAATTAACAAAACATCTACAGGTTTTTAAATGTTGAAAAAGAAATTTTTTTTCTTTCATTTTCTTTTTTATGGGCGAAAGAGATGAAAAAGCTGTTCATAAAAAGCATATATTCCTTAAGTGTTTTTATCTGACATTTACACTTAAGTGATGAGGTGTTTTATTATCTAAGTATTTACAAGAGTATAGTCAGCAAAGTTTGGTATTTATAACCAGATCTGTTTGTTCAGAGTTATGGAAATGGAATTAAAATATTGAATTAGGAGAGAATGAAAAGGACATGTCAAAACTGGCTTGTTATTTATGTTTTGCTTTCCTCAGCAATCTGTGGAGGTGAGATACACAAAAATGAAGGGCAAATACAGTCTCCAAATTATCCTGATGACTACAGACCAATGAAAGAATGTGTGTGGAAAATAACAGTGTCTGAAGACTACTATGTTGGATTGACCTTTCAGGCCTTTGAGGTAAAGTATTTTAGGCAAATTTCACAGAGCACATCCTCAATAAATGACAGTGGCATTTAAAAGAATCCTCATTAAACAAAGAAAGGAACAGAAAATCAGTCTTTTAATCAGTAAAGAAACAAAGGATCACCTATAAAATGTAAAACCAAGAGCTAAAGGGATTTTTTTTTTTGGTTTTCTTATTTTCCTCTTTTTACAGACATTTTCAAGAAGATTAAAGTGAGTTTACATTATCTTTGGTATTTAAATTGCAATGTTTGAAGTACTAATAGTAGTTACTTTTGACAAATGCACGGGCTTGTTTCACAAGACACTTGAAAAGATCCATTAAACAATAGGACTTTTATTCCTCTTCTAAACTGAGAGGTTAAAAGGTAGGCAGTCTTTTTATGGTCAGGATTAAAATCCATTTTCACCTCTTTCCCATGAAACAGAAAAATTTTTATACCAAAAATAGAATCTAAAGTGTTCTTTGGAGCTTTTAACGTCATTATAAATATTTCTTAGGGAGGAGATAAGCAAGCACCGACATTGTTTCATAGATGGGGGGTCAGAATAAGCCACAGCCCAGTCAAAGTGGAAAGTGCCCAAGCTGCCAGCTGCATCGTTTTCATGAAGGTAGTGGTGCTGAGCTAGGAAGGGCGCTGCCTGGAGGGTTAAAGAAGGGTGGGGCATTCAGCGTGCTAGAAAAAGCTGAAGTCAATAGCATAATTTAGAAATTAGAGCCCACGCTGAAGGTTAGAAACCCAGATGTCGTTTTTGCACTCTTTACTGATTAGAGGCAGATTCATATCCAAGGGATCAGATGGGGTAGAAAGACCCCAGTCTGCCGGCGTGTATTTGACACTGAGTGCCGTGTTCACAGCCACTTCTCTGCTCTGAGCAATAATGAGGAAAGAAGGCATAGCCTATATCTACTGCCGAAAAGTCAATCCCAAGTAATAGCTATTATGCCTTATAGTTAAGCTAAACTGCTTTATAAGAATTCTGAGATCTTCAATATTTATGGAAGTAGACAGTGTCAATTTTCTCCCAGTCCTGCTGGTGAGTTTGAGCCAATGACCTTGCAGTTAGCAGCCCTACAATTTACTCCATACACTATCTTGCTTTGTCTTTCAATGAAGACAATTTGATGCCTCTGTCTGAAGGCCTGCATATTTAGTTTATCTCTGCCTCCTCCCCTGAACCCAATTTGATAATCATAGACTGTGTTCTATATAATCATATATATATTATATGATTACATTTTTGAAACTCTTGTTTCTGACATGATTTGATTCTTCAGATTTAAAATTTTCCCCAGCAGTTTTGTTGGCATATAATATACATATCATAAAACTCAATAGTTTAATCATATCAAGAATGATTTTTTTAGTTATCACCGCAATCAGTTTCAGAACACTTTCTTCCTTCTTGTATTAATCTTTATTGGCTTCCCTCATAACCTTCTTTGCTATATCCCCAAGAACTATTATTTCAATTACTCTTTCTACAGACTTATATATCCTGGATTTCACATACAAAAATACATTTAAGAACTACTAACAATAGCAAAGTAAAATCGATAAAACCTTCAATTTTAAACATTAGAACAAATTTAAATGAAGGACAATCAAATGATAGGTTGCTAAATTTTAACTAAATGCATCTGCAGTAATCCATTTTTCAATGCATTCTATATGATGGCAAGGCTATTCATATCCCTGGTATATGGTCAGAGGAAATTCATTAAGGATTTTTTCCACAAGCACCCTCCCAATCTCCATTTAAAAAAGACTGAAAGAGCTTTAATATTTGTCAAAAAGAATATCAAATGACAAATTACATTTTAGGGCTGAGCCCTGGTGGCGTAAGTGGTTGAATGCGGGACTGCGGCCTGCAGGCTTGGAGATTCAAATCCAGTGGCAACTCTCAGGAGCAGCACTGGGTAGCTCCCACGACCACCAGAGGGCAGTGATGCACCGCCCCCCCCCAAAAAAAAAAAGAAATTACATTTGAACCAAAGGGCCATCTACCTAATCAACTTTACAGTGCTCACTGTCAGATACAGAGTTATTCACACTCCTCAACTATGATAAAAGGGGATTCACAGGAGACTTAATCCACCTGTGGACCTTGCAAATGAATCGTGGGCTTCCACTGTGACCCATAACCTTCTACAAATCAGGTTTTCACAATTTAAACTCTGATACCATTCCCTTCTTTTGATTTGGATGATATTATTTGCAATCCTTGGATCTCAGAGGGGAGTGTGCTTCTTCCATGTAGAAGTAATTGATTCCTCATTTAGATAACTACTTTGCTTGAAAACTTGTCTTAAAGACCCCTGATACTATTCTGTCTGATAGCTGGGCACCATCTACTTTTCTCACCCTACTTTGTTATAGCACTCATATCTTCAGTGCTCTCTTCATGAGAGTGAGCATCAAGAAAGGCCATGTTATAAGAACTACTTGTTCTTACTCCATTGGGATTCGAATTAAGTGCCAATGCAAAAAATCCATTCATGCATAATATATGTGTGTGTATGTGTGTGTGTGTGTGTGTGTGTATGGTTTACCTTAAAGGCATCTTTGTCATTTTATGTTAGAGCACATGATCAATCACACCCTTTGGGCATGCATCACTTCCACTGCTGTCAAGTCAGTGCTGACTCATAGCTACCCAAAAGGGGAGGGTAGAACTGCGCCTGTGAGTCTCAATCCTGCAAATTTTCCCACGAGTAGAAAGCCTCATCCTTCCTCCGCAAAGCTGGCCGGTGGTTTCAAACTGCTGATCTTATCGTTAGCAGCCAAATGGGTAAACACTATGCACTGTTAGTGTCTTAATTTAACGAAAGACATAGACTTTAAAACACTGCAGAGAAAGGAAAATTGCATGAGTGGACGTGCTATGAACAAATATGTGAATCACTGACGTGTACAGATTAGACTCGATGGCTGGACACTAGCTACACCCACAATGGGGATAGCGATAGGGCAAATAGTCCAATAGTATCCATTCACAGCAGCAGAGCAAAGCCTGGCAGATCAACAAGGAAGCACGGAAGGCATTAAAATAGTGAGATTCTGGTCACTCCAGGCCACTGTAGATCAGATGTAAGGATTTTTGCACTGACTTCCTGGTGGTTCTAGCTGAGCAGTTTGGGCACAGGAAGCAATAGTGGAAGAGAAGTGAAAGCGGAGCTACAGAACTACAAACAAAATCCAATCTCTTTCTGTCTGGTCAAGTCCAACTGAGAACAGCTCCGTAGTGCAGAGTAGGACTTCGCCTTAGAGCTTCAGATGCTGCACATCTCCACAGCAGTGCACATCCTCACATCCTCGTCTTTCTGCCTTGGAGTGGCAGATAGATTTGAACTACTGATCTTGTACTTAGTAGGCCAATGAATAACCCAATATGCCAGCAGACCAGGACATAGGAAAGAGCCTTAAACACTTTTTCAAGTACACATTTCCAGAGATAGGAGACATTATTTATGAGAATATTGAGCTTCTAAATTTTAGATCTATCCCTTGGGGTAGTAATCTGCTTCCTCTTACACTAGGGAGTCTCTCACACTTGGGAGTCTCAGTCTTAAGTCTAATGACTACAAATTCACTTTAAATTTATGATTTTAGTGGATTAATAAGATTACAGTATTTTAGGTAAGCAAAGTTTTTATTTACAATTACATTGAAATTGGAAGATTTTGCTTACTAGACAAACTAATTGCACAAAATATCTATGCAATGGTGGCATTTTCTATGTTTCTAATATTACAAGGATTAAGTTATTACTTTCTTTTAGCATTAATTTAAAGTTATATGAAATTTCCTCATACAGACGTGCTGTCAGAGAGCAAACTCACTCTGTTTATCTACCTAAAAATAAATTAATGTAATTGTCAACTTTACTGGCTTTTGGTTTTATTCCTGATTTATCAATGAACTAATATTGATCATGTCTTAATAATAGGATAGCATAGAAATTTGAAACATTTCCATTATTACATATTTATTGATTGAATGGAAAAAATGTAAGATGCATCCAATAAATTCATAGAAAAATACACTATCTTTCATTCCATTTCCCCATGAATCTATTGTTGTTCTCATCAGAAATAATCAGCATACTTTGAAACTATGGAAAGTTCTTGTCATTAAGTTTTCTGACAGTGGATTCATTATTTCTAGTTACTGTACCTAATTTTTCAACTCTTTAAATAAACAGAAGCATCAACCAGTGACAGTTTTCTGAACTGCATTTGCTACGTTTCCACCTTCTTGATGCTCATAAATTAATATCAGATAGTCTTCTTAATTTCAAGTGGCAAAACTAAACATACAATCCCCTGTTTTACTTACTCCATAACCACCACTCTGCCTTGGTCTTCCCTATTGTAGTACTTGGTGTCACCACAAGAAATGGACCCATGCTCTTCTTCTTAAACATGGCAACCAACCTAGCTACAGATTTCATGTTCTTTGACATTCAAATATACCCTGCACATGATCATTTTTACCAGCATCTTCAGCATCATTTTTGTTCCCTCCATGGGACTCAACTGATGGCTGTTAGTGTCTTATGCTGACTCATGTCTCATGTCTGTTTTCCACACATCAGCCATACTTTCAGCATGTCTATTAGATCTTGCCACTGTTCTACATACAGCTTTCCATGAATTTTCAATTCCAGCCAAAATAAGATATAGACTCAATGACCATAGACCTATCCAATTTTCAAATTAATCCCTACCCCAGCTTCTGGCTCCTTCCTTGTTCATGCTTCTGGTCTTTCTTTTCCTTGTCAAAAATGCCATGGATAGTCCTTTACTTCAAGATATTTTTTCGTCTCTCATTTCATTCAGGTCTCTGCTAAAAGTGAACAAGCTTGATGGGTAAGGAGGATTGAGATTATAGAAGACCTGGTATATCATAGTGAATTTAGACTAGAGAACTTGGGTTTTGAGTAGAAGACCTTAGGAGACAAATCTAGAGTTGTCTTTTTATACCATTTATATTTTCTAAGTAGGGAAAGTGTGTATATATCATACACCTGGTACCCTAGAAGTAAATGCTAAACCAGTATTTATACACATGTATATGTAGGATATGTATATATATGTTCGTGATGGTGTGTACACTTCTATATATGTATGTGTGTATAGTTATATGTACACACATGCATATATATGTATATGCACTTACATATATATACCCAAACTCTCTGCCATCGAGTTGTTACTGACTCACAGTGGCCTTGTAGGACAGGGTAGAATTACAAACTTCTTTTGTGACTAGACAGCTCCATCTTTCTTCTGCAGAGCAGCTGGTGCTCTTGAGCAGCTGGTCTCTTAGGTCACAGCTCAATTCATAACCACTACATCACTATAACTTATTTTCATAGGTGGATTACCAGGCCCTGGCTTCTAAAGTACCTCTTGAATGACTCAAACCTCCCACCTTCCAATTAGCAACAAAGGACATTGACTTTGTTCATCCCCCAGGTCTCCAAAGAAGCCTTTATTACAGCAGTTCTAAACCTGTGGGTCACGACCCCTACTCCTTGAGGGTCAAATGACCCTTTCACAGGAGTTACCTGATTTCAGAACAGTAACAACATTACAGTTATGAATTAACAATGAACATAATTTTATTGTTTTGTGGTTGCCACAACATGAGGAACTGCATTAAAGGGTCATGGCATTAGGAATCATTGCTCAGAGAGGATTACTTGAGAACTTCAAGCATGGAGACTTACAGAAGAGGGAAAATGTTTATAGTACGACTTCAAAGAAATTCAATAAAACTAGAAAGAAGTGAAGAAAATGTGAGCTTGCTTATGTTTAAGTTGAATTCCCTGTGTATATATGACCTTGAGAAACTTTTAAACATTTCTATCCATTCTAATTTGGAGTTACGTTTCTTATTAAAACCAGAGATGATGTTAACCATCATTACTAGTTGTGGTGCTCAAAACTGTATTCAGTGCCCCCCCCACCCCACTTTCCTGAATATAGTCTGAAATATCTGACTGGAAGTAGTCTTTTAATTCCTTTAATTATTTACATTTGTTTAAGATTGACTAGTCTTTGTTAGGGAATTGAGTATGTAAGACACGAAGATATCAGTTAACAACTTAAAGTATGTAACACTCTCGCCATATAAATAATTTAAAGGCATTAATAATATGTGTTGTTTAATGACTATAAAAGAGAAAATTAAGTAGTTACCCAGGAATGAAGTTTTAGACTCTACTTCTGCTCTAAAGTTTTAGCACTCATTAGCTTATGTAAACTTGCCCGAGCCAGATCACTCACCAAACTCATTGCTAGACACCAAGAGAGACAAAAGGGCAAAGTAGAACTACCCCTTTGAACTCACAAGGATGTAAATCTTCAATTCAGCTGGAAGCACCATCTGTCACTTGCAGGGTCACTAGTTGGTTCGGACTGCTGACCTTTCAGTTAGGAGCTCAACTTATAATCTACCCAGCAACCAGAGTTTTCCCAACCTTTCATAATTCATGATTGACTTGATTGTTAAATAATTCAAAATTCCTTATGCACTGCAATTGAAATCAATTCCTGAACCTCTACCTTTGTACATCCAAGTCCAGGTAGCAAAGAGGCATCGATCTTTTCTCTCATAGATTCCAATGCTTTGCCTTAAGAGCAATCTTATTTTTGTACATGTTTTCTTTGTTATATGTGTATCAGCTAGGGACTATTCCTATTTTATTCTCTGCTATTCTCAACTATTTATTATAAGTGTATATCAGCTAGCCTTAGCAGATGTTCAAATGGCAAGCATTTGTGTTATGAACCCATTAACATTGAGTTGATTCTGATTAGTAGCAGAGGGGGAAATGAAGGGGCAATATTAAATATAGAGTTCACACGAAACTAAAGCTAATGGTGCTCTATGCTTTGTGCTATTTCCACATGAGTGTTTATATTTATTTTCTTTCTCCTCATATGTGGTGTTACTATGATCTATCGTTTACATAAATTAAAGTTTAAATAATATAACTATTAAAATACTATATATCATACGACCATAATATTGTTAGAATAACGTGTCCCTTTCCCCTTTTTTTATTCTAAACCACTTTTGCTAGTAGTATCATTCCTTAGATATTGCATTTTGTTATTATTAAAATTAATTTTATCTTTAATTAAAATGATAAATGATAAACTTTGGGTTTTTCCCACTAGTCACAGTTGTACATTTCCTGCCAAACAAATGATTGATTTAGCATTGTTGAGCTGTAGCAGTTTTAAATTAGATGATGTGTGGAAATGTCACCATTTATATAATTAATTACATTAGTTATATTTTTACTACAATTGAGTGGTCAAGGTAGAGCATTTATTGAAAATATTACCTAGAGATTTGAAAGTTGTCAGGACTTTTTAGCAAATAACTAGAAGGAGCAATAGAAGCAACCCAAACTTAGATTTATTTGGGAATGTGGTTGTAAAATGACGTCAGGGCAGGAGAATGCGTTCTAGAGCAGGCCACATTCTTCATTAGTAAAGTCCTCATCCCCACAGGACCACAAAGGATAGCACCTGGTTGGCAGTTTTGCTATAAAGGGGAAACCCCTTTAGATTAAACTGAATTGATACCAGTTCCTTCTAAATAGCTATCACATGCACCTATCCTATAGTTACCCTCAAACCTACCGTTAGTAGCATGATCATCAGTGACAAATGTAGTATTTCTCACTTGTTGCTCTTCAATTACAGTCTCTCTGTGTTTGACTTCCCGTCTATGAAAAATGGATCTCTTTTCACAGTCAATGACATGTCAGTTTCCTGAAAGTAAATAAACAAAAAAGATATCATTTTCATTTTAATATCTATAAACACAAAATAGGTCTCTGCTTATATAGTAATAAATCAGTCATATTAGTATATGATTTATGCTTTAGTTGCCTTAGAGTGTGTAATAAATCAGAATCATCATTATCAAAATATATTTTTATGTGTGCAATTATGGATGACATTGCATTCAGTTTTCAGCTCTATAAACTGTCGACAGTAACTGTGGAAGAAACATATTTTTTACCTTTTGGTTTTTATTAATCAACTTTAGTATTCTCTTTCTAGTGAACGTTAAGGTTATTAGGATATCAAGTAGCTTGCCCATTTTTTAGCTTCACGCATATATATTTCTATCAATTTTCTAAATCAATTGACAAAATAATTTTATAAATCTGAAGTGAATGCTACAAAAGTGACAGAGTAGTTGAGGTTTTCACTTGAGCTCACTCACATGACCCCTTAGTAGATGGAGTACATATAAAGGCTAGTTGTGATTCAGGATTAAGGTGAACATTTCAGGAGCTACTTGTCATACAGTCTTATAAGAAAGATCAGTTAATTTGTCTCTTATTTAAATTTACAAACAAAAACCATGTATACCAATAATAAAGAAGCTGGTTTTGGTGATTAGGGTATAAAAGTTAGAAACAAAAAATAATAATTAGTAGTTGGAAAATGTAGTCTTGTTTATAAGAATGATGCCAGAGGTTGGATGATAGTGTTCTTCATGACCAATCACGTATTCATTACAAACACGTTTTTAAAAACAACACAAACACAGATGTATATCCTCAGATGTTTTATATAGGAATCGAATAGACTACCTTTTGGTTAAGGAAAATAAAGAAACTAGCCATTATCAGACAAGATAAAGCCAGAGGCTAAGGGTGGAACAGACTAATCAACTGCTCAGATTCAAATTCAAATCGACACTCAAGAAAATGATGGGAAGATAAAAAGAGCCAAGTATGGCATTTGACATATCTTGTCTGGAACGTAAGTTCTTCTCATTAATATATTTCATGCAGTAAGCATTAGTGATTGAAGACTGTTAAATTAGTGAAATGGTTTCAAGAATATTATATATGAAGAAAGTAAAAATAATTAAAATGATATGAACCAACGAAGCAACAGTGAATGTCAAATGAAAATCTGAAACATTTTCTTGAGTAAGGAGAAGCTCAAGCTAACACGAAATTGTGTAGCAGAAGAGCTGAACACAAGGTATCAATGGGCAACCTAAGAACATGAGATAAGGTACTGGGCTGAAATGTGGAAATACCTGGATTTTAAAACAAAATGGAAGAAAATGATCATTTCTCAAAGTAGAGAAAAATTCTATTCTTGAGATGTAATATGGGAAGGTTCTTAATGGGTTGAAAACAGAAAAATACAGAAACCATCAAAAAGGGAGAGAGTATTCCAACTCACTGTATTAGAAAGAATTGGTCAACATTTAACCATTTTGCCAGCTAAAATATTATCAAAAACCACTTAAAACAAGTGGCTCAGAGTTGCACTGAGAGCACTGGCAAAAAAAAAAAAAAAGGAGGTTTGTGGCAGTCATGTGCTTATGTTAATTTTATGAATGAAGTCTAAGGGTGGAGTCTAGCCTGTTAATCTGGAGATAGCCATTGAGTAGCCAATGAGGCCTCTGTGTGAGTATGGCTTTCTCCTGACACTTCTGGGAAATCTTGGGATATTTCCCTCATGAAGACGAGAAGTTATCTCCTCCGGTTGTTGGGAGTTAGTCTCAGAGATGATGAATTACGGACAAGACAAGATGGCAGCATCTGAGGAGCTGGAGGAGAAGCCACACGGCTTGGCCCTGATGGAGCCAGACCTCTGAAGCTGAAGGGGCCACGTGGGACCCCTGCCAGGAATGAGTTGCTTCTGCCACCAAGGGATGCTGTTGATGAACTCTGAGCCCTGGAAGCGATGAGCCATGGGAAGACCTATGCCAGTGCTGGGGCTCTGTACCCACTGACCTGTGACTTCATGAGTCGGAAGGAGACATTATAGACTGGTATCGGGCATATGGGCTAATATAGGACTTATGACTTTGTACTGGACTGGATTGGAATGCTTTCTTAATGTCCTATTTCTTTTATATATAAACTGTACCTTTATATCAATATATGTGTCTCTGAAATTTGTTCCTCTAATCTACTCAGACTAGCACAGGTGTCTTTCAGATACTGGTAAATGTCAGTTGAGATGCTTTGACAAGTGCAACACTGAAAGCTGTTACTCATCCATGTAAAAAACCAAGTGACTAGAGCAATGCATGTGCCTATTCCAAAGAAATGGGATAAAACAGTATTGAAACTAGATAATAATACAATAGCACTTCACAAAAATAGTTTTCTGAAGCTATTCTCCGAATAGCTGTAATTGTGCAAACGTGAGAAATTGACAGAAGGCAATATATAAGAAGAAGCAGGTTAAAAAATGATGAAGGCAAGGCAAAGCATTGCAAGATGTGGGAGTGTTAAAGATAAAAGCAGTAGATAATGTTACGTATGTAATCCTGCAGCACATACATAATCCTGCAACAGAGGTGATCTATGATGTTTGAAGATGTAAAATGGCTAAATAGATGTTGGGGGAGGGTGGCTTTAGATCCACCAATATAAGGAAATTTAAAAAATCATTTTATTGTGGGAGCTGTAATCACCATAGATACACACATACATTGTGTCAGTATTTACATCTTAAAGGACATTTTACGTGGGTAGAGAACTAGGTAAAAAGGAGGATAAAAATGGGCAACAGGGAGAAAGCACAATAAGTGATATTTTTAATGTACATAGGCTGAACAAGCATGGGGGGAGATTAGCATTAGGTCCACAGATGTAAGGAGATTTGAAAGACGGTAGTTGTATATGTGAATTTGTGACCAATGAAATGTTCCAGAAAACTACATGAAATTAGAAATATAAAGTTTTTAAAAAGCAAACCAGATTTAGAAGCGAATGTATAATGAAATGTATTATTGCTCATATCAGATGGTATTTGTATGCAAGGGGACTTACGAACTTTATAGGTTCAACCATAGCTATTTCTATTGATTTTGTATATTATTTGGTGCAAATAGAGATTGAGTTAGTAATTTGATACAAGTGTAGAAAATGTTGCACAATGACAAAGTAACTCATTAACTCAGACTCTTAGCTGAGAGCAGAGAATGCTAGATAGAACCATACCTGTATTATTTCAGCTATATGAAAGCAGTTGACTGGTTTGACAATAACAACATCTAGATGCCATTGTGAATAAAGGGAATTCCAGAACATTCAGAGGTATGTTTGTAAATTATGTACATGAATCAAGGACCAGTCATTGGGGGAAAAAACAAAAACAAAAAGAACCGTGCGGTTTGAAATAGTGCATGTGACAGTTTATCTTCTTTCATATTGCATATTCAAACTTTTTGCTGAAAAAATAAACAGAAACTGGGCTAATGAAGATGAATATCGTACCAAGGTTGGAGGAAGGCTCGTTAATAATCTGAGATATGCAAACTATACAACTGTGGATGCCAGAAAGGAAGACGGATGGAAGTATTCATAGTTGAAGATCAAAGAATATATTCTTTAGTGTGGGTTACATCTGAACAAAATGAAAATGAAGTAAACAGTATTCTGAAGAATGGCAAAGTACATGAGATTGCCAAAGGTTTCATTCTTCAGAATAATCAATGCCCACAGAAGCAGCAGTCAAGAACTAACCTCGGGTTACCTGAGAGCCCAGGTTGGGTGCTATAAAACACTGTGCCACCGAATCCTGGATTGTCAGGGAGACAACAGCATGCTCCAGGGAAAGCATTGAAAAGGCCCTATGTGGTGAACTGGACTCTACTGCAGACACAACTTGTAACCTGAGGATGTAGCCAGAAAACACAGTGTCTGAGGAAATAGAAGACAGCCGTACCAAGAGAGGTGGACTGTTGGTTGGCAGACAAATGAGATTTGCTACATCCACGCTCTGTTTTATAGTATTGAGGCCTGCATTGAGTACAGAGCCTCTTGCGAATACATGCACAATAAAATGGGCAATGTGTCCATCATGAATATTCTGAGGTCTCCAGGGAACACTTCAAAAGGAGCACCTGGCATTCAAGAGACAAACGACGTGAATCACTTCTTGAGAATAAGAGACAAAAGGAGCTGATAATTTTAGAGACAAGCATCGTCTAACAGTGGAGCCAGGCGTCTGTAGGAGGCTGCTTTATATTATTTTTGGGCACGTGGATGTGGAGAAACATCCTTCCAGAGGAAGATGTGCGTTTGGCTCTTTCCATTATCTCTGATTGTAAAGGCATGCCTCTCTCTAGGTCTGGAGGGCCTAGACCTGTGGGCGCAGTGCTGTGAGCTGGCCACATACACTTTCTTTCAGATCCTTCTTGTCCCCACAGAGGGGACTTCAAAAAGTCTGTTGAAAAGTGGAGCGAAAAGACAATGGAATTTGTCAATTGAATTTTTTGAAGCCCCTTCATATCGCCTGTTAGTCGTTTGGACTAGTGCTGATTTGTTAGCATGCAGTTGTTGAATTACACTTTGACAAATAGTTGACCACATACATTCTCTGTTTCTTTAAAGTTTTACTTATTCACTACAGTGATCAATTTTTCCTAGTCAACTTTGTAAGAACCAGCTGCTTTGTTAAAACTTCATAGCTAGTTGTCTCTTATTCTCTATGTAACATATATGAATTACATTTGTGCTTTTTCTTATCTTAACAATTAGGGCTGAGCCCCAGTGGCGTAAGTGGTTGAGTGTGGGACTGCGGCTTGTGGGCTTGGCTGTTCAAATCCAGAGGCGGCTCTCAGGAGCAGCGCTGGGTACCGCCCATGACCACCAGAGGCAGTGATACCCCCCCAAAAAAAATAAACCCCAAAAAACAATAACTAAATTTTTTCTATTTTGCTTTTTAATATAAATTTAGAGACAAAACATGGGTCTACATACATTTTTTGGTAGAACAATAAGTTGACCTGATAGTTGCACCTTGTTGTTAAGAAAAACAATTGGGTTCATCTAGGTGAGGGGTTGGCAAACTTTTGAGACCGAAAGCCAATCCCGTCCCTCCTAACAACTTTAAAATCATTCCAGATCCTTAAATACATTTTTCCAAACAAATGAAATCACCATGAAGTGAAATAATAACCTTCAAAAGTTTTCAATGTCACTTCAGAACTTCACGTTCACACTGAAAGAGCCCCGAGGGTACATGAGCTGCGCTTTGCCAATCACTGCTCTAGGCTGTCGATTACAAACACCGGATTTTTGACATATATCCTGTCCCTGCACAAGAATTTACAAATTATTCAAAAGCCATGAATATATGTTTACCAATAAGGTAAATTTAAAGTGGTATTATAAATTTTACTTCAGAGCCACGTGCACGTGCTAAAAGAGCCACAGTTTTCCACAGCGTGCTTAGGTTAAAGGCTTAACCTTGCAAGGCCTTTTACCTTGAGAGAGGGAAGCCCCGGATATCCCACAGCATAGGAATGAATCTCTACATAAATTTGGAGAGAAAGAGAAGGCTTTCTCTTCCTGTCCAAAGTTACAGTCTAGAAACCCGCAGGGCTACTTCTACAGGGTCTTGCTTGATTGCTATGAGTTGGAACCAACTCAGGGGCAGTGAGTTTTTTTCGATACAAATTTGTGCTAATTACAGATTAAAAATTTCATAATCCAAGAATAAACATAATCCCATATTATCTAGTTTTCTTTTTACAAGAGCCCAAAGCAGTGCTACACTTGACATAATTTGAGTCCAACTTCTCTTTGAATAAAATAATAGTTATTATTCTTTTTATGATATTTCAGAGAAAAATACATATTGCTTAAAACATATATGCCCCGTTTTTTATAAACAAAACTTTTATATTTTCTTCATCTCCCTTTACCAAAAAGTACACTACTTGCATTTTACTCTTTCTCTTTCTTAAGACAGTTAACTTCTGTTGATCTTGTCCCATGTGTACACATGTGTAGTTTTCATCTTTTTTCTTAACTAGAATAATACATCCTGTATTTATGTGTATCACAGCTATCACTTATGTACTGTCATGAGAAATGCACCTATTTCATATGCATACTCTTTATACTCTTTATATGAACATGTCAATAGAGCCTTGAGAAAGCAATAGTCTTTTATGAGGTTTATCTAAAATGTTCAGATGTTTGCACTCTTGCAGATTGAGAGACATGATAACTGTGCCTATGACTACTTAGAAGTTCGAGATGGAAGCAGCGAAAATAGCCCTTTAATAGGGCGTTTCTGTGGTTATGATAAACCTGAAGATATAAGGTCTACCGCCAAGAGCCTCTGGATGAAATTTGTTTCTGATGGAACTGTAAACAAAGCTGGGTTTGCTGCTACTTTTTTTAAAGGTAAATTTGAAATAATTTCTAAATGTGTGGTTTTCTTTTTCAGAATTTACTCCGATGCTTATGTTTCATTTAAAGTGGAATTAAACTATTGAAATGTTAAGAATGCAAAGTTTATAAGAATATTTAGGATATTTTTAAAATTAAAAGGTCTATTAGATGGCTTCTGGTATCTGAAACTTTGTCGAGAAGAAAGAGCAGGACTTACTAGGAAACTCTAATATCAGTATTTATCAAGCAGTCGAAAAAGCACAACACAAAAAAAGGAATTTGAATGGGGAAGACCTCAGAGTTTGCAAAGAATTTCAATTATCAAAGAATTTTCAAGCAGAAAATGGCTTACTGATGCATGGTTTTTTAGTTTATTTCCAACTCATGGACTTTCTAAACCAACTCTTACACTGTAACCTGTGGCCTCCCTGGCAGAATATGCTGATATCTAAGGTATTTTTCTTTACAAAGAATGATTACTGATCACCTTTAATTTTCCACTGCATCACTACATTTTTATTTGTGCTCATTACCCAATTTAGTAGTTATTACTAATGTAAAGAGAATGCTGTTATAGGGCATATAATCCCGGCTATTCCAATTCATGGTGACCCTGCAAGGCAGAATGGGACTGTCCCTGTCAGTTTCGGGGAATGTAACTCTTTATGGAAGTAGGAAGCCTCTGTCTTCCTCTGTCTGGTGTGTTTAAACTGCTGACTTCATGGTGAGCTGCCCCGTGGGCAACCACGATACTGCCATAGTAATGGCAGATATACAGTCAGAAATGAATTGCCAACATGCTGTGTTATTGTAGTATAATTATTATATTAAACCAGCAAATAAAATTTCCTATAAATTGCAATAAAAGAAAATGTGAGTTCAATTGTGTTATTTCAGAATTTAGAAAGATAAACGTCTAAGCAGAGCTGGTAGTAGTAGTATGTATTTTTCTCAATTTCCTTTGAGTTAATGTACCCAGAGATGTCACCTGTGAAGGTTCTCTGGTCATAGTGAATGTTTTTCTTAAAATCAGTTTTGCATGAACCTCATTAATTGTGATGGTCAATTTAACACAACAGTGTGTGGCCTGTGAAATTTTGTTTCATGCTTGGGAAAAATGCTGCAGAAACTGTTGTGATGTGAAACACAGTTTACAAGGACAGTGCTATTGGAAAATCTCGTGTACGAGTTGTTTTCTTGTTTCAAAAATAATGTTGATATGTCGATTGATGGTAAACCTCATTCTAATATCTGTCAAATGGACAAAATGTAGGCAAAATTCAGGCACTTATGCTCAAAGACCACCTATGGACCTTTGAAGGGATGGGGGATTTATATGGACTATCACGAACCTCAGTTCAGTGAATTTTAACAGAAGATTTGAGACTGAGGAAGGGTGGCTGTGAGATTTCTGACTAAGAAGCTGCTTGATCAGGAAAAAGTGTATCAAGTGGAAACATGCTGTGCTTTGAAAGAACAGCTCTGAAGTGAACACGTTTTTTCTATATAGTCAATGAGACCTTACATCCTGAAAGCAAACACCAATCAAGGCAGTGGAAGATATCCTTGTCATCTTGCCCCCAAACAGCTCATCAGGTGAAATCAAAGAGCAAGACAATGCTTATTTGTTTTTATTTTTGTTTTTAATGGGAAGGGATAGTGTGTTTGAAGAGTGTTTTGTTTTGATTTTCAACGTGAGGCGACAGTACATTTGGAGTTCTTTTTACTCCAATGGCAGACTGCTCATCAAACTTTCTATTTAGAGGTTCTAAAAAGACAGTTAACCAGTGTGCGACCAAAAGGCCTAATTTGTGGCAGATGGGACTGGTTTTGTCACCATGAAAATGTACGTATTCACACAGTCTTCTCCGTGTGCCGTTTTTTTGGGAAAAAAGCAGCATTCCCTCTCATGCCCCAGCCACTTGACTCTCACATTAGCTCACTTCTATGTGAATTCTTTTTGTTTCCACAAGTGAAGAAAGAGGGCCATTAAAGGATACTGATTTGACAACGATGTAGAAGAGGTAAAGAGGTGCTGTCAGCCATCCAAACAGATGAGTTTGAAAAATGTTTCTAGGAATGGAATCAGACTTGACAAATGTACTAAGTGTATGGAGATAAAGTTGTTTTGTGAAAAAAAAATTTAAATACATATCTTTGAGGGAAGATTCCATTTTGGGGACGTCCCCTCTCATATATATGTATTTTATATATATTTAATAGATTTTCCCTGAAAATTACTTTACACTGGTCATATGAAATTATAAAACAGAGAATCCTGGTATTTTTTTCTGTATGCTGTAATATTATATATAGTAAAACTATCATGTGTAGTAAAACATTCTTTAAAATATATACTTACATGTTTTACCTATTCTATATGTGTGCTATTTCACAAGAAATGAAATATGCTATTAAAATCTTATGAGACATTTAAAATGTTTTTATTAAAATGCCTATTATTTTGTAGATTTATAATTTTCAGAAGATATTGTTTACTTCTGTCAAAACTTTTATTGAAGAATTCCTAAAGAGTTTTTTACATATATTTTGTATACTTTATATATTTTATAGTGTCCTCATATTCAGTAAAAACTGTATATGCTTTTATAAAAATTTGTACATTTTTGTAGCAAAAAATATGAAAGCTTTGATCCTTTTGATTTTAAAAAGTTTATTTGTTTCAAAGTTTATTTTGTTTGTTTGTTTCATTTTAAAATTTATATTTACCACAGTGCATTTCTTAGTAATAATATTACCCTTAAATTATTTTTCCAAAATGTTTAGAAAACCATAGGATACCATGCATAAACAAGTAAACACAGATTTTCAGTATTTTTCCATTGCATTCTGAAAAACATCACTGAATTTTAATAATCCGCATTTGAACCTTGATTGCAGATATGTCACAAACTGGATCGCTAAGAAAATGCTCTCAGTTGCCCCATGCTGTAGGTTTCTACTCTTTCTTTTCAATCTCATGCAAATTTTAGGTCAAGGCCATATGAATTTGTGTTCACCACTTATAAAGGCTTATACAACTAATGCTGTATTGTTTTTCTGGGGGGGGGGGGATATCAGTTGACCCAGTTTATTTAAGACTGTTAAACGTACCCTTCACAAGTATTCCCGAACAGTCAAAGCAAAGTCTCGCTGCTCTATAACTTTCAACTCTTTTTAGAGGAGGACGAGTGTGCGAAGCCTGACCGAGGGGGCTGTGAGCAGCGCTGCCTCAACACTCTGGGCAGCTATCAGTGTGTGTGCGAGCCGGGCTACGAGTTGGGGTCAGACCAAAGAACCTGTGAAGGTAGGACTTGACTGGCATGGATCCTTTGGTGAAATCAAACTTTTCCTTCTGGGGTCAACTGGATGGGGTGTGTGTGTGTGTGTGTGTGTGTGTGTGTGTGTGTGTGTGTTTTATCATGGTGATCCCCGGTGCCAGGGTCAAACTGTGCTCCACTTTTTTTTTTTTTCCTTTTCACTTGGTTTTCAACAGCTGGGTTTTTTTAGAAATACACAGACAGGATTTTCTCCTGACATGCCTAATGGTGGACTCCACATATAATATTCTTATATTCAGACACACCAGCTGCCATCTATTCCTATTCCTGGCAGCACTGCAGAACAAAGTAGAACTGCTTTCTAGAGTTTCCGTGGCCGGCGTTCTTTCTGGGAGATCACCTCCTCTTCTGTAGAATCCCTGGGGAAGTCTCACTGGCCTGTCTGTCACAACAGCCAGCGCTTAACCCAAACTCAATCGAATTCCTCGCCCTGAGTTCTTGTATGCAGAGAGAAACATTTAGCATAAAAATACCAACTACTTTAGGTAACACTGACTCCTTAGGAATTAATTATGAATTGTGTAGTAAACTGTTACTTTTGCTTTACAGGCTTTTGAGTATCCTATTTTTCCAATTTCTTTATTATTTAGATGCTCTGATAAGAATAGAAAAATATATAGTACATTTTGATGAAAATTATATTTAAAAGGGGAAAATTGAAATGCATTACTTGTGTTCATTGAGTAAAATGTGTTATCTGAATATATGGCCTGCTAGAAATTTTAAGGAAATCAACTATACATTTTTGTTTAATTGTAGAAGACTGAGTTTCTTATATATGTCTGTGAATTTGCACATCAACCATCATATATATTTGCATATATATGGGTACTATATCTATACTGGATATTCATGGATTTGATTCCAACTTATGGAGACCTTATAAGAAAGTGTAGGAGTGCCCAAATAGGTTTCTAAGATGATAAAACTTTAGTGAAACAGAAAGCCCCAACTTTCTCCCATGGATTATTGCTGCTGAGCTTGAACTTATGGTTCAAGATCAATGTGTAACTTTGTAAGTCTCTGGACTCCAGATATAGAATCATTTAAAATATAAAATCACGCCCCACCTTTCTTTGCATTACCCAACTTTTAACTAGTCTAAGGAGTTGTAATAATTTGCTTAAACAAAAAGCTACAAACTTCTATTCCTTTTTAAATTAGATCATTAAAGTACCTTGCCAAAGTATAAGAAAATTTGAAATAATTCAGAGATTGAAATGTTCTACATTGGCAAAATCCAGAAAACAGGTTTTAATGCTGAGTGAGGTGCCTTGTGATCAAGGACAAAGTATGAATAGGTGTTATTTTTCAAAAGGAATATCTTTTGCTTCTCTTTCCCCTAGCGGCTTGTGGAGGTTTTCTGACCAAACTGAATGGCACCATCACCACCCCAGGGTGGCCCAAGGAGTACCCTCCCAACAAAAATTGTGTATGGCAAGTAGTCGCACCAACCCAATATAGAATTTCAATGAAGTTTGAGTTTTTTGAACTGGAAGGCAATGAAGTAAGTGAACAATAAATAAAATTATTATGTTTTGGTAATTCTAAAGTCAAATTAAAAAGAAAAGAATGCATTTATTATAATGTTATAGTTGTACTTTTTTGTCTATTCCTCATTGCCCATTTCTGTTTGTGATTTTTCAAACCACTGCCTATAAATTTGCGTGTGGGGGTTTATAGTATATTTAGAACTACTTAGGTGAGATTAAAAATTTCCTAGAGGGAATATTTTCTTATTGTTTAGTATATCCCCTTCCTTGATTTATTAAAGAATTGTGAAATATTTAGGGTTGATTGAATGTCACATAAATTTTTATAGAAAAAATTAATTAACATCAACTCGAGTCATAGTAAAAATTATCCATTAGGTGAACCTGCTGTATTTTGGTTATAGAAATAATATATTTTTTCATTATATAATGTTTATTATTATGAATATGTTTATGTTACATAAAAATATTGAGTTGTTAAACTTCAATAAAATACATCTAGATGAAACTACCTTCCTTTCATGAAATATACACTTAACTGTTAAAGTGACCATTTTCAAACAAGTGAAATCATTCATGTGAAAATGACTGTATGTTAAAATACACATACTAAATTCTCATTGAATGCCAAGCCTAGAAATAAGAATGTTTAGAAATGTTTCCTTTATATGATCAACATTGTTTATTTAATTTACAAATCTGCAGGCTCTTTTAGCTTAGTGGGACTTTTGAAATTATTTGTATATTTCATGTAAGTTTTATAGTAAATAATAGTAGATTTTCTCTTTTTATAATACTTTAGCTACTTAAAATACTATTTTCTTTAATAACTATCTCAAATGTGAGGAAATATTACACCGAATAAAGTAACTGCCATAGTATTTTTGAGAAAGCTTTCTTTTATAAAAGCCTTGCATTTTGAAAAAGAGATTTCCTGAAAAGCCTATGATTTGATATGAACTTGGTGTTGGATGATATCCATTCTCAGTTTCTCTTAAATGTATTAATTTGTACAGGGATGATACTTGATGCATGTAGATGTCTCTGATAAGAATAGAAGTTCGTGTTCTGGAAGGAGAATAGATGGGTTT
>PVJH01000171.1:0-420907 GCA_004026705.1 Nesogale talazaci | reverse complement strand
TTTTTTTAAAAAGAGCTATCAAGCTCCAAAACACACTGAAAGATCATAAATGTATACTGCCATGAGAAAGAAATCAGTCTGAAAAAGATAAATACTACTTGATTTCAATGATATGACATTCTGGAAAAGGCAAAATTATTGAGACACTAAAGTTATCAGTGATTGCCAGATATTCAGGGAGAAAAGAGGAAAGATGACAGGCATGGAAAAGCATTTTGAGGGCAGGGAAACTATTCTGCCTGGTAGTGTAGTGGTGGATGCATAACACTGTATATTTGTCAAAAGATATAGACCTGTACAACACTGCTGCACTTTATGAGCCAAGCTGAATGTAAACTTTCATTATGATAACGTGTTACTATTGGTGGCATAGTAGTTACCTGGTAGGCTGCTAAATAACAGCAGTTTGAAACCACCAGCTGCTCTGAGGGAGAAAATCTGGGCCCTCTTTTCCCTATTAATAACAATGGGGTGTATGGCAACTCTGTGTGCTTTCTGCGTAATTTTTCTGTATAACTAAAACTGATCTTAAAAGGCAATTTTGAAAATAAAATAAATCATTTTAGACATCCCATATGGCTTCCAAAAATAATGTCTGAAGCTTAGAAATAAGTTCAGTTTATCAAAGAAAAATAAGTCCCTGCCTGAAGCCTAATATGGCACCAGGCTTGATAGTGCTGTGGGTCTGGAAGCTGGGAGTAGAGGAAGAAAACAAAACAAGGAATGTTGTCTTCCTTTTATGAATTCATAAATCTCATATATATGAGAACCTCTCACTGCAACTGCCCCATTGCCATTCTGGTTGTTTCTGGTTGAATCAATGTTGATAATAAATCATGTAGCCGTATAGCCATGTTGCCTTGCCTGTTTCAACTGTCAAAAGTACCACAGAAGGAAGTGATGGCCTGAGAGACGTTACAATCATCTCCCTTGTGTGAACTGCCTTTCCATGTATTTTTTTTGTTTTGTATAACAAAGCTAAATGGTGTTGGACCCTTTTAGGGAAGGTGTAGGAGAGGTATAAGTATAGATGGCATAAAATTGTTTATCCCATGATTAAAAAATTATGGAGGACAGTTAAACAAGTACCTTTAATATACACCTAAGGAGTTTTTTGTGTGTGGGGTGGGGGCAGGGGAGGGCCCTATGGGTTCATGCAATAGGTGTGATATAAGTAGATAGATTGCTGTGAACATTTCAAACAAACATTGACTTGGTAGTCAACAATTTGTAGAGATTTAGTTTGGCGACATGAATTGCAGTCTCACAAGTCATCACATTCTGTTCTTTGCTCGTCCTCCTTGCATTGACTGCTCTCCTTGATCCTTTGGCAGTGTCACTTCCTGTCCTCTCGTTGCTGTCCCTGGGCAAATCCTACCACTTTGAACTTGTATGGTTGGCTATAGAAGGTATAAAGGAATGTATACCTTCCTGGTGCTATTATTCACCTGGTAGATTTATCTGAATTTCAGTTTAATAGTGAGACAGGGTTGGTTAGTTTAGTTCCCACAGGAGTGAGAACAGTAACCTTGCCCTTTTTAATTATTTATTCATTCGTGTCCACATTTTTCTTTCACTGGATCAAGAATATTCTATTGTGATCTCTTGCAGCATTTCCAGCAATCATAGCCAGGCACCACCTCATTCTGGTCTCAGGACATCCAAGCCTTTAGAATGCAAATGATGCTTTGGGGGAGTATATAATTTACAGTATTTCTTATATACCACTGTCACTTTCTAAAATTAGAATTGTTGGACAGATTTTGTCCTATGGAGGTATGCATTGAACAGTTCTTTTCAGTTCAACCCCCTGCTGTGAATTTGCAACCCACCCTAGACATACTGATCTGTTTAAACAAACTTCCAAGTGATTCATATATGCCCATTTTGTATACAGACAAATGGCATCATGGAGTTATCTGTATCCATAAGGATTACTTGGGGATCTGTTAAATGTAGGTTCTGATTCAGTAAAACTGGGATATAAATGAAAATTCTCAGCAGAGGGTAAACCAGGTCTATGAGAAATATTTTTAAAAGTGCTTGGTTAATCAAATAAAATTTTATTAATTTGTGATGTTTACCAGGTTTGTAAACAGGGGAATGTGAGAAATGGTTGACTCATCATTAAAGATGGGAATTTTTTGTTGTTTAGGTTGTCTTGTAATGTTTTATTTTTTTTCATAGAATCCAGCAGCTGAAAATAATGTTTGAGAGAAGGAAAAGTTAATTCCCATGGAAATATTCTCATGTGATTAATTCTCTGTTTATTTCTGGTTTCAGTGTTTCACCCTTTGGGAAGGTCTAATTGAAAATTTTATGGCTATCCATTTTAGGCTCCTGGGCTTTAGTAAAAGTATACTCACAACTCAATCGCTTAGACAAAGTAAACCTTCAGAATCTTGTTATAGAGAAATGAAACTAGTGATGCCATGAGAGGGGGCAGGGAGAAAGGGGAATCCCATAACCATGATGGATATATAGTCCACCCCATCACCTGAGAGGCATGAATAACAGAAATGTGGGTGAAGGGATACAGTGGACAGTGTAAGATATGGAAGCAATAATAACAATATACTTTATCAAGGATTCATGAGAGTGGGAGGGTAGATGATGGAGGGAAGAGAGAGGAGTTAATAATAAGGGCTCAAGTAGAAAGATAATGTTTTGAAAATGATAATGGCAACATATGTACAAGTTCGCTTGACATATTGTTTTATGGATTGTTATAATATCTGCAAAAGTCCCCAATAAAATTATTTTAAATAGATGTAAGAAAGAATGATTGGATGGATAGTGGACTAACTTTCCATACATATAGCTGAATAATATAGTTTTTATAATCAAAACCCTCTTCATCGATCCATTTAATTCTTTAGTCTTCTCCATTCAGGAACTGACCTAATGTTTCACATAAATAATACATTGAGAAATTATACTGGAATAAGAGTCAACAGATTCAGAAAGTTTAAGTAGAACAATCCATTTTACCTCTAAACTAGACATTCTTTACTAATTAAGCTGGACTACTACCTATTTTTAAACAATATCAAGGATCATTTCTTTGGTTTAATGCTTACAAGCTATCTCAGAGCAATAGTGTGAGTGGTCCAGCCAAACATTGTGGGTGTTCATGAGAATTTAGAATTCTGTTTCTCATACCCACCCCCCGACTGTTTGGAACTACCACACAGAATCTTTTATTAAAATGCTCAGTAATGATAACCAGGTCCTATCCAGTTCTTCTGATCTCATGGTAGAGGAGACTGTTCTGCATGGAGGTAAGCAGCCACACATCTTGTTCTTCCTATTCCTAACTCGGCTGCTTCAGTTAACTAGTGCCTCAAATGGCCATTTGTAAGTTGGTAAGACCCTCGGCCCTATGCAACAAAGGAGGAGGCAGAACAGAAACACTAACCATAGGGCCAAGCCAATACACTGGGATGAGCACCTATACCATGACCCTAAGCTTCCAAACCAAGAATCCAAACCCCATAAAGGTTTTAGTGTTCTGTAAATAACTTCCACAGTCACTTTTATAGTTGCTATAGTAATTACATCGATCACACAACTCTTTCCCTTCCAAACTTTTAAGATCTCTCTCTATAGAATCAAATTAACAATGCAAATCAAAAGCTTAAACAGGAACTGTATGAAACAGTGAGTTTATATTAATGAGGGAGGACAACTCAAAAAAGAGTGAGAGTGATCGCACAACTTGATGAATGTAATAGTGTCACTGAATTTACATACTGTTAAATGACATCAGTCTGGCGGGACTTTTAGAAACTGATATGATTAGTATATTTTCCTCTTCATAGTCTCAACAACAACAAATATTTTCCCTAACCAGAAAAAATACAAACAGAAAATACTATTACTACTTAAAAATAATAGAATAAATTATTTTGGTATGAGTCCTATCTTTCTGGATCATAAAAGAGTAGACTATCTCATCCCTACACACAACCTTGTGTCAAAGTAGGAAGTGATGTTTGCCACATGAAAACACAGCTCAATTTCTAGCACTAACACTCATTTGGCATTAGAGAATTTATTTCTGAATCCTAATTAAAATGGTTTATTTTCTGCAAGAAACCTGGGAAAGACTAAAATGGCATAACTGCCAATAAACCCAATGAAATTCAGAAAACAAACAAAAACTAAACTAGTATTGCTCACCTGATTGTAACACTTGTATCCTCAGCCCCGATTTTCCAATGATCAGTAGCATCTTTGTAGAGCAGCCAGGGCCCAGCTGCTTTAATGTCCTGCAGATGGAGGTCTCTAAGCAGTGTCCATTGGTGGCAGGTGCTTGGAAACATCATCATTTCCCCACCAAACCTAACAGAGGGTCGTGGAGAGAAATCGTTTGTTTTGAAACAAATCACAAAGAGAAGATATTGCTTGCTATTAAGCAATCAAACTGGAAAATAGACATCTTGCATAGTTTCAGAGTTTGCCATTTTGTGTGAACTGTACCATCCATTATCTGCCTCTAGTTTGTATTTACTGTGGACAATAGTGTTTACCCATAGTGTTTTCTCCTCCTTTTCATAGTGTTGTTGGAGTCTTTTAAAACCACACTTGCTATGGAAATTTTTAGATAAAACTCAGAACAATTTTCTTATCTGATTAGAGGGAGAATATACAAATGCTGCAGAGTGTGGTTGTAAATCTTGTATAATGGCTTAAAAAAATCACCCTGAAAGAGCAGAGATAAAGGAAAGCTGCAAAATAAACTTCAAAATCTGTCACAGGGAATAAATTTCTACCAAGAAATATGCTCTCTCCTATACTTTATATTTATAACTTTGAAAACCAGTTTTATTTCAAACACAACAGTATTGCAAATGCATTTTACAAGGAAACATATAAATTTATACACACCAACTTTTAAACTTTATCGGAACAGTTCCAGTATCTTGACGTAAAGATGATATGTGGCAAAATAAAGGCCTGAGAAGACATTAATTGGTCCCAATGAGTCTTCTTTTTAGAGAAAGAAAAAAAATGGGAAACTATGATGAGCATACTTTCCAGACTTATTATATGATTCTGATCCCAGGTTTTAGTGTCCAGCCTCATGCCTAAGTCTTTGTAAAATATTTAGTGACTTTTTTTATTATCAAGAAAGGATACTGAAATCTTTCCAATTTTATCGACCTCAGTCTATCTTCAAGATTCTCAAGAAATTGATCTCATCTTAGCTAGTCCACCTCATCTCCTTATTGAACCCTTCTCCTCACCCCAAACTCCCTGTCCACTGAGTTTGCTTCTTTCTTTACTTTAGGAAATTTCCAGACCATTGGTCTTAGGGCAAGGAACAGAAACCCCTAGTCAGTTAGATTGTAACTGCAGCATTCAACATTGAGGTATGTCTCAGGAGTGGCTTGATCCAGGCCCTCTAATTTTATTTTACTCTGTGTGCTGACATCACTGACAATCTGTCTTCCCTCACACAGTAGGTCTAGACCTTACACCCAAACACTCTTGTTGTAAGGTGTCAGAGTTGATTCCAACCCATAGCTACATGATAAACACCATGATCCAGTCCTGCACTGTGATGATTTTCTGACAACTTGAAAATACAGAAAAGTGTAGTGGTGGTATCTCTCCTGCCAATTAGATCACAGCCTGATGGTTCCTCCTTGGGGACGCGGCTTTTCTATAGGAGGACCAGGGAAATTCTCTCTTCTCTGCACTCATCCTGAAGCTGCCAGATAACTGACAGTATCCCATCAATGTTGGATCCATAGGACTCTGTACCCACTGTCCTGTGATCTTTCTGCATTCTGCATCACTGCATGCAGCTGCCTGAATCTGAAGAGGGACTTGTGGAGTAGTATTGGACTTACAGATTTGAGTTCACCTAGGCTGAAATACCTTTTTGATATGAAATTTTTTTTCTTGAAATAAAACTCTTTTTAACATATGTATGAATGTCAGTGGATTATTTGTCTAGTCAACCCAGCCTAAGGCATACACCATCTTCCCAGTTGCTTCTATGCTTGAGTTGTTGATTGCAGCCTTGGTGTCAATCCATCTCCTCAAGGGACTTGCTCTCCATTGCTGCTCCTCTGCTTTGCCAAACACGATGTCCTGCTCCAGGAGTCTCTCCTGACAAAATGGCCAAGGCACATCTTTACCAAATTTACCACTAAGGAGCACTCCTGCCACACTTCTTCCAAAGCAGACTGTTTGTCCGTTTTAGCAGTCCATGGTACTATCAGTAATCTCAAGCACCAACATTTAAATGCATCAATTTTTCTTCAGTGTTATTTATTCAATGTCCAACTTTTACATTCAGATGAGGTGATTGAAGATACTATGACTTGGATCAGGCACACACATCAAAATCATTTTCTTGCTTTTCAATCGCCTATAGAGGTCTTGTGCTGCAGGTTTACCTAATGCAATGCACCCTTAGATCTCTTGACTGCTACTTCAGTGAGCATTGATTGTGGAACCACACAAGACAAAATCATTAGCAACTTCATCCATCCTCTTCTCCATTTATCCAGATGCTGACTCTTGGTCTGGTTGTATGGATTTTCATCTTCTTTAGGCTGCATCATAATCTATAATAAATGGGGCAGTCCTTGATCTTCATCACCAAGTGATTCAAGTTCTGTTTTTCAGCAAGTAAAATACAATTAAGCATCTTTGTGAACACAGTGTTGATTGCACAAAGAAACTTTAAAGTTCTGTACTCCAAAGACAACTCCTTTCCCAAATTAATCACTATGACCTGGGAATAGAATTATGGTTAGATTAGCTTCGGTCATGTGATTCACCCTTAAAACTGAGAGTGGATCAGCTCCAGAACCAAATGGATATATCCAAACAAAAGTCAGGGGCTGTTGAGATGAGAGAAGGGGAGAAGGTTGTGGAGCCGGGCAACTGGAAATATCTACTGTAACAGGCTTCTATCCCCATTTCATATTTTCTCTTTGTTCTGCTTGTCAATTAAAATTTTACTCAGTTATCCTTTCTGCATTAGTCCATAGAGTGTCTCGATCATAAAGTCTTATTTCCCATCCAATACTTACTTTGCAGAACTCTGGTGATACTTAGATTAAGTACTCAGCTCCTAACAAAATGGTTGGAGGGTATAAGCTACATCTAGTAGCTTATACAACAAAAAGACACAGCTATTTGTTTTTATAAATATTACCCATAGAAAACTCTTTGGTGCAGTTCTACTATGTCATATGAATTGCTATGAGTTGTAAATCAATTTGACATCACCAAACAACTACCACAATATAAAACTTCCAGTTCATCTGCAGCACTAGTTCATATGCCTCTTTAACTGTTGTTATATTTTATATCAATTATTTCCTTCCCATAAGTTTTGAAAACAATTTGAAAATAGAGTGTGGAAAGAAATCCTAAGTAGGGATTATCTTTCTCGAGTACAGAAAACCCAATTACTGAGAGTCCAAAGAAAAGATCAGGAGTCATTCAAGGAGGCATGGACTTTACTACTTCTGAGCAGGTTACTCACAGAGATGGAGTGCAGCATGAAATCCTGGAAGAGCTGGCAGGATGATCAGGGTTTTATTCACACTTGCCTCTGAGTAAGCAAAAGCTTTTATACTGTTTAACGTTGGGGGAGGGAGTGGGATTGGTGGGGTAGGTCTAAAGTATCTGTGCTGGCTGTCAGCTCCAAGAGAACTCTGTCTCCAAGGCCATGATCACTGCCTCAAATCAACCTCGGTACCTTGGACCTCCACTCATGCCTTCTCTCAATGTCAGAACACTTTACAATCTGACTTTCTGTGATACTCACCCCCCTGGCAAAATGGCTGAAGTCAAAATGACTGCATAAGCAAATGCAGTGAAGAAAGCTGATGGTGCTCGTTATTAAAAGATACAGCATCTTTGGTCTTCAAGGCTTGGAGTGAAATAAGCAGCCATCTAGCAAAGGAGCAACAAGACCTCATGGAAGAAGTACACCAGCCTATGAGATCATGTGGTATCAATAGGATCAGGTTACAGGCACCAGATGGCAACAAACAAACAAAGACCATATTGTTAGAAAGAGGGCGATAGGACCAGAGGCCCATTTGGAGGCAATGGGTCATCTCTTCAAAGAAGCAGCACATGGAAGGAATGAGTCAACCAGGGCACCATATAGCATAGATAAAAAATACACTGTACCTCTGATTACTTGCGGATTCCTTATACCCCACTATCATGACCCCAGTCCTGCCTTCCTCTGCGGACCAGACCAGAGCATGTGCACAGATACAGATAGGAGAAAGAGTTCATGATACATGAAATCCGGGAATAGGACAGGGAGTGGAGATGCCAGGAAAGTAGGGGAAAAGAAAGGGGAATGATTGCAATGATTGACATATAATCAAACCTACCTCCCCCCATCCAGGAAAAACAGAAACCATGGGGGCAGGGAGACAGTGGTCAGTGTAAGATACGAAAATAGTAATAATTTAGAATTTCTCATGGGGTCAAGAGGGTGTGGGGACAAGGAGCTGAAACCAAGGGCTCAATAAAAAGTAAATATTTAGAAGATAATGATGGCAGCAGGTGTGCTCATATGCTTGATACCATTGATGCATGACCATGAGAGCACCCAATAAAATGACCTTTTAATAAAATAAAAACACAGCCTTGGTGACATGTTCTTGCTGATCAACTCTAGAGCTGTGCTTTCAATAAGATGGGTAGTCTGGGGATGGGGGCATGGATAGAACATGTGGGAGTGCTCATTTACCCTGCATATGAATTGTGTCTTTTTCTTCATGTGTGTTCCATACTGTGACCAGAGAAGATACCAGGTAATGTAGTGAGCTATTTACTGGGTTGCTAAAGTCAGCAGTTCAACATCACTGTGGGAGAAAAACACATTTTGTTTTACTCCAGTAAAGAGTTACAGTATCATAAACCCACAGGGGAAGTTCTCATCTATCTATAAGGTCCCTATGAGTTGAAACTGAATTGATGGCAGTGAGGTTTTTTTGTGTGTGGGGGTATCACTGCCCTCTGGTGGGAGTAGGAGGCCCAGCTTTGATCCTGGAGATCTGCTGCTGGATTTGAACCATGAACCCTGTGGGTTGCAGTCCCACACTCAACTACTACGCCACCAGGGCTCAGTCCTGGCAGTGAGGTTTTTTTTAATGAAAATAAAATTCAATAAAAATATTGGGAACAGAGCAAGTCCACATTAAAAAAATTGATTTGACAAACAAAGTCTTGTCAAAAAATCAGCCATAGCACTCAGTTCTAACCAGGTGTTATATCAGTCCAAATTCTATGGCTTCCTAACACTTACAGGGTGACTCAATACATTACAGCAGTGGTTCTCAACCTTCCTACTGCTGCTCCCCTTAAATACAGTTCCTCATATTATGGTGACCCCACCCCAACCATAAAATTATTTCCATTGCTAGTTCATAATTGTAACTTTGCTACTGTTATGAATTAGGATAGCACCTGTGAAAGGGTCATTTGATCTCAGAAGGGGTGATGACCCTCGGGTTAAGAACCTCTGGTCTACAGCACAGCAAATTCAGCAAGAGGGTATTTTCAATTTGGAACCCTGCATTGCCAGAGGGCCCCTCCCCAGCCTGAAACACACAGCAGTTTGCCTGTTTCCAGCATCACTGATTCTACTCCCCTAAGGCCAGTGATACTATTCTGTGGGTATTGTCTCAAGAAAGGATAGCAGTCCCTGGAGGAGTGATGCAAGAAACTCCCAACCAAATTCACTGCCACTCTGCCTATCTCCAACTCTTGGAGGAGCCCCATTTACCAGAGCCTAGTGAGATCTGTTTGAAGTCTAAGTAGATGCAAGATTTTGTGCAAGTCATAGTCCACACATGGAAAAACCCTATGGACAAGCTTCTTCAAAAGTAAGGAGTCTGAAGTATCTGAAGGGTGATATTTATGACGAAGGTAGTCTTCCCTCCCAAGGATTTGGCTTTAGAATGTGAGAAATGAAGATGTTTAATTTTTCAACAGAATGATGACTAAAACAGGCCAAAAATAAATTCAAAAGCCCCAATGTATTGTTCTTTTTTTTAAAAAAAATCATTTTATTGGGATATCATACACCTCTTATCACAATCTAAACATACAATCATTGTGTCAAACACATTTGTACATTTGATGCCCTCATAATTCTCAAAACTCTTTCTTTACCCACTTTTCTACTGTCCATTCCACAAGTAGGTGATTATAAGTACATCATTGTCATCAGTTCCACATTTTCAACCCACCTTCCTTCCACCCTGCCAGTATTGCCCTCCACTCTCCCCACTGATCCTGAAGGGATCATCTGTCCTGGATTCCCTGAGTTTCCGGTTCTAATCTGTACCAGTGTACATTCTCTGGGTTAGCTTGATTGCTAAGATAGAACTGGGATCATGATTGTGTGTGGAGGAAGCATTTAAGAACTAGAGGATAGCTGTATTCATCATTGCTACACTGCACCCTGACTGGCTCATCTCCTCCCCACAACTCTTCTGTAAGGGGATGTCCAGTTGCCTTCAGGTGGGCTTTGGGTCCCCAATCTATACTCCCTCTCACTCACAATGTTAGTGCTCTGCACTAACAGATCTTTTTGACACCTCGTGATCACACAGGCTAGTGTGCTTCTTCCATGTGGGCTTTGTTGCTTTTGAACGAGATGGTCACCTGCTTATTTTCAAGTTTTTTGTGCTTAACTTAGCATAATTTACTCATTTTTCCCATGCAGCAATATGCTCCATGCATTCATTACTGCTTTGAATAATGTATAGTACTCCATTGTATGTATATAGCACTGTTTTTAATCCACTTGTCTGTTGATGGAAATTTGGGTTGTTTTCAACTCCATGCAATTGTTAACTGTATCACAATGAACATTGGAGCTCTGATGTCTGACCATGGTATGTTTCTTGCCTCTGGGTATATGTCCAGTAGGGGGATTGCTGGATTGTATGGTACCTCAATTTCCATCATTTTCGCTATCCCCCAATCTATTTCCATAGTGGCTGTACATACCTACAGGTCCACCCGTAGTGGATGAGAGTTCCTTCTCACCACAGCACCTCCCACACTTGTTGCTTTCTGATTTTTTTAATTGGGGTATTTTTGAGGGTATTCAGCAATATCTCATTGCTTTAATTTGCATTTCCCTTGTGGCTAATGATCGTGAACATTTTCTCATTTGTCTGTTGGTCACTGGGATTTCTGCCTCTGTGAAACTTCTGTTCAGGTCCTTTGCCCACCACCGAGTGGGCAATTCAGTTTTTTTTTTTTTCTTTTTGGAAACTAGCACAGTATGACAGTTTTTAGAAAAAAAAGCCTTTGTCTGATGTGTCATTGCTAAAGATGTTTTCCCAGTCTGTGGATTCTGTTATTACTCTCTTGGTGAATTCTTTCAAAGTAGAAAGGTGTTTTATCTTAATATATCCCACTTGTCAATCTGTGCCTCATCTGTGTTTGTGTCCCTCCAAATTTCTGATAGTCTGTGCATTTCCTATGCCAAAGCTCTCAGGTTGGTTCTAATTCCCTCAATGACAGCCCTAATAATTCGGGGCTTTACCTTGAGGCCTGTGATCCAACTTGAATTTATTCTTGTGCATTGGATGTGATAAGGGTCTTGCTTCATTTTTCTGCAGGTAGATATCCTTTTTTTGCTGCTTATCAAAGCTCAATTGTTTGTATGCTGATGAATTTACTTCTGGGTTTTCAGTTCTTTTTCATTGGCCTAAGTCTCTGTCTTTATACAAAGAGCATGAGTTTTGACCACTGTGACTGTATAACATGTGCTAAAATTCAGATAAAGTAAGCCTTCCAACTGTTTCCTCATGATAAATTCTCTGCATAACAGGACTTCTTCCCTCTCCATATGAAGTTGGTAATCAGTTATCCCAATTCTTTGAAAAAAGATAAGCATGCTTATATCTTTGCATTACATTTATATAGTGCCATTATATAGTGCCTTTACATAGTGCCTTGGGCAGAACTCACATCTTTACTATATTGAGTCTTACAATCCACAAAGATGGGGTATTCTTCCATTTGTAGAGATCACTCTTGGTTTCTTGTAATAGTGTTCTGTAGTTTTCCTCATATAAATCTTTTGTTCTATAGTCATTCATATCCCTAGATATTTCAATTTGTGCTTGGCTATTGTATATGGTACAACCTTTTTAAAATCTCTTCTGTGGTCTTATCCAATATGTGTAGCAGTCTGATAGACTTCTGTTTGTTGATATTGTATCCTGCCATTCTGCCATATTCGTCTATTGCTTCCAGGACTACCCTTGTAGAGCTTTTGGGATTTTCCACATATAAAATCACATCATCTGCAAATAAAAATAGTCTCACTTCTTCCTTCCGCAGGGGAATATCTTTTATGCATTTTCTTTGCCTTATGCTGTTGGTTAAAACCTCTAGCAAGATTTAAAATAAGAGTGGTGGCAAAGGACATCCTTATCTGATCCCTCCTCTCAGTGATATTGTGCTCATCTTTTCTCCATTGACTACTACATTGGTTGTTGTTTTTTCACATATAACTTGTATTATATTGAGGAATTTTCCTTCCATTCCTATCTTATTGAGTGTCTGGAACAGGAATTGGTGTTGGATGTTGTCAAATGCTTTTCTGCAGATACTATCATGTGGTTCTTATAGTTTTTCATATCAATGTGGCTAATGATACTAATGATCTTTGCATGTTGAACCATCCCTGCCTCCCTGGTGTGAATCCATGGTGGATTATTTGTTTTATATACTTCTGTATTCTATTGGCCATTATTTTTTTAAGAATTTTTACATTGATGGTCATTAAGGGCATTAATCTGTAGTTCTAGATTCTTGTAGTATCCCTTCCCGGGTTATCCTAGCTCCATAGAAGGAGTTTGAGTGATTGCCATCTTTTTCTATGTTCTGGAAGAGTTTTTGTAGGATTGGTATCAGTTATTCCCTGAAGGCTTGGTATAATTCTTCTGTGAAACCGTCTGGTCCAGGGGATATTTTTGTTGGTAATTCCTTGATAACTATGACTGTTTCTTTTATTGTGAAGGATCTGTTAAGATTCTCGAAGTCAACTGAGGATAATCTAGGGAGAGATTGTTTTTCCAAGTATTTTTCCATGTCTTCCAAGGTGATGAATGGTTAGATTGCAGGTTTTCAGAGTACTGTGAAATTATCCTTTTGATTTCATTAGGGTCTGTTTTAATGTCTTTCATCCCTCATCTTTGCTATTGAGATTTGTTCCCTTCTTTCTTTGGGTAGGCTTGTCACCAGTCTTTCAATTCTGTTTACTCTTGCAAAGAACCAACTTTTAGCAGTTTTATTTTTTTCCATATGCTCTTTTTCCCCTCTCTTGAATCTTTGCCCTGATTGCTAATGTTTCTTTTATTTTGCTATTAGTAGGATTATCCTGTTGCTCTTGCTCTAGTTGCTGCAAATTTTGTGCAAGCATAAGAATTACAAGTCTCCCATTTTACATATATGCATGTATTGCTATGAAACTTTCTCTGTTAACTCTCTTTGCTGTGTCCCATAACTTTTGGTATGCTATGTTCTCGTTCTCTTTGGTTTCTATATATTTCCTAGTTTCATCTCTGATCTGGGCCAGTAGGCATTCCTTTTTGCAATAGAGGGTTATTTATCCTTGAGTTGCTTGCTCTCCTTATCTTCAACTCTTCTTTGTTTATTTACAGCATTACAGTCCAGTGGTCAGAAAGAGAGGTTTTTATCATATCAATGTGCTTAAGTTTATTTATGGTTGCCTTATGCCCCAGCATATACTCTATCTTTGAATATGTGCCATGTGAGCTTGTAAAGAATGTGACTTTTTGTATTTGTATGCAAAACATGGTAAATAACTATCAAATTGTCTAATTGCAGTGTTTAGATATCTAGCCTCATTGTTGAGTTTTTTCCCCTATGGTATCTCTTTCACACAGAGTGGTGTACTAAAGTTATCTACTATAATTGTTGAGGCTGTGATTTCTTTTTTCCTGTTTGGAGTGTTTGGTTGATGTATTCAGTGGGTCTTTTGTTGGGCAATATATGTTTAAAATACTTAGTTGTTCTTTATCTACCATTCCCTTGAGCATTGTATAGTCTCCTGCCTGATCACTTTTCATGGTTTGCACATTGAGGTCAATTTTATCTGAGGTTAGAATTGCAACCCCCACTTTTTTTAATTGCTCTTTTATTGGTATGTCTTTCTCCAGCCTTTGATTCTCAGTCTATTTTTGGCTGTAGTGTTGAGATGTGTCTCCTATAGCCAGCAGATTGATGGGTTGTGTTTTGTAAGCCAGTCTGCTAGCCACAGTCTTTTAATACTGAGTTCAGTCCGTTGATATTATCTCTATCTGTGCACTCTGTGATGTCATCTTATAACTTTTGTGGTTGGAATTTTCCAACCTCCCTTTCTTATCAGTGTGTTGTGTGTGTGTGTGTGTGTGTGGTTCATTCTTTACTTCTTTGCACCTTTAAGTTGATGCTATCTTGGGGGCTGTTTTCTCTTTGTTGCCCTCTGGGTGGGGTTGTTCCATATGGCCGTCTCTTATTTATGCTTGGTGAGTACTGTTCTTTTGCCCATACTGGGTCAGAAAAGATCATTTGTAGGGATGTGTTTCTTCTAATGTAAAATTTGAGTTTTTCCTTGTCTGAAAAGACAAGATAGATGCTTCTCCATCTATCTTGATAAATAATTTGGCTGAATAAAGTATTCTTTGGTATGTATTATTTTCCCTCAAATTTTGGAATATGTTACTCTACTCTCGTTTTCTTCATAGTATTCTCTGATAGTTCTGAAGGTATTCTTATTTGGGAACCTTCATATGTGCTTGCTTGTTTTTCTTCAGCTGCTCTCATGATTTTCTCCTTTTTTCAAACTTGGATAGTTTAACTATTATTGTGTTCTTGGGATTCAGTCTAGCTGGTTTTCTTTCAGCCTTCTAAATGGTTGCCCGGTTTTCATTTATTTATCTGGGGGTGTTTTCCTCCAAGAATGCTCTCACTGTGGTTGCAGGTGATTTCTTTGCTGTGTCTTCCTCCAGTCATCCAATTATTCTGATGTATTTGCTATGCCTAAGACGTACCTCTTAGGTTTTTTTTTTAGCTTCTGTGAAGATCTTATTAGATTGCTCATATTTGTTACAATCAACTGGACTGTCCTCTTGGTCGCTGGTGCAGTTCTCTGCCTCCTTCAGTCGACTGGTGAAGTCTGTGAGTATGCTACTAGTTTTTGTTATCTCTTCCCTAATGTGTACTCGTGTGTACTCATGTGTCAATTTCATGATTGGGAGTCTGGGATAGGGATGGAGTCTAGGCTGTCAATCTGGAGATAGCCAAGAAGACCTCTGTGTGGGCATGGCTTTCTCTGAGAATTCTGGGAAGTCTCATGGTATTTCCCAATTGGAGAAGAGAGACTTAACCCAGTCTCTGGGAGTTGGTCTACCAGCAATAAAAGATGGTGGCAGGTTGATGCCTCCTGAGTCCTGGAAACTGGAGGAGCTGGACAAGAAGCAACATGGGCTTGCCCTAATGAAACCAGACCTCTGGGGCCAGGGAAGCCACAGAGAGACCCCTGCCAGTATTGAGATGCTTGTGTCACCAATGGTTACTGCTGATGGACCCTGAAAATGGGAAGCCAAAGAAAGAACCCTGCCAGTGCTGATTTGTTTCTGGATTGTCCTGGTGTCATTGCACATGCTTCATGAGTCAGAAAGAGACTTTATAGATTTCTATTGGACATATGGGCTTATGACTTTGGACTGAACAGGGTTGGGATGCTTTCTTAATGTTCCATTCCTTTTGTATGTAAGCCTTTCCTTTATATCCATATGTGTGATTATGAATTTGTTTCTCTAGTCTACCAAGACTAGCACACATAAGCTCTTGTATTTCCCTTTGGTGTAAGGACTTTATCTCCTCTATCCTTTCACCCTTTTTCTGTATTGTTTACCTCATATTCTGTATGACTCCAAGCAGCATTCTGAATATTTCTTTCTATGGCAGATCAATGCCTGCTTCTACTCATATTGTTTGGTTTTAGACATCATCTGCCATTTCCCATTGTTTTTTTGTTTGTTGTTGTTGAGGTCATTGGGGCTGATTGCTTTTGTGTCACATTGTTTTAGAGGAGTTGGATGCCATTTTTCAGGGAGTCAAAGAGTACGGGCTCATTCTCCGCAAGTAGTAGGAATGCTTCTTTGACCTACCTGCAGGTAATTCCATTATGGAATTTGCATACCACTTTATTCTCCTGTGGATTCATTCTTTCCATTGTCAACCAGCATTCTGTTATTTGGAGGGCAATTTGGATGGTCCTCTCAGGGGACACTGGTTGTGTTGTTGTGGACCTACATGGAAGGTGCTAACTGGGTGATCTCACAAGAAGCTGTGATACTGTGGCCCATGACTAACTGAGGTACCACAGGGTGTGAAGAGGTTCTCAGTGCAATGGGAATGTCACAGAAGGCTGGTGGGTTACTCACTTTGCTGTAGAGTACCTCAAATCGTGGGCACAACTGCCCTACTCAGGTAGATCACTGCAGAGATTAGGCAGAGGTTCACGCAGTCACATGGGACGACAGGACAGATAGGAGGTCACCCAGCCAAACTAGTAGGATTTCCCCCCAAAATTGGCAAGGGAGTGGGATTTCTTAAGCAAGCATCAATCACTGCCGAGTGTGGGTGGGTGGAATTTCCTGGGGGTAACTGGGCATATCTCCTTGCAGAAGGTGATCCAGCTTTCCCTAGCCTTGGTTTATGCTGCAGAGAGTGGAATGCTCCCAACTGGGCAGATAGCAGGTGAAAATGCCTTAGGTTAAGGAGAGTGCTTGGGAGGTTGGCAGTGGTGTGAAAGAAAGGTAAGGGAAATAGTGAAAACAAGGGCTAATACTGTGGAGATGGGGGTGGAGGGAGGGGGAGGGAAACAAAAGTATCAATATAGCTGAGACCTGATCCCTGCCTGTGGGGTTAGACGGGTTTAATCCCTGCCCTGAGGCAGTGGCAAACTGTGACTGTGTTGTGATAAACTCCCTATGCCAGCTCCAAATGATCCCAGCTCCAGTCAAGACAATAGTGGGGCTAAGGTCAAACCCTAGCCTGGTTTCACTGTGGTAAGCCAAAAGATCGCAGCCCCTCAAAACAGTGGATCTGTGCCTACTTATCTTTATTTTGTTCCTCCTGTGAACCTGCAGTGTGAAATTTCCCTCTTGGTAACTGTCCTGTGATGATTTCTGCAGTCTCTTTCGTATGTGTTACTCCATCTCCATCTTCCCATAAGTGCCTGTAACCTTCTTACTGACAGGTTCCTTCATGTCTCAAGTCACCTGATGAGTCATGGTGGCATCCATGTATTCTTTGGGAATAGATCTACAGACCTTTATTCCAAGGCACCTACAGACTCAAATCACAAACCTTTCAGTTAGAAGCCAGGCAATTAACCATTTGCAACATATGGTGAAGTGATTGCTTTATGCTTTGGATCGTCTGTTTCATCAACTTCTCCCTGAGTGACAAAGCTGGGCCAAAAAGATGGGAACTTTTGCTTGGTTAAATGAACTTTCATTCTATGTTAGGAATATGCAAGCAGGAGTAAAGGGACAGGTGATTCTCCAGACCTTACATGCATCAGATTCATTATCAATTCATTCTATTTCATTCAACACAGGTTTGGGTTTACCTCCTACAAAGTGCTTGGCATTGTATTAAGTGTCTGGAATAAAAAAGATGAATGAAACCCGATCTTTGCCCTTATGAAATTCACAGGCAACAGATGCTAAACAGACAATTATAGTGAAGGGTTGTCAGTATGGAAATGAAGCTCTGGAAGAGGTACGTAGGTCTTAAATGAGATACAGTGAGAAAATCCAGGTGACATGGTTTTTGGGCTTTCTTCTCTCTCCACAACAAACAGAAAAAGGCACCTTTGTGAAATAGTATTTAACAGCTCAGCTGTTAACCCAAAAGCTATCCGTTCAAAACCACCAGCTACTCCTCAGGAAATAGAGGTAGCAGTCTGTTTCCTTAAAGATTATAGCCTTGAAACACTGTGGGGAAGTTCTATTGTATCTTTAGTCAGAAAAATAAATAATGTATAGAGACAAGAGCTAGGGAGTCTACCATTCTAAAGGTGAGTCTTGAAAACTCATTCACTTCAACATTCTAAAAAGCCGGGAGTTTTTGTTGTTGTTGTTGTTTTCATCATCCACCAAAAAAATCAGGAGAAATTTGACAACCCAACTCTTTCTTAATATCCATGAAAGAATATGAAAATTCAACTCTCACATACCTAGGAAATCAAATTATTTTTTATTATAATTGGCTGAATGTTTACACATCATATTAGTTTCCCATTCAGTGATTTATAAGCATCACTTCAGGACACCGGTTTCCAGTCTTCTCAATGTAGCAACACTTTCCCTCATTTCTCCCTAGATTCTTCATTTTTATTTTTCCATCTCTCCTGTCCTTTCCCTACATCTGAGCTTTGCTTTGGGGCAAATGTTGCTCTCTTTTGGTCTCATGTGTTTGATTGTACTGAAGAGTACATTCCTTGTTGGTATTATCTTTCACTTTATAGGCCTGTGTGTTGTTTGGCTGGAAGTTGATCCCAGGAGTGGGCTCAGTTCTGTGATAGAAGAAAGTCTGAGGTATTCAGTCTCAGGGGTTCCACTAGTTTCTATCGGACTAATGAACCTGGTCTATTTTATGCTTTCGAGTTTTGAAAAAACAACCTTCTTTTATGAAATCTGGTATTCTATTATATCTAAATATAATAAAAGAATAAAATAAAAGACGTTACTTCATAATGACCCAAAACTTAGATTCTACCTCTGTATCTTCTTGGTAATTAACTGACAGTTTATTTTCAAAATCTAAATTAAGTTGAAAAAAGATCAACCAAATGGCAGCATGACAAGATGAAAAAGAATAACTATGGGAAATAGTTCCAAAGTCTGCACTGAAACTATGTCCTTAACCACATATTTCAAACCTATGTTATGGATAATATCAACTCAAAAATACAAGTCAAGCTCATCAATATTTTCCTTAGCACAGTATGGCAGTACATGGAAAATTCAAATGCACTTTCCTTGCTTTTGCTGTTGATACTTGATCTATAAAATGCTCAAAATGATCACACAGTCCTTTATAGAAGCTGTCAAGTAAGACATTAAGAGCATTATTTTTAATTTGCTGTATGATCTTTCTCATAGCTGATGATGGAAATTTTGATGATCAATGGATATTGCTCACTGATTAATTCCCTTCAAGTGGCACCCACATCATGTCCCATATCTACCATACCCTAAATATTATTATCACCACATACCAGGTTATTCTGGCACGCAGTAAGGTACCCCATACAACATAAGAAGATTATCTGCTTTCTAAAAAATTTTTAAGACAACCTGCAAAGGCACAATTTGGACTTTTAAAAAATGTTATTCAAAAGGTTCTTCATAATTGAGGGTTACCATGACACTCTACAGCACTTTCTCACATTCCTGTTAATAAAAATCTAAAGAATAAAAAGAACTAATCTAGCTAACCTTATCGTGTTTCAAAAACAAAATCTATCCAGATTGATTAAAATAGTAGTACTGAAAGTAAAGGAATTAGTGGTAGAATAATTTGGAAAACAGCAGAGATTATGGTTCACAATACAAGGAAAGCAATAGATTTCACGATGTAATAAATGTGGATATGGAAAATATGTTTGTATGTATTTTCACTATGATAAATAAATGAAGAAGAAATATAAAACTCTCCTTTGAAGGTTTACTTGTTGTCTTCCTAGTGTGTATTGAAGCATAATTTTAATATGGCAAACATTGGATAAGGGAAATTCCTAAAGTGGAGAGGAGGGTCAGAGGGGCCATGGAGCAATGGTCACTTACATTTCATGTGTTGATCCCTTGCATCAATTCTACAAAGGAAATGATGGGCATAGTGAAATTCAAGCATGGAGTCTTTCGCAGGAGAGCATAGACTATAACCAGCAAATGGAGGAGCTGTGTGTGTGAACAACAATCTCTCTGGCGCGGTGTGTTAGAAAAGCTTTCTTCATCTGAGCATTGTACCTCTTTGTAACTCAGCAGAAATGGCTTCTTCCCCTCTGAAGTCTTAAAAAACAAAAGCCAGTTTTTTGAAAAAGAAAAAAAATCACAGCTTTTGAGCTGCATTTTCTGATTCCTTTTAGCACCCTCCTGGTTTCAGCCTCCCTGTGTTTTGCCCTTTGGAGGGTTGGGAGTTGAGAGAGAGATCTGGGAGGGAAGAGGGTGATTTGAGAACTGTCCTACTGGGTGCCTAATAAAATGCAAATCGAGATGTGGGGAGGAGAGAAGTTCACTGTCCTTCTCTTACAAATAAAGTGTTATGGCGCCACTTGCGGGGATCAGGAGCGCCATGCTGGGGCTGCATCTGCTACTTCTGACAGCTCCCCAAAGAGTCCGCTTTTTCTTTTTTGCAAGCCAGCAAGCTGTTCTTGGAAAGTACAAAAAGAAACCCGCTACTAAAAGAAGAGAGAGAGGGGCTTTTATTTTATTTTTTGACAAGCTAGGAGAAATTCAAAAAAAGGTAAAATCCTGATAGCAAATCCAAGTCCTTATTCTCACTAAAGGAAGCCCTCATCTGTTTGGAAGAGGCAGAGTCATTAACTCTTTTGCCAGTGAGGAAATGGAAACTAATTCATTCTGGTTTCACTCCCTGATGAGAATTTTCCTTCTAACCCTAGATATACTGAAGCTGAATTTACATTTCACCCAGATTCCTAGGTGATTCTCCGGGATCCAGAAAATCTATAAGAATCACTTTCTCCAAGTCAGATTCTGAGTCAGTGTATCTGTAGCTGACATTTTAATTCTCATGAGGAGGTCAAACCAAATGAACCAGTTTGCAGTGTTGATGTGCATGAAGCGACTCAACCAAGCTGGTTGGGAATGAGAGAATGCATTTCCACCACCATCGCCAATTTGCATTGAGTTGATTCTAATTCGAGGGGACCTCATGCACACCTGAACAGAATTGCACATTTCGATGGACTCAAACCTCCAAACTTTGGGCTAGCAGGCCAATGCTTTAATCATTTGTGCTATCCAGAACACATCCTGTTGGAAATAGGTAGTTGTTTCTAAGCTCTAACAAATGTGCTTTGAGGAAACACAGTGCCACTCTGACTAGCTTGCAGTTTGTGAAGAGATGCTAGAATGCTAGTGATAATGTGAAGCCTTCAAATTTTCCAACTTATTAGTATAGAATATCATCATCAAATTAAAAGGGGATTTGAGGATTGCTCATTTTCCACTTCCACGTGTGAGGGGAAAGCTGGTATGATCTCACACATCTGAAATTAGTTTTTGAAGTCCTTGAGAATAAAAAGAGGACCTTAGAGAATGAAAAGAAAAATAATGAGGATGAAGACAATCAGATTGTGGAATACCAGGCCATGCAATATTTCAATATGGGATTTTCATTGGCTGGTTGCCAAAAGTCTGCACAGATCATCATTCTTCATCTCCTAGTTTGCCTTGATCTTGAAGCTCTATAAATGTATCCACCCTAATGACCCTCCTAGGATTTAAAATACTGGTGGCATATCTCCCAGCATCACAGTATCACACGAGCCACCCACTACAACACACTGGCAGAAGAAGAATTGATACATTAGATTTTGGATGTTAAAATATTTAAAGGTATTAGGATATGATTTTTCACAATAGATGAAACATTCTTTTATGGTTACTAAGATTTGGGGTGAGAGTAGATGTCCTTAGCAGATAATGGGAAAATGCTAACTTGAGGGAAGAAAAAAGTTACATCTTATTAGAAGTTGGAAAAGTGATAGATGCAGGGGAAGACACTCAGGTTTGCAAGAGTTAAAAGCAAAAAGGGCAAATGCTATTATATACAGTACCCTACAATAGTGGTTATCTTCAAGTAGATTCTTGAACAGACATGCAGGCTGAACAGATGTGTGAAAGAGAGGGGGAGTGTACTCATGAATATATATAGGCTTCCCAGAGGACATTTGTATATGTATATTTACATTTGCTGAAAATATATCCAAAGAAGTGGTAGAACACATATATGGGCAAAGTTATGAAAACTTCTTAGGCTTAACCAAGGAAATACATCACTCACACTTAGGGTGCTGGACCACAGTCTCAGGGGGCACCAGGGCCAATTGGCATACTGTCATTAAAAAAGCACATGTCTACATCCTGGTTTACTGAGTATCAACTGGGGTCTTACAGGCCTGATGGGGAGAAAAATGAGGAAAATCAAAAGAAACATGAAGACTATTAATCTAATGGATTAATGTACCTTGTAAACACCAGTTTTTCCAGCTCTGAAACCAGAAGAACTAGATGGTATTTGCTACAGCTATCATAATAAAAGTTATGGGAAAAAGTGATATACGGAATGCAAAAAGAACTGTATGAGTCCCCAATAGAATTATTTATATAAAATGGATTGCCACTAGTCCTGAGGGATGATCCATCATAAATTTCCCATGATTCTGCCTCCAGTGTACATCCCCTGATCTAGCTAGATTTGTCTGATATAATTGGGATCATGATATTGGTTGGGAGGAAGCATTTGAGAACTAGAGGAAAGTTGCATAATTCATTGTTACTACACTGTACCTTAACTGGTTCATCTTGCTGCAACTCCTCTGTAAGAGGATGTCGCTTCACCTATTGATGGGCTTTGGGTCCCCAATCTGCACTCCCCCATTTTTACAATGATATAATTTTTAGTTCTTTGATGCTTTTTCCGGATATCTTTGACACCTCGTGGTCGCACAGGCTGGTGAGCTTCTTCAGAAGTCAGATTTCTGACTGCAGAAGTGAAGGTACCCAAGGTCAGTAGGTAAGATGAAAAGATGTTGATGACCCCTAGAGTTAGTTGGCAGGTAGTGTTGCGTGGCTAGCTCAAGTCTAAAGAACAGATACAGGATCCAAATCCAACAAAAATCCAGGCAGCTTTCCCACAGTTTACTTATATTGGAAACGGACCAAACTTTCAAGGACATAACCTGAAGAGTAATTTCTAGGTCTGAATTGCCAAGTCACTGAGAATCTTGGCCCAGCCAAATAGGTACAAGCCTTAACTATCACAAAAATGTTCACCTAAACTACAATAAAAAGTATCAATAGAAAAGTTAATGTACTGTTCATATGCAATTTGAAATATTGTGATGCCGGAGAAAAAATTGAATATATTATGGATTGAAAAACATGAGCAAATTAGTCTTAGAAGATATACAATGGGAATTCTCCTTAGAATCCAAAATTGAGGGAATTTTCTCACATTGGACAAAATACTAGAGTTGGTAGAGTAGAAAGTTCACAATGATAGACTCAAGCACACAAACAATCATGAAGATGGATAGTATTTCTTTCTATTAAACACATGTCAAAGGTCAGAATGAGTCAGAACCAGCTAATAGCACTAAAAAGAAGGCAATAATAATAAAGCTAATTCAGTTAATTGAAAGTTTACCCTTGGGCAACCAAAGACTAGGCTAATCATGGTATGTTCATATCCAGTCCTGATTCCACCTTATAAAGTAGATACAACTATCATCCTCTCACCCAACAGATGAGAAAACCAGGCAGAACTAAGGGATGAACATGAGGAACTCAGCTATTATTGTGCCCGTTTCCTTCATTGGTATACGTGTTATTCACGAGAAAAATCAGATTAAAATTTTAAAACTATGACATAATTAGTCACAACCAAAAAATTGATTCCTTCCTTTAAGAAAAATTGATTACTTTCATTCCTGAGGATTGTCTACCAAATCCCTTCAGTAAACCTATGTCACAGACTATGGAAAATCAATTGATTTACTGTTTTCAGTTCACTTCCTTCAGCTACACCATCTCAGTGTCCTCAAGTCAATGCTGGCTCATAGTGGAGTGTTTCAGGGAGTAGAAAACTCAGTCTTTCCTCTGTGGAGCTACTGGAGGTTTCAAACTTCCAACCATTAGGTAACCATAATGCCACCAGGGCTATTGGCCTGTTGGAACACAAACATGAGGTCTTAGAAAATGTGAATTGGACAAAGAGGACTCCAGGCAGGGATTCTGTGGTTTGTACATCAAGAAAGTGAGAATGCTTACTAAGGATGAGAATAAAGAAGTTACCTCCTATTGGGGAAAGGCTCAGGAGATTATTTTCAAGCACGTAGATGTAGATCTAATTGTAAAAGAAGTTAGGAAACCATACATAGCCTGTTGAATAGCACAACCACCAATGGGCAATAGTCAAGAGGGCATAGATTTCACTTCAACATATAAAGAAATTGATAAAAAATCATGTGCTTTAGAAATGTACATGTGACAATTGGAGGGTCTGTGGATTGAAGATTCTGGCTCAAATAGGCCAAAGTGAATTAGACATTGAACTGCCACCTGCAACTAACCTGTCCTCTATAATAGAGTTATGACCCAGAATTGATTCAGTGGGAGTTGTAGAATGACTGTATACAAACACAAACACACATACAAATGAAAGTAAATTAAAACATCTTGCTAAGAGAACAGAAATCTTTATTAAAACAAAATTTTGAAGGGGAAGAGATCATTTTTCAATATAGCCTCTGTCTGGATCTTACTTCTGAAGGAAATGTTTGCATCTTTCTAAAATTTCCCCCAAATAATTATGTGCTCTTTGAATTGCATTACATGAAACAGTAGTTTGGGCATCCAAGAGGGAATGAAATATGTTATTTTTAATTTTCTTTGAATTTGGGGAGCAAAACAAAATCCAAAGGGAGAAGATAAAGGATGTAAGTTAGATATCCTCCACTTAAAATATTTTTCACTGAAATTTTTATAAAATAACCCATGTTACCTTTGAACAATAAGCAGGTGTGTTATTATGATTTTTTTCAGTTTTCTGGAAAGTTTTTTCAATAACCCCCTGTGATAATCCAGTGTCCTTTGAGATTGTCTATCAAGATTATTCCTTTGACATAAAAAGTCTGACATTACACCACTATTCATAAGATTTTTTTTACCCTCTATGAGTTAGATTGACACAGTGACAGCAATAATTGGATCAAACATAGCAACTCTTGTGAGGATGGTTCAGAACCACAGAGCATTTTGTTCTGTTTTTCAGAGGGTTTCTCTGAGTCAGAACCACCCTGACAATACCAAACAACAACAATTTAAATAGTTCCATAACCTCCTGTGCTGACCTCTCTGCCTTGAACATAACTGACACAGCAGATCCTCCTGGAAGTCTGTTTTTATTGGACTTATAAAAAAATCATTTTTAAGATCTTCTAAGAAGGATAAGATGTGTGTACTACTGAAAGAACTTGTCTGCGGCCGTACACTGATCACAGAGCCATATGTAAAAAAAATATTTCAAACAAATTCATGTTTGTATAGATTGAATGTTTGTAGCAATGTAATTTTATTTCTATAATAGACATAGTTTACAGAAAGCTATTAGAACAATCATCTATGATGTAGCTACCCTCCTAAATAGATAAAATGCTAACAACTCCTTAGGAGTCTCCTATGTGCTTCTTTATAACGTAGCTTCCCTTTCTTTCTCCCAAAGGCAACCATGATGCCAAATTTGCACTCATGCATTGTCTATCCTATAGGTTTTTTTAAATATAGATTTTATTGGGGGCTCTTACAGCTTTTATTGCATTAAATATATTGTTCGTATTAAGCATACGTGTACACATATTGCCACATTCATCTACAAACATTTTCTACTTGAAACCCTCCAGTATAAGCTCCTCTTTCCCTCTTTCCTCTAGTTCTTTGTATTTTTAATTCCAACTTCCCATATTTCCCCTTCCCTTTTCTCCTCCCCCATGAATTCCCAATAATTTACAAATTGTTACCTCTTCATATCATACACTGTCTAACCTAACCCCCTGTGGTTCACACCCCAGAGAGGAGGTCACATGTAGATCCCAGAAATTAGCTCCCATTTTCTACTCCATCATCCCTCCACCCTCTCAGTGTCACCACTCCCCACTAGTCTCAAGGGATTATCTATCCTAAATTCCCATGTTTCTGACTCCAGTGTACATCCTCTGATCTAGCCAAATCTGTCTGGCATAATTGTGATAATGATAGTCAGTGGGAGGAAGCATTTGAGAACCAAAGGAAAGTTGCACATTTCATTGCTACTACACTGTACCTAGACTGGCTCATCTCCTCTCTGCAACCCCTCTGTAAGAGGATGTCACTTCACTTATTGATGGGCTTTGGGTCCGCAATCTGCACTCCCCCTCATTTATAATGATATAATTTTTAATTCTTTGATACTTGATACTGGATCCCTTTGAAACTTCATGGTCACAGAGGCTATTGTGCTTCTTCCATGTGAGCTTGCTTCTTAGCTAGATGACCACTTGTTCACCTTCAAGTCTTTAAGACCACAGACACACATCTTTTGATAGTCGGGTACCATCAGCTTTCTTTCTTTTATATAGATTTTACTGGGGGCTTTCTTCACCACATTTGCTTATGCACACATTTGTTTTCTGTGATCATGTCAGGGAGGTGTGCATCATGGAATGCCAGTTTAGTAGAACAAAATGTTCTTGCACTGAGGAAGTACCTGATGGAAGTCAAAAGCCCATCTGCTGTCCTAATTGTAAGCCTATTGGTATATGTATATTGATCTATTTCCCCAAAATCATATGAATATATGCACCTATGTGCATACTTACACCCCAGTTCTTTTCTCTATTTCCCTATACCTCCTCCTGTCCAATTATCACGCTCAACCTCCATTTGGGTTTCAATATTTTCTCTTTGTTACATTAGTTTTAATCAATCTCTATAGGACCTCCCACACCCACCCTGCCACTGATCCTGAACCACATGCTATTCCCCCCAACCCTGGATCAGCCAACAGCCCCCCCCTACATCCCATAGTTTTATCACGAACATAATTACTCCTAAAATTACATAGCTTAATCGTGCCTCACTTTGAGTATTATGTATATGAATTTTATAAAATATATATATATTTTTTCTCTGTAAACTTTTTACTGTGAAGGTGTACAGAACAGACCATCAGTTTTGCATTCAACAATCATACGCAGTTTATCCATTGCCGTCCCCTCACCATACTGCCACTCATCCCATGTCCTTCCTGGGCCTGCTGATTCCTTCCTGCCCCTTTCCTAACTCTCCGCTCTTTGTCCTTGGGTCAATCTCCCCCTTTCCCTCTTAAATAGTGGATTATTCTGACACACGGGGATGCGTTTGGGTCCAGACCTAAAAGGTGACTCAGGGCCATATTCTTGAGGGTCCTACCAATCGCTGTCTGATCAATAAACATAATGAGAGAGACCTTTTCAATGTTGCTCAGCACAGGCTAGATAGTTACCTGGTTCAGGACTAGTGCGTCCCTTAAAGTGATCACCAGGAGACTCAGTTAAAGCATTTTAAAAACAGTTTTATTGGCACCTAATTCATATATCACACAATTCAATCGTTCCATCATAGCAAGAATCTTAAAATTATGACTCCAATCAATTTTAGAACATTGTTTCATAGTTGGATCTCTTTTTAAAATGATGTGTCACCATCATCCGTTCTAGTGCGCTCCTATTCCTTGCTTACTCCCCTAGTCCCCTCACCCTCTCCAGGCACCGCTCCCCATCCCTACACCCCTATAAACTTTTGCACGCTTATTATCTCGGTGCATCTGCTCCCGTGCTTCACAAACTGGAAAACCCAACAGAAGCCATACAAAACAGAAACAATATAAAGTGGTAAGGATAAATGAATAATAATACAAAGATAAAGATTAAAATAATGAGTAAGAAAGAAAAGACTACCATCAGCATATAAAAGGCCTGGGGTTGGGGGGGTGGCGGGTGGAGAACGTGCAGGGGAGAAATTTTTGTCATGGAGCGAGCAAAGAATATTTTCACCTAGAACAATTTCAGGTCGGGTCAAGAAGGAAGCGAAATGACCAAGCATCAAGATCGAACTAGTACAGTGGCAATTACAATGATTGCTATCTGATAATAAAGCTGTTTGGGACCCTTGTCTGCCAGCAGCTTACGAACAATACTCTGCAGACTGGTTTTGGTCTTCCATAGTCCTTCATAGCCTGCCGCAAATTGAGTGAAAATAACATATAGTCTCCTGTGTTTTGCTTTCCCAACAAATACTATATCTTAGATATCTACTTTTTTTTCAAAATGTGTAACTCTAGTTCATTTTCAGTTTTTTTAAATGACAGCATAATTTATTCTTTCTTATCTCTTTTAAAATCATTTTACTGGAGGTTCATACAGCTCATCAGAATCCCATCCATCCATTATATGCCAAGCACATTTGTACATTTGTTCTCTTCATCATTCTCAAGATACTTGCTTTCTATTTAAGCCCTTGGCACCAGCTCCTCATTTTCCCTCTCGCTCCTACTCCCCCCTCCCTCATGAACTCTTGATAATTTATCAATTATTGTTACTTTGTCAAGTCTTATACTGTACGATCTCCCGTTATCTTCTTCCCTGTTGTCCTTACCCCAGGGAGGAGATTAAATGTATATCCGTATAACAGTTCCGCCTTTCTAATCCACTTTCCCTCCACCTTCCCGGTATAGCCATTCTCTCCACTGGTCCTGAAGGCATCATCTGTGCTGGATTCCCCTAATGAAAACATGTTTCAATCATTTTTTCCTCTAATACTATGGATTATATTTCTCTACAAGTTCTTGGGCATGCCTTTTGGCAAATATCTGTCAGGCTTTCTTTGAGCATCATATTTGGAGGGCGGGTGAGATTTGTAGTTAGATCTACTTTATTGATCTATTGAGTATGGTGACCCTGGGTGATGCAAATGGGTAGCACGCCCAGCTGTTAACCAAATCATTAAAGGAATTTGTACACTTAGAAGCACCTCGAAGGGCTGAGCCCCAGTGGTGTAGTGGTTGTGTGCGGGACTGAGGCCCACTGGCTTGGCAGTTCAAATTCAGCAGCATCTCTCCAGGAGCAAGGCTGGGCCTCCTACTCTACACCCACCAGAAGGCAGTGATGCACCACCACCCCCACCCCCCAAAAAAAAGAGAAGCACCTTGAAAGAAAGGCTTGATGATTTATTTCTTGATTACAAATTACTGATAGCGTAGGTTGATAATGAGTTCAAAGTCATCAGGCATTCGGAGAGAGAAAGATGAATCTCTCTGGTTCTATAACACAATCTCAGAAACTCCCAGGGGCAGTTTGACTCTCTTCTACACGGTTGCTTTGCATTATGATCAGCTCACTCTCACTGACTTTGATGGGCTTTTCCATTTTGGGGTTTATCTCCGAGGTGCTATGCCAATGTGAGTCTTTCTCACTTCGTTAAAAATGCATTTGTATTTAAAGAAGGCTGATACAATCTAGTTCGGGATTACACATGTGAGATGTCATTTGTGTCTTTGAGCATTTCATAACAAAAATTCAAGAGGGCAACCCATGATGACACATCATCTCTACAATTACCTCTGGTAGACTTCAAAAACCAAATCCGCTGCCACGTTGTTGATTCTGACTGGCAGAAACCCTGTAGGACAGAGTACGACTGCTCATTTGTGTCTCTGAATCCGCAAACCTTTTTCTTCTCTAGATTGTTTTATTGGGAGTTAATACATATAGCACAACACTCCATAGTTCAATCACACCAAGCAGTATTGTACAATAGTGAACACGATCAATTTCAAAACATTCTTTTCCTTTCTCAATTTATATATATATTCGGTTCTCTTTACTTTTGCTTTCCATCAGTTTATTTTTTTACATTCTAGAGCAAGTCCTCTGACATCCATTTTGGACTTCTATTTCTTCTTTTCAATGGCTTTTTCTATCTTTCTCGATGTTTCTGTTGACACGTTTCACAATTCTTATGGGCTATAGTTATTAGCATTCAATGAATCAAGTAGATTCTCGAGCTAGTCTCCAAATGAAGTTGACCTTCTAAGTATCATTTACCATCAACTTTTTGTACTCAAAGTCATATTTTAGCTTTTGCCAGTTTGTTTTGATCAACTTCAACTTGCCAAGGAGCAGTTGATGACTTGCCCAAAGCCTTGCCCCAACCTTGTTCTGACTGATGGTACTGAGCTTCTCTGGTGTCTATGTCTACAGAGAGAGTCTATTTTATTACATGACTACAGTGGTTATTTGCATGATTGGAAAATATTCTTTAAATTAATAAGCTGTTGATCTCCTAAAATTCTATCACGTAATGACCAGAGTTGTTTCATGCATGACAATCACAGCAATTATCAATGCATACTGATTGCATATGTGAAGAATCCAGAAGTTGGTAGAACTATTCAATTTCTTCATCAGTTTCAGTGCCTGAGGAGTAAATTTGAATAAGAATTCTAGTAACTGACTTTCCTGTAGGCATTTAGATAGCATCCTATCACATACAAAGTTGTACTTCAAGTTAGATCTTGCACTGTCATTTATGTATTTTTTGTTTTGTTTTGTTTCTGTTTTTTGAGCATCACTGCCCTCTGGTGGTAGGAGTAGGAGGCCCAGCCTTTGCTCCTGTGGAGCTGCTGCTGAAATTGAACCTCCATCCCAGTGGGCCGCAGTCCTGTGCACAACCACTATGCCACCGGGGCTCAGCCCCGCACTGTCATTTTTTATGATGACTGTGACACCATTCCTCTTCAAATTGTCATTCCCTGCTTGGTAAACCTTATATTCAACATGGACAATACAAGTTCATTTCAGTTCCCTAATGCCTTAGATAATGATGTTTATGAATTCCGTTTCACTTATTACAACTTCCAATCTCTCCAGATTCAAACTCTGTATATTCCATGTTTTGACTTCTAATCAATGTTCAAAATTAGTATATACTTTGAGTCTTGTCATAGTAACGAATGAAGTTACTGGAATTTTTACTATGTCTGTGTCATTAAGATCAAGTCTTCTTTGAGGAGGTAGTGCTTCTTCAGTAATGTTTTAAATGCTTCCAAACCGAGGAGCTCATCTCGTGCTAAATCAGACAATGTTCTACTACTACTCGTAAAGTTCAAAGTGCCTACTTAAGCAGAAATATACTGCCTATTCCTTCTTATGTACTTATAGTCTGCATTAGTCTGGAAGCTCTGCTGAAATTTGTCTATACAAATGGCAAAACTTCTATTATTCCATCAATACAAAAGTCACGATAGTACAGCAGAATGGAGTAGCATAGATTATAGGAAAAATGTATTAAAATTTCTTGACTGTAATTAAACCTAGATCTGGGAACTCTGGGCCATAATTGGAGGCAGCGATGTCAACTGGCTTAACCCAGTTCACAAAAATAATGCTCTGCATCCTATTTTGGGGGAAAGACAGTGGGACTTTAAAATGACACTACTGGCTTCTCCCATCTGGCGCAAAGAATAAAGTAAACCCTAAACACATGAACCACGGGAACTGCAGACTCCTTGATTCCAAGGCCAGAACACTTAGATGGTACTCAGTTACCACTGCTGAGCACTTTGAAAGGGGTGAAAATAGGAAGGTCTAGAAATAATTAGAGGGAAATGTGAAAAAAATTTATCTTTGTTTTGTTTTCTTTTGGGGGGGGGTATCACTGCCTTCTGATGGGAGTGGGAGACCCAGCCTTGCTCCTGGAGAGCTGCTGCTGGATTTGAACCACCAAGCCAGTGGGCCACAGTTCCGTACTCAACCACTATGCCACCAGGGCTCAACCCCCCAAAAATAATTTTAAAGGACCCACAGTACTAGTTGTATAGAGATGGATGGCATCTTGCACATGAAAGTCTTTAAACATTTTCAAAGCTGGGGCTAAACTCACTCCTTACTTCAGCTGTCTGCCACATAATAGATACCATAGGTTGATGTGATAAACAATAACAGCAGGGAGATGCACTTCTTGGAACTATCAACTACAAGAGACCCAGGGGGCAGCATTTGCCCAGGAATAAAGTTTTTAAAGCAATAAAGAATAAGAAAGATAATTGGAAAGAGTATACACAGGGAAGAAGTGGGAAGAGTACTGTTATACAGTTGGGTTTACAATTGTTCTCTAAACTTACATGCCAGTAAAAATCAACAGAAACAAATAAAAGCAATCACCCAATTTAAAAACAGGATAAGGATCCAAGTAAGCATTTCTATAAAAAAGATTTATTAGTGACCCATTAGTATATATATATATATATATATATATATATATGAATATTGTTTACTGTCATCAATCACTGGGAAAAAGAAAATTAAAGACTCATTATAAACTACTATTTCACATCAAGTGAGACTACTAGAATCAAATAATATAAAATCATTAATGTTAGCAAGCACATGGAGAAATTAGAATCACTGTACACTGCTGGGGGAGATCTAAAGTCGTGTAACTCGTATGAAGAACAGTTCAGCAGTTGCTCAAAAAGTAAGCAATAGAGTTGCAATACGACTCAGCATTCCACATCTACACCTATGTATGTACACCTATGTACACCTATATCCATAAGAATTGAAAATTTATGTCCACAAAGCTATTTCATGTGAATGCTTAGAGTAGCAACATCCAAATTAACCCAAAATGGAAACAACTCAAATGTCCATCAGAAGATGACTGAACAAATGAAGTATGGAATATACACACAACTACATTGATCATAGAAAAATTGAAATTCCCAGACATGCTGCAACATTGATGAAGCTTGAAAACGATAGCACTAAATGAAAGAAGCTGACACAAAAGACTATTTTATTTTATTCCATTTTATGAAATCTCAAAAATTGGGCAATATTAAAAAGATGGAAAAGAGACTAATTATTTTCCCAGAACTAGGGTTGTAAGTTAGGTCAAAATATAGAATAGTAACTAATAGACATATGATTTCTTTTTGTGTAGTGACATGTTTTAAATGCATAATGATAATATTCTAATATTATATTACACTGTTAATTGCATAGCAGTGTGTACGAACAAATAAGAAGCTACTGAACTTTGGGTGACTTTTAAAGTATATTTATTACAATTCAGTAACTGTAAGCAGGGAAGGACACAGAATATAGTCACCAGCAGATAAGCAAAATATGCTGTCCTTAGCAACTACCAGATAAATTTCACCACTAGGGAAGTCTTGAACTCTCTGGAATTCTAAAGAAAAACACAATTTAAAGACCATTAAAAAACTTAAACATCAACATTTCTTAAAATGGAGAACAGCAATGCCTGCTGACTGTTGGGGACACTGCTTCAGCATTGACCAGTGGCTTGTGCTGCTTATGTGCACTCCCCTCGCCCCAGCACAAAGAGCATCTTCCCTGATGCTGCTTCAATGCACCCAGACCTATTTCTTACACCTCTGGAACCTCTAGGGGACCTGCATGCATAGTTATCTGACGCAGATCCTCTATTGATGCAAATAGTCTCATTAACCATTTCCACAGATCCCTCCAAACAATATTTCCCACCTTTTAAGAGTCCTTTTTCTTTATTCTTATGTGTCCTTCCGCCACCCATGCACAGTGCACGAACTAACATTGTCATCATATAGGAATCCTAATCTGTGTAGCTCATGTATTTGTTTATTCATTTATTTGGATTTTAATATATTGCTACATTTTATTTTATTTTTTCATATTTTCCTCTAATTTGTTCTAAGTGGTCCTACCCCCTTGGCTACACATGCCTCCCAGAAATGCCCACCAACACTACCACAAATCTGGGCACATCCACCAAACAAGGGGGTGGGGGTTGTTTTTCTTTTCTTTAAGTCCAGGTGTTTTTTTTTCTTTATTCTCCCCGGAGGGCACTGAGCCACCTACATTGATGCCAGCACAGCAAAAAGCTTCACATCCTCACTCAAGTCACACCCCTCTCTTCCGGGGATGTTTTTCTCCTTGTCTACTTTGCCTCTTGACACCATTTTCTGTTTTCGTCTCCTTCCCCTTCTCAATTTTTCTATCGCCATCTCTTCTCTGATTTTTTTACTCTTTTTCTTTAATTCTACTTTTTAATGTGTGTATACTCTGTCTGTATCCTTTTCTTCTGGTCTGATGATTATTTTCTTACACTTTACCCAACCACTTTTTCTGCTCTCTCACTCTCTCCTTTTCCTCATCAAATATATCTTTATGACACCTATTAATTCTTATTATCCTTTAAAAACACATTGTCTTATTACTTTTACAAAGTTGTCCTATTCATAAAACACTTGCTTTTATTATTATGGATTATTTGATTTTATTTTCTCTTTTCTTTCCCCTCCCACATTCCCCACATACCCATAATCTCCACCCTTTTTCCCATTTCCCTCCTATCTGTTTTCTGGCTCGTCTTAGACCTCACCCATACCACCTGACATAGTCAGCAATCCCTACATAAACCAGCAGCCCACATAGATAGGAATCCAATACTACAGAAACAGCAGCCAGCCACACGGCACCCCTGAAAATCAAGCACTGAAACCCAATGGCATATTCTGAAGGGGAATAAAAGTTCTGTAATTACTAGAAATAGAAAAAAGGGAAGAATCATGTTTAAGTTTCTTTAAGAGATATGGATTATACTCATGTGAACAATGGAAGAAATTGGAAATGAAAAATTCTACAACCAAAGTAATACCAGAAGATAAACAATAAGCAGAATTGATGAGAAGAGACTTGTGGAATAGAATGGAAGACAAGGAAATTTAATCAGAGAGCTCAAAGAAGCAATCAACCAAAAAGAAAAGGAATTTAAAGTCCAATAATTATATAGAACACTATATAAAAGTCTACACATTATTGAGATCCTGGAACAAGAAGAAACAAGCAAACAAACAAACAACCCCATAGAGAATATAGTATGAAATATGGTCAAAGAAAATTTCTCCAACTTCACAAAGAAAATGAAAATAACTGCTCAGGAAGTTGAGAGAATTGTACACAGCATAGTTCCCCAAAGAGAGAAATCACAGTGTAATCAAAGAATCCAATTTCAAGGAAAAGGAAAGAATCTTGAGTGCAGAGAGGAAAGAAAGAATAGTCACCTGTGGAAGAAGTAAAGGAAGAAAGAGAGAAAGAAGGCACTAAAGATAAACTCAAACAATATCAGTTAATGTTATTGTAAGTTTTCCCTGACCATTATCTCCCATCGTTTGTGTAAATAGTGGCCAGTAACATAAGGATTTATTCTTTTAAAGTCAATAATCTATGTATTGTTATTTGTAGATAGCCCATACTTGTTCAATCTTCTCTTCTCAATAGTGTTTTAGCCACCCGTTAAACCAATAAGCGGAAAGTCCTTCCAATTAAAGGGAAATCTCTAAAGTGAACCAGAGATAGATAGAAACCATAGACGCAGGAATGGGTTTTGGGTTCACACCTAGCCCTAGTTTTGAGGCGAGAACAGTGAGTTTTTATGACATGACCCTGCTTGGTATTCACACTCATGAAGGAAACTCGGGATATATGGGGGCTATAGGAAGGTGTGGTGAATAAATTATATGATACATGGCTGTCAAAAAGAATCATTTCTGTGATTCTAAAGGCTTATTTTAAAATAAGCAGCCATCTAAGTAAGATGTTAAGTAAGCCCACATGGAAGAAACACACCAACATCCATGACCAAAGGATTGTAAATTATATAATCTCAATCAGAAGGAGGGAATAGTATCAGAGTTTAAATTGTGAAATTTTCATTTGCAGAAGTCTATCAATGACAGATGACAGTGGCAATCCAAACTATATTCGTAGGATCTACACAGGGAATAAACTTCTGGCAAATTCCTATAACAATAATTGAGGAATGGAAATAATCTGGTGATCACACAGAAAGCATTTCAGCGACAACTATAAAAAATTAAAATGATAAATCTGACTTGAATGGTTAAATTTTTGTCATCTAATCTTCCTTCTGACACACTTTACATTTGATGTGGTTTTTAATATTTGCCTTTTTAGTATTAGGGTTTATCTCTATTGTGTTTTGTCGTTGTTGGTAAGTTTCCTTGCTCTCTCTTACTTTCCCAATGCTTTCAGTATATGAAATCCAGACTGGATAAATCTCTAGAGACAATACTTATAATATGGGTTCCTGAGGGTTTAGCAGGAAAATGGAGGGGTGGTTGCTGGGAGTTAATATGAAGGAGCACAAAGAGGAAGAAAATTGATTGTGGTAACAATTGTACAGCATTGCTTTATCAGACTGAACTATGGGAAGGTGTGATGTCTGGACTAACTCCCAATGAGAAAGCTTGAAAAGGGGAAAATGGATAACTATAGTGCTCTCTGCAGTTACCAGGCAATCACAATGCCAATGGAATGTCATGTATAAAATTCTGAGAGGAAAAAAAAATGTCAACCACCCCTATATTCAGAAAATGTTCTCTCAGATATAAGGGAGAAATAAAGACATTTCCAGCCAAGGGAAAAATAAAGGAATCCTTAAAAAAACAAAACAAAACCCCTCAAAACCTGCATCAGATCAACAAGACAAGAAACTATTTCATTGAAAAGATTAACAAAATTGGCAAACTTAAAACTGATAAAGAAAGAATATACGCAAATATCTGGAATTAGAGATGAAAGGGCAAAATCACAACAGATTCAAGAGAAATTTAAAAAAATACTACAGTCTGTTGAAAGACTTTACTTCAAATTAGATAACCTACAAGAAATGGACAAATACTTAGAAATATGTCATCTACCCAAATTTACACAGAAGTTGAAAACCTGTACAGACCCATAACAAAAGAAAATTAAGAATATCAGTGAGAAGCTTCCAATCAAGAAAAGCTCAGGACCAGAGGACATCACAGGAGAGTTTTACCAAGTGTTCATGGAAGAATTGTCACAATTCTACATAAATTGTTCCAGAATATAGAAAGGAACATCAAACTCCCACTCATTCTATGAAGTGGGCATAGCCTTGATACCCAAACCAGAGAAAGAATGCACAAAAACAGAAAAATATTTTTTAAAAATCCCTTCTTAACATAGATTAACAATTCTCAATAAAATCCAGGCCAATAGAATTCCACATTATATAAAAAAATATAATTTACCAGGATCAAATGAGGTTCATACAAGGCACACAAAGATGGTTCATAATTAGAAAAGCAATGCAATATAGATGAAACTTGAAGACATTGTGCTAAGTGAAGGAAACCTGACACAAGAAACTAAGTACTGCCTGATACTGTTTATATGACACTTTAAAAGGCAAAGTTATGTACATGTCTTAGTCTCATTAGTGTGCCTTAAAACAAAAGGCCAATTAGAACAGCAGCCTCCAAGAGAATCTGCTAAGCCAGTTAAATTCAATGCAGAGGTCAACTCAGAGGGTTATAAAGACTGATTTTGGGGTCCCCCCAAAAGATAATCCTGATAGAGTTTCATGAAGGGTTTGAGATGATCATGGAGGCTGATTAAGAAGAAGTGTTAAGCAAATAACTATTTGAATTGATGGGTAACATGCCGGAAAATTGTACCGCCTAATTTTCCCCCACTATGACAATGTATCTGCTTATCCTTCTCCATTGAAAAGTTCATTGGGAAATCTGCTCCATCTACCCTACAGACCTGATCTTATTTCTTTAGATTTATTTGTGTTCTCAAACTCAAAGAACATTTAAAAGGGCAATTATTTGAGTCCTTGAAAAGATTTTTCATGCTTAGTAAAGTAGAGGATAAGACAAAAAGAGGAGGATCTTGAAAGAGTTGGATTGCGGCTGTGTATTAGTCTCGGTCGACTGGAGAAACAAATTCATGGACACTTATATGAGAATAAAAAAGAGGTTTATATAAAGAGTAACTGAATATTGATAGTGTAAGGTGATGGAGAGCCGCAGGAGATAAATGAGAGCTGAATTATAGTACAATAAACCAGTATTATTGGGGAGGTACTAGCTCAGGTGAGGTCCAGCAGTCGGAGGGGTAGGGGGCTGCTGGAGTCGCACCAGGAGGCAAGATGGCTACTCTTTTATAGCCCTGGGGCACTTGGTCAGGACTTTAGTGCCCATTTAAGGTAAAGGACTTGGGGATTGGAGGTAGAGAGGGCATTCAGGTCCTGACGTAACACCCCATCGGCATCTTGGTCTTAGGTGCAGGCGATTCAGGTGCAGAAGAGCCGAAAAGAAACCCAGCCACATGTTGAGGGGCTCATCAGGCTGAGAGAAAGGATTGCTAGGGGAATGGCTGCCACTGGCTGGATATCAGCTCCAAGGAAAGGGCCAGGGCAAAAAATGGTCTCAGCAGGTCAGCCTTACAGATAGAACATCCCAATCCAGTCCAGACCGAGTCCTTAAGGGCCATGCTAGCCTATATGTCCAATACAAATCTACAAAGTCCTCTTCAGACTCACAAAATTCATACAATAATGTTGAATGCAGGAAGATCACAGGCCAATGGGTTGGGAGACTTGTGGATCCAGTGATGTTCTAAGAATCTCAGCACTGGCAGGAGTCTTCACATAGTTCATTCAGCTCTGAAACGCTGACTGCATCATGGTAGCTTCATGTGGTTTCGCCTCAGAAATGTCCTGAAGGGAGTGAGCAGAGAGAATTAATGTTGCCTGCCTCCAAGGAGGAAATACTGGAGTTCCCAGAATCCTCAGGAGAAGGCCATGTCCACACAGAGGTCTCATTGGCTATGATATGATTTACCGACTAGACTCCACTCCTTCACTCTTAATCATCTCAAATCCCATATCGACATCAGATCATGTACCTACCACAAGCTGCAACAATGAATTCAAATGTAGCAGCTATGGGGGGACAGGCAGAGTTTCATTCTAGTATGCAGGGATCACTATGATGTAGAACTCACTCGATGGCACTTAATAGCTGCTTGAGTCTCCGATGATGCCCAACTTGTCACTGTTCTGTGATATAAATTGTAAAGTTCTGAATTCTCATAGGAAGGGTAGGAGAAAAGAAAGTGCTACTTTCAGAAGCGTATAGATCTACGTGAGATATGTGTCAAGATACCATCACTTCACATATTAGTTTTGTTGAATGAAGGTTATCATTATTTTCAGCAAAACATTTTGACTTACCTTTGTATCTCAGTAAACCTTCCAAACAAGTTTGCCGCTCCCTGCATTTCAATTGTCCCTTTCATCCACAGTGTCCTCTGATCACGTAATACCACAGAGGCAGAGAAGTCCCCCCTCAAAGTCATATTTGAGAAAGGCTCACTGGCATCATGGTGGGAAAACTCTGTCACTCCCAACTTCCACTTTTACTGCATGTTTTCAACTTGCTTGCTGAGGTTCTTCTAAAGCTGGTACGGAAAAAAAAAAAAAAGCCTGGATAGGGTTTCATTTTTAATACACTTTTATTTTAACAACTTAGAGAAAAATTAAATTCAGGCATTTCATTTGCATCAGGCATTGAGGTTGATAAAGTAGTTTAAATTAGCAGAAGAATCACACACCTGTGCCAAATTTTCATATCAACTACCTCAACCACAAAGACTCTGAGTCAGACGAGAATTCACATCCCCAAATGATCTCTCATCATGTCACACATTGCAATGAAGAAAATATTCCACATTAAAAGAAATAGAAAATAAAAATAAAATCAAAGAGGCAGCATTTATGGTTCTTTGCTTACATCTGATTATGCAGAAAACTCTTAAAAGACAAATGTATATCAAGTTAGTAATGAATATGCATCAAACTCAGTTATAATTTTCCCTTGCTCTGTCTAGCCAATGAAAACATAGGTTGTTTCAGACATTCAGCAATGTGCCCCATGCTCAGTGTATAAGAATGTTTTAAAGATTAAATTCCACTCAACAAACAGTTGCAAGTTTCTGTGAGGAGCTGAGACTTATGCTAGGAACTATACATGCATAAAGATGGAGAAATAACTGGTTTGAATTTGGAACAGTTTAGAAACAAGAACACTTTATAGCTTGCAACCTTTGAAAATAATTAAAATACAGGTTAATATATTAATAAATATCAGTCAATGCAATATTTAACTGTGTAATACATCTCATTTATTGATCATTCTTGATCAAACAGGAGACTTCAAATAATTCATGAGAAAGTGCCATAATTGTTTAATTCAATTTTCCATGAACTTTTGGAAAAATATGGATATATATAAGCTACATCTACCATATATTATGAATATAGTGATATATTATATTATGTATTATACACATAGCACATCATTTGTGTAATAATTATATATATGTTATGTATGTAATTTGGAGAGGGAGAAGTATATTGAATGGCTTTGCTCCATGAAATTTAGTCTCTCTTACTATATCACTGCTTCCCCAAAGATAGTCACTGATGATGTACAGTAACACACAGTATTTAATGGATCAAGAGATTTGATAGGGGCTTTCAGTAATAAATCCATGGTCCAAGAAGAGGGACTTTTTTGGACCATCTTTTCTCCCCAAAGAGCTATTAATAAAAAATAACTCAGAGAATTTATTTCTAGTAAACCAAGATTCCTGGGATGTAAACCTTTACTCGAGTCATGCTGAGCTCTTTATTCTCACGGAAAAAAGTTCAAATGATTGATGACTCCTGTCAGGAGACTGTCACACATTTTGCCTTGCACCATTATGTACATCTCACCCATAGTAAACTTTAATGTGGTTATCTTTCAAGCTATACCTGGAAATGGGGAAGTTTGAAAGAAGCACTTCAGTTTAACAGCTCTCCAATTTTTGTCCCTATTCTGTATCTATCCATGTGGCCACTTAGTTGAAATAGTGAGAGACCTCCACACCTCATTCTATCTGATCACTCACCCAAACCCAAGTCATGTGGCCTAAAAACTTGACCTCCAGAGCAGACAGTCTAAAAAGTTGGTGTCAGCAGAAATTTCCCCAGATTTTTTGGTTAATTTGGATTCCACAAAAATGGAGAGAATGCATAAGAAATATTGAACTCACCCGATTCAAAACTGTGGCTAAGTGTAACCTCATGGTTTGCATGAAATATCGCTGAACAAAAGTGGCCTTATGTATCAACTATGGGTATGAGTTTCAATGGTAATGCCAACTTATTCTACATCTAAAAGAAATTTAGATTGCATGTCAGCAAATTGATTGATGCAGATGTATGGTAGTTATGTAATCTGGTGTCAATTTGGCACTTGAGGGAATTAAGAATGAAGGGGCGGATTCTAGCCTGTCAATTGGATCATAGCCAATGAGGCCTCTGTGTGGCCCTCTCCTGAGAATTCTGGGAAATCCTGTAGTCCTTCTTGGAGCAGGAGACACTTCTTTCTACCTCTCTGCTGACTCCCTGCAAGACAACTCTACAATAAAGTGACCATACATCCAACTTTTTAACAATTTAACAACATCCCATGGTATTTTAAAATTAAAATGAATATATTACAATATTATTTTTGCATTTTATGAAATTTGTTGTTGCTCCAAATAGACCAAATTTTTAATCAAAAATCCCACCCCCATTCAATGGTGTCCTGCCTAAAATCTAGTCACTTTACTCTAAGAAGTCACAAGAACTTCCCCTACTATAGCCGTGGAAGCTCGAGAACTCGCATGAAGACCCCTGTGAGTACTGAGATGCTTACAATGCCACTGGATCCAAAGACTTTCTATCAACTGGCCTATGATCATCCTACACTTGGTGTCATTGCATGTTTTCTTGAGTCTGAAGAGGACTTTATATATTGGTATTGAACATATGGGCTAATATTGGGCTTATGGGCTTGATCTGGAATGAGCTGAGACACTTTCTCAATATTAAACTGATCTTGTATATAAAATTCATATGCATGTTTATGAATTTGTTTCTCTAGTCTACCCAGGCCAACACATTATATTACTGGGAGTGGGATGGATATATATGTGTGTGTGTATGTGTATATATATATCAGCTAATATAACAGCTAATTAGTCCACACAACAGTACAGAGAACTCATGTCCATAAAACAGCTAATGTGATGGAAGTCCTTCAGCTCTCTCTTGAGGGCTGCTGAGTTCAAGGTCAAGGAAGCAGACACCTGAGTCCACAGGCAACAAATAGCAGGGTGGGTCACCAACAATCAGGCAGATAATAGGATCTGACAGTCTCCAGCTAAAGCAATGTATACAGCAGCAGTGTGGTGAAGCAGGTCTCAAAGGTACTTCAAGCTCTAGCGATATGGTCCATGGGTTTGGTGTACACCAGGTAGTGTAACACAAAAGTTGCGACAAAGAAGAGCTAAGGAAGCAGCACACTGGTCTGATCACCAGAAAACAAAAGAGAGAGAGGTGGGGCTCTCCAAGCCATTGATCTCTTTGCCCTCCAATCAAACTGCAACTTTATTAGTCCCACGTGTTCTTATTGTGCAATTCGGCACAATTATCCATCCTATCACAAGAGGGAAGAAATAAAAGTAGAAAAATATGGATACTAAATTAGTAGTGAATTTTTAGTCCCCACCAGTCTTTCCATCAGAGAAAAGGCCTGGCACTCTGTTCCTATTAAGATTACAGGACTAGTAATTAAATTTAAGTTACTTTAAAATTAATGGAAATTTATTTAATCTGAAATTAAACTTCTACCCTGTCATCTAGAGTCGCAAAACATCAAAATCATCTAGACAGCATACAAAAATGCAAAAACAATCTCAATCAATCCAGATCAGATCATGAACATTCAGGGATTTGAAAATTTTATCTTGAAAAAAAAATCCATTTCTTTTCTTTTTAGCAAGAAAATATATGTTAAGAAAGGCATGCACACAGGAAGTTTAAAGTTCATTCAAAGTACATGTAAAACTAAACACAGGGCTGAGGCCATTACTGATAAAGCATTCAGAAATGAAATTTCCCTGCTCCCCCGCCCCACTTTTCCTTGCTACATTTCTTGAAATGTAGTTAAAGTCCTACTGTTTAAATTTCCCAGCATCTTGCTTAAGGTACTGTGGCAAGTATAAATTCTCTGCCATTGCATGGATTCTGACTTACAGTGGCCCTACAGGACAGAGCAGAACTGATCCATCCTGTTTCCCAGGCTGTGATCCTGCTGGGAAGCAGACTGTCACATCTTTCTCCTGTGGAACTGTTGGTGGGCTCAATCACTGATTTGCAGTTATGAACAAAGCTCTTTAACCATTGCATCACCAGGGTTTGTTTGTGACAGATACCTTGTCAAGTGCCGCAGAGTTGATTCTGAGTTATAGTGACCCTACTACACACTAAAATGAAGCACCCCTCAGTGCTTTGCCATTCTCACAATCATTGAGTCAGTCAAGCCTGTAATTATGGAAGCTGTGTCCACCCATCTTGTGATCTTTTTCACTGACTCTGCTTTATCAAACATGATGTCCTTCTGTAGGGAATGGACCCTCCTGAGAGTGTGTTCAACCTACCCAAGACAGAGTCTCTTTATGTCCTTTATGAAGGAATATCTATTCAAAGAAAGATTTGTTTATTCTTCAATAACACCATAAAAGGATACTGTCATTCAGTTGAATCTAACGCTTAATGGCCCTAGAAGGTAGAGTACAACTGCGCCTGTGACATTTTGAGACTGCGGCTTTGTACATGAATAGAAAGTCTCGTATTTCTCCTGCAGAGCAACTGTTAGTTTCAAACTGTGGACCTTTAGGTTAGCAACCGAAGATAGAATCCACCATACCACCAGGGATCCAGCAGTAAATCCATACTGCCTTCTATAGTCTGTATCAGTACCATAATACTTGCTAGTTATTGTTAGGGACCATCTAGTAGCTTCCAACTCAGAGCGACCCTTTGCACAAGAGAAGACACTGCCTTGTCTGACTCCATCCTTAAATTGTGCTCTTATGTTTGAGCACATGATGGCTTCTGGGTCAGTCTATTTTGTTGAAGGTCTTCCTCAATTTCCCTGCGCCTCTACTTTGCTAAACCTCATATCTTTCTCTGGGGACTGATCTTTCTGAAAACATGTTCAAATGATGTGATATAAAGTAGACCCAACTTTGCCTCTAAGCAGTATCCAGCTGTACTCTCTACAAGATAGATTTGCTTGTTCTTCCAGCAGTCTGTGGTACTTTCTAATACCCTTTGCCATCACAATAATTCAAATATACTAATTCTTCTTTGGTCTTCCTTATTCAATGTCCAATTTTTGCATGCATATTAGATGATTGAAAATACCATGGCTTAGATCAGGCACACATTAGTCCTCAAAGTAATATCCTTACTTTTCAACATTTTAAAGACACCTCATGCAAAAGATTAACCCAATGCAATAAGTCATTTGATCTGTTGATGGCTGCTTCTATTAGCATTGATTGTGAATTTAAGCAACAATCATTTCTTCATTTATCAGGATACTGCCCACTGATCTAGGTGTGAAGATTTTGGTTTTCTTTACATTGATTGGAAATCCCTGTGGAAAACTCTAATCCTTGATCTCTATCATCAAGCACTTAAAGTCCTCCTCACTTTCAATAAGTATGGTTGAGTCATCTGCATATCTCAGGTTGTTAATAGATTTTTCTCCAATCCTGATGCCACATTTTTCTTCATATAATACTGCTTCTCTGATCATTTGTCCAGCATACAGACTAAGTATGATGACAAATTGCAATAGCATAATAAAGTGTTGTACACTGAACAACAATTTTCCCAATTTAGAACCCTGTAGTATGCCCCTGTAGTTTGCACAACTGCCTCTTGATCCATGTAAAATTTCCACATGAGCACATTGAAATGTTCTAAATTCCCATTTTCCTCAAGGTTATCCATACTTATGGTTCCTACTTATGGTTATCCTACTTATGGTTCGACATGCCTTTGCATGGTCAATAAAGCACCAGTAAAACTTTTTGGTATTTTCTGCATTTATCCAGGATTTAACCGATGTTGTTAATAATATGCATTGATCCAAATCCTCTTCTCAATCTGGTCTGACTGCCTAGCAGCTTCATGTCAATGTAATGCTGCAAGTGTTCTTGGGTGATCTTTCAAAAATCTGACTTGCCTGTTATACCAGTGATCTTGATCTATAGCCTGAGCATTCTAGTGGATCATTTTTCTTTTGAATGGGTACAAATAAGGACTTCCTTCAGTCAATTAGCTGTCTTCCAAGCTCCTTGGCATAGACAAGTGAGTGGTTCCAGTGCTCCATCAGCTTGTTGGAACATTTTAATTGACATTTTATAAATTCCTGGAGCCTTCTTTGTGTCTAAGACTGTCAGTGCAGCCTGAATGCCTTCCTTCAGTAGCACTGGTTCTTGATCATATGCTACTTCATAAAATGGTTAAATGTCAACTAGTTCATTTTGGTATCGTGACTGTATTCTCTCCATCTTCTTTTTGATGCTTCTTGCATCATTCAATATTTTGCTCATGGAATCTTCCAACATTTCAATTTGAGGTTTGAATTTTTACTTTAGTTCTTTAACTAGACATGTTCTTCATTTTGGTGTTTCTAATTCTAGGCCTTTGTAATTTTCATTATTGTATTTACTTAATCTTTTCAAGCTGCCCTTCCACATTTTCTGTTTAGCTCTTTGATTCCATCATTTCTTCCATTTGCCTAGGCTACTCTGAGATTAAGATCAAGTTTCAGTGTCTCTTCTGATACCCACTTTGATCTTTTCTTTCTTTTTTCTTTTAAGGAACTTTTGTTTTCTTCAGGGGGCCAGGTAACCAAATGCATAGTAATTATGCATTCAGTTACAATCTGTAGGGTTAGCAGTTCAAAGCCACCAGATGCTCACAATGAGAAAGAAGGTCTTCATGTATAATATTCCTCATTTCCTCTCACAACTCATCAGGTCTTCTGTAATTTGTGTTCAATGCAGCATATCTATTCTTAAGTTGTTCTCAAAATTAAGATAGGATATAGTTATAGTCGTATTTTAGCTTTCCTAAACTAGTTTAATTTTTCTTCACCTTCTTTCTGAGCAATTTATGGTCTGTTTTACAGTCACCTCTGGCCTGCTTTAGGTGCTCCATCTTCTCTTTCACACATAATCATTTTTATTCCTGTATATTCCATATGGAGAAATTTTCATGTTTTAGTGTATTAGCAATGAATAAATTTTTGGTATTGCAAAATTTTATCATGGAACAAAACTCACATGGAAGAAGCACATCAGTTTGTGTGATCATGAGGTGTCCATCGGGTCAGGTATCAGGCATCAAAGAACAAAAAATCACATCATTGTGAATGAAGGACAGTAAGGATGTTAGGAGTTGATACTGCAGGCACAAATACAAAGAAAATGCTTTGAGACTGATGATGACAGCATATATACAAATGTGCTTGACACAATGGATGGATGGATGAATTTCGATAAAGATTGTATGAGCCCCCAATAAGATGATTTAAAAATAAGATTCTCCCATGGATGTCCAGCTTCATTTATCTAACCAAGGCTATATTTGCTGACTAATACTCTTTCCTCTTTGTGTCCAACTTTTACATACCAATCTCCAATCATTATAAATGCATCTCCTTTGCATATTTGATCAATTTCAAACCAAATTCTTCTTTTGTAGATTGCTTCAATTTCTGCATCATTAGCTTTAGTGTTTGGTGCATAAATTTGAATTTTGTATTGATTGAATTTCCTTGTACATGAATAGATAGCATGCTATCACAGACAGCTTTGGTTTTCCAATCAACCTTGAAAAATCCTTTATGAAAATGAATGCAATGCCATTCCTCTCTCCTGAAACAAGAATCACTTGGGTGACCCTGTTGGTATCAAAATACAATAATTAAAATCTATTCAATCTACTTCAATCTTTCTTATTTTATATTCAGCTTCTCTATTCATACAAGGCCATTGAGAATTCCACAGTTTAGGTGAGGAACACCTTAGTCTTCTCAAAGTGATGTCTTTGCCCTTTAACACTTTAAAGAAGTCTTGTGCGCTACATTACTTGTATAACAGGTATGGGTGTTTTTCATGCTGTTCACCTTGAATTTCTGCCTGCAGGGTTGAGATCATGTTTCCCTTAAGAAATTCACAGAGGCTGAGCCCCGGTGGCGTAGTGGTTGTGCGCGTAACTGCGGCCCACTGGGATAGAGGTTCAATATCGGCTCCCAGGAGCAAAGGCTGGGCCTCCTACTCCTACCACCTGAGGGCAGTGATGCCTAAAAAAAAATCCACAGAGATGAAGTACTTGCTTGTAGTGTGTATACTCATACTCTATATTTCTAAAATCAAGAGGCAACAACCAGAGAGGACATTCCATTTTTCAGATTTTATTGCAATTTTCTCTTAGGCCAAAAAGAATTGTTCCTAGAACAAGTGGGACATCTAGATGTGAAAGATAAATTTTATGTCAAGTTGGTTGGGCTAGAATTCTTAGGGGTTTGGCAGTTTAGACTATAGTCTCCCATGATTAGATCCCCTCCAGGGTGCTTCCAACATAAGTGGACACTGTTGAAAATTTGCTTTGCTTTCCTCTGAGACTGGTGCCTGTATCTTACTCATTAATTTCTGGTTCTTTGAACTTGAGCCAACACCCTGCTACAATGCCTGTCAATCCTGGAGTTGGCTCACTGTTTTTACCTGCCAGCTTTTGCTTCATTCACCTCTGCAGCCACAAGCCTGATCTGTTGATCTTTGAGTGATTGACTTCTTTAGCCAGAATCCTATTGCCTTCCTGCTGATCTTGGGTCTATCAGTCCCTGCAACCACACAAAATATATGATCCATGAACTGAGAACTTGCTTGCTTCTAAAAGCATGTAAGTCATTTCCTTGGATATAACTCTCTCTCTCTCTCTCTCTCTCTCTATATATATATATATATATATATATATATATATACATATATATATATATATCACTGGATTTGCTTCTCTAGAGAAAAAGGCATGTGCCTTGTAAGATGGAGGATACGCAAAAAAGAGGAAGACCCTAAAATGGATTGTTGTGAAGAGGCAATATGGGCTCAAACATACTCACTGTGAAGGTGGAACAGGATAAGGCAGTGCTTCATCCTCTTCTGTTGGACATAGATCATTATGGGCCAGAAGCAACTCAAAGCACCTATCAACAAGGGGGGAGAAGTTGTCTAAGATATTAAAGAATTCCATCAGAAAATAAGTTTTCCTCTTTTAGAATTTATACATGACCAAGGGCCACACTTTCTCCACAAGTCATAGACCTGGGATTATTAGGAGGAGGGGGGGTGTGTTATATTTTTCTATTTAAGAAACTATCATTTAGCAAACAAGCTCAAGAGTTTTCCCAGGATTAAAACTATTGCTCATACTGCTTTCTCCATACCTATTTGTTAGCCAAGAAACATTCATCTTTTTTTCACAGAAAACTATCCATAAATGCAATCCATCCTCCCTGGATTGAGGAGAGGTAGGAAATTTTTAGAAAGCTAGAAGCAAATGTGGGTGTCAGAAATAACATTTGGGGAACATACCATTCATTTTGCCCAGTAATCTTGACAGTTGGAGAAGCAAGACATGTTTTATCATGAGGATGAAACATGAAATGAATTCCAAAATTTATAAATAAATTACCTGAACTTCTCTGGGCAGTGACTTTCCTGTTAACAAGCTAAAACATTTGAAACTGGTGATTCAGGACTCTCAGAGAGAAATCCATTTCTAAACTCTTTATTTAGTGGTAGAACCTGAAAACTTTATTCTAAGGTCTGTGCCTCTGGATTGAGAAGTTAGCAAGAAACATTTTCAAGCACAGTTAAAGCTGGAGATAAGAGCAGAAATTTTCTCAAGGAAGAAAAAAAGTTTTCAAAGGAAGCATTTCTTTGAGAAATCACTGGTTCTAGAACGAGAGCAAAAAATTAAAAACAACCCCAAACACCTAGATGACCCTGGAACACCTTGTAGTGGCAGAGTAAAGAAGTGATAATAAAAAATAAAAACATACAAAAAGAATTCACATAGATGAGAATGTAGCAAAGTGACACTAGAGTTAAGGTGTTCTTCACAAAACTCAAACCAATCATGATAAATCATGTGGATCTCAATACTGGTGCTTTCTATAAATGCCTAGTATTCTACAAACACTTCAAGGTCATCTCAAAGCAGAGGAGTATAAAGGTACGTAACAACTGCATGTAATATATTATCCTTGATTGGATGCTAAAACAAGAGAAACATTAGGGTTAGGATTAGGGCTAGGGTAAGGACTAGGGCTAAGGATAGGGTTAGAAATAAAAAAAAAGAGAAAGAACACAGATTAGTTAAAAACTAAGAAACTTGGAGTACATAAACTAAGACTTTGGTTAATAATATTGTGCCAGTATCAATAATTAATTATAACAAATGTTCTGCTCTTATTTAGCATGTTAATAACAAGGAAAGTTGGGTACAAGTATATGGGAAACATGCACTACTTTACTAATTTTCTATAAATAAAAAAATTATCCTTAAATTGAGTGTTGCTGGTGTTTTGTTTGCTTGTTCAAGAGGCATGGGCAGAGTTGTGAAAATAAAATTTAGGGCTTGTTTTGATGTGCAATCACAAAATTAAGAGTTCAACCATTCTCGTATTCCCTAGTATCTCTTTGTGCTTGAGTTATGTCCTTGATGGTTAATTGAGTCACCATACAGTAAATTACGAAAATGTCTCTGGTTAAGGATGGCCATCTTTGAGGTCCACCTTTGTCTTAGTCCTTACACTGGAAGGCATTAAAAGATAAGGGGACTTTGCAAAGATGTTTTCCCTCTTTATGGATTACAATGGGATATAACTGTATTTCATTTTAAAATTTTCTACAACTGTCCAAATTTATTTATTATTCAGCCCCTAGCAAGTACATTTAATCAATGATAACATATTGATACCTTCTGTGTTCTGGGAACTGTTCTAGGCAATGAAGCTGAGAACAAGATTGACCATGCTATTAGCTACGTTTTCTAGCTTCTTAGTATGGCATTTTAACATCTACATTAATTGACCACTGTTTACTCATGTGTACTATGCCTGTGTAAGAAGTATTCTCAGTTTTACATTTGGTAAATGTCCCAGATTTCAAATATAGCTGACTAATAAAACCCCTATATGCTCTGACTGCTCTCTATCATATTTTCAGTGATGTTTGTTCATGGTCCCCCTCCATCTCTACCTTATGGCCTCCCTCTACATCATTTCCCACATGGTTCTGCCAAGTGTGCTGTGGACACAAGGCACTGTGAGGACAATAATTCTTTCATTGTTTTTAGACTTGAGTGCTTGATTCATATTTTACTTTATAATACCTCAAATATTACCCTTGTACCAATTTCAAATATAGATCTCATTCTGTAAGTGCAAAATAGAAAACAGCCAATTTCCAGTCACTCCCAGCCAGTCATTGACACCAAATGTTTACCCTCCATCAACTCCCATGCTTTCATTCTTTCAATTTATTTGTCATCCATACATATCTCCTGCCTGAATTTAACATATGAGATGTTTTGCTTTCTCTGTAGGTAAATTGAGGTGAGAAAATGTATTCTAACAGCAGGCTGAGAACAAAGGGTCTGTTAAATTTATGCTTCTACCCCCTCTTTTTACATATATGGCAATTGAGTCTTACTTGATTTAAATGCCCACCATAGCCAGAAAGTGGGACCCCCCCAACCCCACTCTCTCTATCCACCTCACATCAGCTACTATAATCTTATAAAACCTACAGATTTCTAATAAATCTTCCTTGTTGTGATAGTCCATATAATAACAATCTCTAAAAACCTCCAGGGAATATATATTAACCTCTTACTCTATGCATTCAAATACTTCTAAGTTCACATACCAAAAGAAGCCTGACTTCTTTCTGCTTGCTAGTGAAGGGACAAAGGGAGAGTGAACAAGGATAAGAATAAGCTAGAACACTTTCTGGCCATGAAGGCAGTATCTTCAATTTTCCTTTTCAAATTTCATGACCTCATCTCCATGGCAGAAATGATTTTCCATATGATTTTCAGTAATCCAATTATTTCAGCATGTTTTACAGCAGCAAGCAAATGTAGCACCTAACGAGAAGAATAGCTGTGACACACTTAGAAAAATATTACTCTGCGATGCTCTAATCAATTACAGCACTGATGGCTAGTCCATTTGACAGAGCTCTGCTACCTCTGACCTCCTGATTCCTGTGAATGCCTGATGCTGTTTTATCTGGGAATCTAATTTAGTGTTGCCACTAATTAAAATGCAAGAGACATAGTCCATTATTAATCTCAAGCCTTCCTTCAGGATCCTGGATATCTCATTTGAAAAACTCTGTACCTCAACAAAATGTCAATGATTATTTTAGATATTTAGATGTGCCTACTATGAAATAATGAGATATAATACTTAATAATCCCATTTTGGAGGTGGAGATTGAAAGGATGCAGTTGTCTAATAATCACTTAATGATCAGTTTTTTTTCCCAAAAAGAAACATCATGAAGAAGATGAATAATTAACTAGACAACAGGTTGTGTAAGTATTACCAGTGATGGCTATGAAAATCTAGTGAGATTGAAGGTTACTTATGACTTAAAAAAATGCATTCTCTTAGCTGAAGAGATGGGAGAGAGATGGCCTAGTCTTGGAGAAATGAACTGTTTATAGGCAGATGATGATAAACATCATGTGGGGCTTTAAATGGAGACTTGCAACAGTTGAACCCATGGCAATAACAGGAGAAAAATCTCATAGATAAATCAACCTATACAGTTCAAACCCATTTGTCCACTAGTCAAATTTACCTGGGTTGCTAATAAGTGCTATTAAATTTCTTCTGACTCATAGTAACCTCAGATACAAGAGAACAAAACATTGTCCAGTCTTGGGTTATCTTCACAATGGATGCCATCTTTAGGCCATTTTTACAACCACTGTGTATCACGGAGCTTCTAAGAGATCATGGGGAATGGAGGGAACCCATAAACTTTCATTTCATTTTCTCCCAACTCATAGATATCAAAGTCCAACAATCAAATAAAATATTGCTATTAAGCCAATTCTGACTGATAGCAACTCTGCATAGACTGTACATCTTTATTAGAGCAGATGACTCCAAATTTTCTCTTGTGAATGACTGAGGTGGACATGAACTTGCAGTCAGCAGTCAAATGCTTACCTGAGAGCGCCACCAGCATCAGTATCTTGAGCATTAGGGATTTTCTAAATCTTGTTTTCTAATTGTCAAGTTTTGTCAAAAAAAAGAAAACTTAAAATTATTTTTGAAGTATAAAAACTATAACTAAAATCCTAAGACATAACTCTAGCCTCCATGTGTTCAATCCCCTCGGCCCCAGCCCCCAACCTTAATGCACGCAGTCATGTGTTATTCTGGGTAGACTAGCGAGACAAATTTATAAACATGCATATGTATTTAAGGGAGAGGTTTATATACAAGAGAGCATCCCAACCCAGTCCAGTCCAAGCCATCAAGTCTGATATTAGCCCATGTGTCCAACACCAGTCTGTAAGGTCTTTAGATTTATGATGCACATGCAATGACACCAGAACAATCACCAGCCAGTGGAGGCAGAGTCTTCTGTACCCATGATGACAGAAACATTGCAGCAATGGCAAGGGTCTCCGTGTGGTTTTTCCAGCTTCAGAGGGCTGGTTCCATCAGGGTGGGCCATGTGGCTTCGCTTCCTAAGTGACTCTCAGGGAATCAGCCTTGTGCCTTTTCAGTAGAGCATCTACAAGAGACTGAACCAAGTCTCTCACTTCCAATTGCGAAATACCGCGAGACTTCCCTGCATTCTCAGGAGAAAGCCATGCCCACACAGAGGTTTCATTGACTATTGCCAAATTGACAGGCTAGACTTCACCCCTCCATTCCCAATCCTGAAACTGACACAATTACATGATTGCCACAAGCCCCCTGTCAATGTAGCCTCTTACTGCTGGTTAAGATGAGAGTCTCTCAAATCTAGGAAGGCATGCGATGATCTACATCTATTGTCTGCATCCTACTTTGGGTTTTCCACTGAAACAACAGCTGGTGCCTCCTGTCAGCCTGGTGGCTGGTTAAGCACTTTTTCCCAAAGACACTTATTGCGTGAGTTAAATGATGAAGACTATAAATGTATACAGCAGATCAAGGAACTATTTCCTCACAAAGTTTTAAGAGGCAAAATTCATTAAATATGACTTTTCACAAGGAATCATAAAATATCTTCTGCTAAAGTAATTAAGAATGGAGACATAAGCTCATTAAATATGCACTATAAAGATGAGAATGCACAGGAATTATTGACTGCCCACATATTACCACCTCCAGTCTTTTGAAGAAAATGTAATCAGTTAAAAAGTAATGTGACAGAGGTTTAAGTGGAAATAAAAATAATTATATGCTCTTTATTCTATGGGAAAATTCATTCACTAGCCAACTCAGGAAGTCCTCTAATTTAAGAAAGCCATTTAATTTTTTTTATATTAAGATACTGTGCTTGAGATTTCTGTTTCTCATTAAATTCTGACAAATATTCCCAGCCATCTTTTCTGCATCTTGTTTGTTGCAAGGGTGAAGGTGATTAGCTATCAAGATCACTGCATCTGTCACACAATGTAGACAAGTCCACAGTGTGCATGGAGCAGCACAGTGATTACTCATGAAAGAGACCTTGGGGAAAAACGCTTTGAAACCTACTCAGAAATAGAATTAGTTGTTTAAGATCCTTGCTTTCTCCTTTATGCTTTCTTTTTTACAGAATTCTGAGTCACAGTATATTCCCTTCAGGTCATATGATTAAGTTAATAAGTTTCCAGGGAGTTGGGGACAATTCTTTACTGTCTAGAGATGCTTCAAGATTGTGCAGTATTTAGGTCTGTTATGCATATGATTTTTATGATTCAGAACAGATTTAATGGCAACTTAGAGCACCAACATAATTTTAAATTGGGAGGGGATTATTTTTCTTTTGTTTAAGAATATTTCTATTTTACTACTATATCTTATTTAAACACTATTTTATTGTGATTATTGTATGCATCAGAGTTGTATATTCTCGTGATACATATTCAGTCTTTATGCTGAGCATATACTAAGGGAATCTAGAATTATGTAGAAGAAAGCAACATCAGGATTAGAGAAAGGATTATTAACAACCTGTGATATGCAGATAACACCTCCTCACCTTCTAGCTGTGAGGATGACTAGAAGCATCTGCTTATGAAGGCCAAGGATTTCAGCCTTCAATATGCAGCATGAGTCAAAATAAGAAAAAAGAGATGCAAAAAATCTACTATAGTCAGTATTTTGAATGTATAGCATTTGTATCCAGGAATTTTGGAACTACTAAAAGTCAAATGGAAGACATAAAGGTCAATTATCCTAAGCATTAGTGAGCTGAACTTGTGAGATAGTTAAGGTTTATTCTGCCAACCTGGCTGAAACACATGTAGGATTAGTTGAAGGGTGAAGGGAAAAATGACTGAGTAAGCCTCACCTTTTTAGTTCTCAGATCTCTTGTGTTTTGATGGTCAGACAGGGTGCAGTTGCCTTAGCCAGTTTCCTGTTTCAGCTGGCAAGGCTCACCTCCTGCAAGACATCCTTGAGGAGAAAACACAGATCTAACTTGATGCAGCACTGGGTGCTGGAACAGCCACGGGGAAACCCCTGCCAGCACTGAGATGCTTACACACTCACTGACTTGACTTTCCTCCTGAAGTCGGTGGCATCATTGCATGTGTTTTGTGAGTTTGAGAAAAGCTTTGTAGATCATTGTCAGACATATGGACTAAGTTGAACTTATGAACTTGGACAGCACTGGGTTGGGATGTTTTCTTAATGTACACTTACGCTTTATATAAAACTGTCTCTTAGACTTATGACTTTCTATAGACTTGTTTCCCCAGTTTACCCAGACTAACACAATTAATATTGATTTGAATAAGGAAATCATATGATTTATTATACCAGTAAAATATATCAAGAGGAAAGCAACATTGCACTGATTGTGCAAAAGGGCAGTTCAAGATCACTTTTGACATGCAGTGCTGTCTGTGATAGGATTACATATATCAGCCTTCGAGGAAATTCAACCAAAACATTTTATTGAAACTTTTGCATCAACCACAAAAGCTGGAGATTAAGAAATTGAAGATTCTCTTAATAACTTCAGTCAAAAATTAATCAAACATGAATTAAAATACATTGAAATCACTGTTGATAGGAATGCAAAAGTTGGGAACAAAGAAAAAACCATAGTTGGGATATATGGACTGGGTGAGAGAAATGAAGCTGGGAAATATGATTGCATGATAGAATTTTGCAAGACCAATGACTTGTTCATAAGGAATACCATTTTCAATAACACAAAAGGTGACTATATGTGTTGACTTCTCCAAATGGAATATCCAGAAATGCAATTGATTATATCTATGGGAAAAATGTGAAGAAGGTCAAAATATGGAGAAGGTCAATATCAACAACCATCAATTGCATGTCTGTAGGTTAGAGTTGAAGCTGAAGGAAATTAAAACAAGTCCATCATTGCCAAATACAACCTTGAGCCTATCCCACCAGAATTTGGGACATCTCGGAACAGATTTTCTGCATTGAATATCAATGATGGAAGACCTGATGAGCTCTGGCAGGACATCAAGGACACCAAGCATGAAGAAAGCTGAAGGGCATTAAAAGGCAGACAAAAAGGAAAAGACCAAAGTGCATAGCACAAGAGGTTCTGCGATTTGATCTTAATCATAGAGTACCTAAAGCAAGTGACAGAAAGAATGAAGTCAAAGAGATTAATACAACATTTCAAAGGGTAAATGGAGAAGACAAAGTCAAATATTATCATGACATACACAAAGACCAAGGATTAGAAAGTCAAAAAGAAGAGCATTTTAAGGATATCTTAATCTGAAAGAACTCAGGAAAAAAATTCAAGCCTTATGTTGTAATATTGAAAGTTTCCATGGAACATAAAATTTAAGCATTCAATCATATTAAGAGTTGTGTAATTGGGCTGAGCCCCGGTGATGTAGTGGTTGTGCACAGGACTGCGGCCCACTAGGATGGAGGTTTGATTCCAGCTCCATGGAGCAAAGGCTGGGCCTCCTACTCCCACCACCTGAGGGCAGTGATGCTCCCCCCCAAAAAAAGAGTTGTGTAATTATCATCACAATTAATATTAGAACACTTTCTTCTCATACTTATTCTTGCTAACTCCATTTTCCCCTCCTTTTTCCCTGCCATGCCTCAAGGTATCTTTTTACTGACAGTTTCATTGACATACAATTAACATATAATACAATTGAATAGTTCAATCATATTATCACAATGAGTTTTAGAACATTTTCTTCAGCCATGTATTCATCATTATTAAGCTTCCCAATTCACTGCATCCTCTCCTGCTACCCCCATAATCCAGTTACTGTAAAGTTAGTAGACATTAACAATTTCTGAAATCTTAAGAACAAATCATAGTTCGATATCCAAGAGTCTGACTAAAATGGCAAGTTGTGACAAAGGAATAACAAAATAAAACAGATGAAGACCACAATTGAACAGAAAGAAAACACTAAAACTAGAAGAAATTTAAAGAAATCATAAGGGAGATTAGATGATAGGATATTAAATTTTAACCTAACTGCATCTGCAGCAAGCCACATCTTCAGCAAACGACTTCCCAATGCATTCTGCATGATAGCAAGGCTATTCACATCCCTGTTCCATGGTTAGAAGGGTATAATAGTAACATAATTTCAATTTTATGTTAACTTGAAAATATGAAAGTGCAAGGGTGGAGTCTAGTCAGGCTGTAACCTGAAGGTTACTCATGGTGGGTGTAGCCTTCTCCTAAGGAGTGTTCTGGGAGCCTTCCCTCTTTTTCTCCCTCTGTGTCTTTACCTTCCTTTTGACAAGTCATGCTGAGACCTGCTTGAGTCCAAGAGATGTGTCTACCATCATTAGATCCACAAGACTTTGCACCCACTGGTAGGTGATGTTCCTGCATTCTGCTCATTGCATATGGCTTCAGGAGTCTAAAGAGGGACATATGACCTAGGATCAGACATATGGACTGAATTTGGACTGGGCTGGCTTGATGCATAACTACTTCTTGATATAAAGTTCTCTCTTACACATAAATGAGTGCCTCTAAATTTGTTTCTCTAGTCAACCTGGCCTAGGGAGTAAGAACCAAATCGTGAAGATGGAGAGATAAAGCTTGTTTCAGCTCTTCCTTATGGCAGTTTTTCTTTGGAGAACTGGAGATCAGAAAAAACCACAAAGATTACTTGATAGTTTTCTGTAAGTGTTTCATTCTTTACTTTTGCTGTTTTCTTTGGTTATTGCTGTTTGAACTGGTAAAATAACGAATATGTTAAAGATAAATTAGAAGCTCATGAGGAAAATGGCCCCTTGAACTCTGGAATCATGCTACATGGTCAAAATGATTGACAGAAGCCCCACCCTCTGGTCAAAAATGGTTGACAGAAGCCCCACCCTCCACCCCTCTTGACGCTGGCTTGATGCAGGCAGAGGCCTAAGGAAATATTGTATATGAATGTGATAGCTTATATAAGAATTTAATTTCACTGTTTTAAGTATCGAGCTTAGGATCTGGCTCTACTAGGATGGTATTTATTTCTTCTAATTATTGATATAATATGTGGTAAAAATGATTATTGGGAAATATGAACATAGAGAGTTTGCAAGTCCTCTGCCTTTAGCCATTAAATTAGATCCTTAAATGGGTATCGAATGAGCCTGCAAAAAAATCTCTGAAGAGATAAGCCTACCTGGTGGCTTGAATGATCAGTACATTTGCATTTGAAAATATTTGCTGAAAGAGCAGTTGACAGACAGAAGAAAGGAAAGGAGTCCTTTGGTTTAATTTTGATGTAGAGGTTTCTGTGTAAAGCTGAAAAAATCTGGAGCCATGAAGGAACTCTCCTGTCTAGGATTGAACATTAAAGGGTACCTATGGACCGACTGAAATACTTGTTAGGTCACCACCTGAATCCACTTGTTGAGTGGAAGTGGGAGGAAAACAGCAATAAAAGCACAGGTTGAGTCTGGCCACTGACACCTGTGGACTTGTTTCACAGGGAATAGAGGAAAAGATAAGCTTGGGCTGGCTGGTCTGACGTTTAAAGAGTTGTGTGGAACCTGAGCCTATAATATGCCTTAGCCCAATGGGGCTAAGATTGTTGAAAATTTGTGACAGGGCTTTTGGTTGAAAGGTGAGGCAGTCAATGGGAACACTGGTGTGGCTAAGTAGGGTGGCCCCCAATGAGTTGACCAGCTTCTGACCAAAGAGAATATATTTGAGCTTGTGAATTGATACATATTGCTGCTGACGTCATAGATGTCCTGTCCTGATTTGACTTCTGGATGCAGACTCACAAGGTTCCGACTGGAACATGCTTTTCTCCTCAGAGCTCAGGGTTGATAAAGTGGACAGTATAGGTATATGATTCCCCAAATGGCGATGATAAAAGCATGAAGTAGCTGGCTTTCAAACTTTGATGGTTGGGGGGATATGTTTAGAGAATTAAAGACTTATGGTGTAGGTGTTAACATAACTGCAATTGTTAAGCACAAAATATTTTTGTTTTGTTCACTTCTAGAATATTTTGGTAAAATGAGACTAGCACATTTTGAATTGCATGTTTTTAGTTTTATCCTTCTATGCACAAATATGATTTTACTGTTGTATTTGTCTTTAAAATTATGTATAGCCAGAGATTTATGTAAAGGTGTCAAGTTGGGTACGGGTAGCCTATGGTAGTTATTTCATGTGAAATTGACAGTATCAAAGTGCAGGGGTAGAGTCTAGCCTATAAATCAGGTTGAAGTCTTATGATGCTTTCTTGTGAGTGTAACCTTCTCATAAGGAGGATCCTGAGAAACTCCCCTCTCTTTCTCTGCCATCACCTTCTTGCTGATGAGGCACACTGAGATCTGCATGAGCCCTGGAGATGTGTCCACCACCATTGGTTCCACAAGACTTTGTACCCACTAGCTGGTGATGTTTCTGAATTCTGCATCATTCCATGCAGCTTCATGGGTCTGAAGAGGTACATATGGACTAGCAACAGACTAATGAACTTGAGTTAATGGACTGTGAAATCTTATTAATGTAGTGTTTTTTCTCTCTATAAATCTCTCTCTTGGGCTGAGCCCCGGTGGTGTAGTGGTTGTGCATGGGACTGCAGCCCACTGGGATGGAGGTTCAATTCCAGCTCACAGGAGCAAAGGCTGAGCCTCCTACTCCCACCAACAGAGGGCAGTGATGCCTAAAATATATTTAAAAAAAACCCTCTCTCTTACACATATACGGGTGTGCCTGGATTTGTTTCTCTAGTCAAGATGGCCTAACACAACAGGATTCAGCAGGGTTTTAATCCAGGTGTATTTTTCCTCGCCCGCGCCCCCCCCCCCCGCCTTTTTAAGGATACCTGGTGGTATATTGTTAGACTGCAACCCGAATGGTCAATTATAAAAAACTACCAGCAACTTTGCCATAGAAAGACTGGACTTTTTATTCCTATTTGCAATCTAGGAAACTGAAACAGCTTTAAAATGGGTCACAAGTGAAATTAAATGATAAGGTACTACATGTTGACCTAACTAAGGATTCCATCATTTGCTATGCTCTCTTTCTGATAACAATGGCATCCACATCCCTCAACTAAGATCAGAAAAGATTCACTTGAGGCTCAATTTTGGGCTCCCACTGTCATCCCTAACCTCCTGGAAACCAGATGTTCACAATTTAAGCTCTGATGTCTCTCCCTCTTTTAATATTTGGACCATGTTTATAACCCTTGACTCACACAGGCTTGTGTGCTTCTTCCATGTGGACTTAGTGTAGGTCTCATGTAGATGGCTGCTGGTTTGAAAACAAGCCCTTAAGGCCCCAAACAAGTTCTTTCTGATAACTGTGCACTATTTAACTTCTGAACGACACTTTGTTATAGCACTCCTATCTTCAGTGATCACTTCCAGAGCATCAGCAGAACCATGGCATAAGAGCTAACTTTTATTTAAGTGGAGCTAAACTAAGTACAAGTTCAAAATCCATTCATGTGTCTATGACTTGTCTGTGCTTCTGATTCACCTCGGACACATCATGACCATTTTATCTTAGAGAATATCAGCCAGCTACCTGGGACATCACTTCCACTGTCCTCAAATCAATGCTACCCCATGCGAGTCTCTGAACAAGCACATCTTCACAGTGGTATAAAACTACACCTTCTCCCTGTTAATCTTTTCTTGCATTGAAAAAGAGAACTAAGAGTTGAGTGCATTTACTGACAAATTTGTCTTATCGATTCTTATAGGCACACTTATAGACACTTCTCATTCATAATCCAAGAATTGTCTGTGTTCAGTGGTCTCAAAAAGAATTTGCTTTCCATAAGGAAAAAGGCAACATTGGGGTCTTTCTTCATTCCTTTTTCCAAACATGAATTAAAGACTAAATGTTCAATGCACACAGCTTAAATTATAAACATATATAGCTTAGAGAAAATGGGAGGAAGTAAATAGACTTAAAGTGGAGAAGATTTCTTACATGATAAAAAAAAGGCAAAAAATGATAAGGAAAAATGTGGAATAATTTCAAATATAGAACATTCTACCAAAAAAGTAATTAAAATAGAAGTTAAAAGATAAGCAATGCCCTAGAAGATATTTATAACCTACAAAACAGAAAAAGATGAGTAAAAATAAAAATAAACCCTGATTGATCAATATTGAGAAGAAAAATAAATCAATGGATAATGTTCTACTGAGCAAGTCAGAGAAAAGGAAAAGCAAAGTGGGTGCTGTGAACATATAGATATGTGTAAGATCTTATTAGTAATTTAGAATGTGCAAATAAAATAATAAAAAATTGCTTTTCATATTCATGAAGAAGAATAACGTTTAAGGTCTCAATAAAAGTGTGAGAAAATGGGGACTTTTATACAAGATGAAATAAATGCATTTCTTATCTACCAATAAGTCTCATATGGAAATTTTTAGGGTAGAAAAAATCACAGATTGATACTATTGTAACATAAAGTAATAACTAATTACTAAAAATTATTTGAATTTGTTAATATCAAATTTATATAAGACCTTTGGAAAGATTGATCTCAATTTCCATACTTTCTTATCCATCAATCAGCATCAGTGAGCAGCACTTGCCTACATAACCAAGCTATCTAGTTACTATGGACTAACAAAAGAATGAACAGGTAAGTTTTGGAAGAAATACAGCCAGAATGTTCCTTAGAAGAGCACCTTTTCTGGAAAAATAAGGAAAGGACTGCTTGTGGGAGCTCTTTCAAGGTGCTGCAGAATTGGGCCACATGCTCAAATGTGGTATTTATTAGGTGGGAAAATTCAGCCCATTGGCAAATTTTCTGCTGTGGTGTCAACTAAGCTTCAAAGATTGCACAAGCTCATGTATAATCAACTGAGTGACTGCATGGACTATATTGTCATAATGAACACAGAACATTTCACAAAATCTAGAAAAAAATGGGAATAAAAACTCTTTTCCTCTCATCCTGGTTTTCTGAGTCCGTTTAAACTGATAATAACTGCTCAACTTCACCAGAAGGATCCAGTGGTAATCATTAAGCTAACTATTTATGGTATGCTTCAGAGAATAACTATGATGCCAATCCTGCATCTTTTTCCAGATGAGGATATTCCAGAAGATATTCTGAAATTTTTTAGTGGCAGAGCTTTCTCAACCATGAAGAATATCTACACATCAAGATGAATACACATAAGATGCAAATGATACTTTACCAAGAATGTGGTCACCATCTGAAGATTATTGACTGTAGAAGGTCAGAGATTTCTGGGGGCAAAAAGGAAAGAAATGGTTAAACCAATTCCTAAGGAGTTTCTCCAAACTTGTGGGACCAAGTGAAACAATGGTGGCATTTTGATAAGTAACTTGTGACTGTTGATGATAATTGTGTGGGAAGGTCATGAAATAACACTCCTTTAGCAGGAAATTGCATGCAATATGATTATTTTATAAAATTATTTTCTTATGCCATTTAGTTTTAATACTACAATCATAGTAAAATGTTTGAGTTGCTTAAAAATAGGAAGAGAAACTTTGACTGACTTATTCTGTACCTCTCATCAGAAATGTTCTAATACTAGAAAAGGCGATCATATAGAGTAGAGCTAATGAAAATTAAATTCAACCTTAATGGCATGAAGTGACAAAACAGTGAACACAAACACACTAATGATCATGAAGGTGGTACAATACCAGGAAATGCTTCCTTCAGTTATATACAAGTCCATACAATTCAAGAAAGCTAGCAACATCCCTAGATTAACTCCTTTATTTACATGTATGAATGAGAATGCACTTTCCCACTAATAATTCTTAAGCATTGTTTAAAACCAATGTTTTTGTTTCTAAAAACTCTATATGGGACCTAAGGCCCACTGGTGGGTAACTGGTCACCCCTTTACAGGGGAGTCAAGGTGTAGCCAGGCAATGATGATGCATACAAGTTTCGTCTAGTTCCTGAGGTCTTCCTCTCCCCCAACCATCATGGTCCCAACTCTCCCTTGCAAATCCAAATGGATTGGAGAAGGTACACTAGTGGAAACGGGAGCTGGAAATATGTGGAAATCAGGATGAATGAGCCCTTTGGGGCTGGTGGTTAGCTTGGTACTACTGGATGGGTTGAGAGAAGGTGGGATAGAGAGACAGAACCAACTGCAAGGATCTACATATGACCTCCTGTCTGGAGGATGGGCATCAGGAGAGTGGGCTGAGGGAGGTGCCGGGCAGGGTAAGATATGACCGAACAATAATAATTTATAAAGTATTGAGGGTTGATGATGGAGGGAAAGCAGGGGAAGAGGGGAGGGGTTGGAAAAGCTGATACCAAGGGCTCAAGGGAAAATGCAGATGTTTGGAGAATGATGACGGCAGTGGATGTGTGAAGGTGCTTGGCACAGTATGTTTATTTATGTATTAGAAAAATGATGTACGAGTCCCTAATAAAATGATTTTTAATTTAAAAAACTCTATATGAATAGCTAACTTAATTTCTGTTTTTCTTGAATATTATTCTGTTAGTTTGTGCTAGATAAACAAGTCCAGAGACACTCCTGTGTACAAAAACAAACTTTATATCTAATAGTAAACATATAGTAAGAAAGCATCCCAACCCAGTCCAGATCAAGTCCTTAAATTCAATATTATCACATATGGCTGATACCTGTCTATAAATTTCTCTTCAGACTCAAATAACACATGCAATGATGCCATATGAAGGAAGAACATACCCAGTGGGTAGAAAGTCTTGTGGATCCATTGGTGGTGGAAGCCTCTGAGCACTGGCATGGGTCTCCACATGAATTCTCTAGCTCCAAGGCTCTGGCTCCATCAGTGTGTCTCCATGTGGCTTGTGGAATGTTTCCCAAGAAGAATGCGTGTCCTGCCTCCAGGGAGGGAGATAGGAGGTCACAGAATCCTCATGAGAAGGCCATACCCACAGAGAAGCCTCATTAACTATGACCTGATTGACAAACTAGCCTCCATCCTTAAGTTGACAGGAGTTTATGTAGCTGCTAAAACCATCAAGTCAATCCTAATTCATAGGGACCATATGTACAAAAGAAAAAACCCCGCCTGGTTTTGTACCACACTCATAATTGTTCTTAGGCTTGAGCCTATCAAAACAGCCACTGTCTTGATACATCTTGGTGATGATCTTTCTCTTTGTCTCTGAATCGAGAGAGTTTACCAAGCTTGATGTCCTTCTGCAAGAAAATATCTCTTTTGACAACAAGTCAAACATATATGAGGCAATGTCTCCCCATTGCCTCTATGAAGCATTATGGCTGTACTTCATCCAAGATAGACTTGTTTGCTCACGATGACTCAAATGGATCAATTCTTTTGCAGTCTTCCTTATTCAATGCCCAACTTTCACATATATACCACGTAATAAACTAGTCTACAATGAAAAGAATGGACTGGATATATACATATAAACATTTTTAAAAGATAGATGTGGCAAGAGATCTATTCGTCTTAAGAGATAAAAGCAAGTTGTATGAAACCTATGGCATCATTTACACAGTGGCTATAACAATGGCCTCAAACTTAAGAACATTTGTGGGAATGTCCTGGGACAGGACAGCATTTCATTCCATTGACTATGAATTGGAACCAACTCAATGGCACCAAATGATAAAAAGTGGCCCTGTAGGATAAGGACTGCTAACTGAAGGCTGGCAGTTCAAATGCACCAGTTATTCCAAAGGGAAAACATGAGACTGTCTACTCCTGTAAAGATTTATAGTCTCACAAACCATATATAGGATTGTTCTAAGTCAGAATTAACTTGATGACAGCATATTTCACTTTATATTTGGGTTATGGCCATAGATAGATAGATAGATAATATATACAAAATAATTCAAATATCCTTTTATGATTGTAATATGTAGTAAAGGTATAAAATGACTATCCAAGCAAAAATTCATGATAGGTTTTACTCAAGAAGAAGAAGAAAGAGGAAGGAGATATAAGTAAACTCAGGGGACTTATATATCAGATAGATACTTGTCAAAGTTTTATATATAGATTTTTCATATGTGTGTGTATGTGTATAGGCATGCTCATATATAACGCGGCTTCAAATCATTCAGGAAAAAGGTCAACCTCAATTATCTTTTAATTCTATGTTTCCAAAAAATTTGAAGCTCCCTCATACATACAGTATATACAAATGTGTGTATAGATATATAAATGTAAAATATAACTACCCCCAAACCAACATCTGTTATGATTATCCAGTGATATAATAATCAAATATAGAACATATGTGACAAAAAACCTAAGAAGGTTTGTGCTTTCCTTCATATTTGATCAACATATATCTATGCTTTAGTCATGCAATTGTCTCATTAGTTTTCTTTCTGAACACCATTTTCAAATATATTAAATAGAGAGCCTCCTAAGATTTTTTGTAAAAATGAAGTGACTCTGGATCCGTTGAGTGCCTCATTCAGCTTTCTACTTGCTTTTAGTAATTTGTCATCAAATCCAAGCCTTGTCTGTGTATGCTTGTCCTGAACATGTGCAAAAACACCTCTGATGCATGCTAGTGCGTGATAGACTTATTGCCCCCAAATCAAATACACCTCAGTGCTGTTCGCACCAGAATATCGCCGCGGACATTCTAATGGCTCTTATTGCTCATTTCCTCGGGCTTAGGGACCTCATTAGGGATCAGGCTTAGCGTTACATGGTCTAATTTTCAGCTCTTTCCACTTGCCAGGTATGTCACCTTAGGAAAATCTTTTACCCTCACCATGCCTCAGCGTCCTTGGGAATATAATGTGTATCTTTGTTACATCTAAGAACTGGACACCACATATGCAAATAGTTGATCATATATGAGGTAATCAATGCATTAGAATCACTATTTTATTTTCATGGTTCTTGTTTTTATTACTACTAGTGGGCAAACATTGTCTTTCCTTCTGCCTGATGAGTATATCTATCCAGCACTAGAACAGCCCCTTTAAGAGGCTATTTATATAATGTAGCCACAATATTGGTTACTGCCACCTATTATACAGACTGAGTTATCAAGTGGACATGGGGTATTAATCTCTCCTGAATAGATAGTGCCTCCTCCCAGCCTAGGTTCCACTCCAGCCAGCTGAAGAATTTAATGTCCTGTGGCCAGTGGATGCTAATAAGCACATAGCTTTTACAAGGTCCAGCTGCCTAAACTCAACTCCAAAGGTGGAATGTTACCAGTTATTGACCTGAGATAGACTTAGTTCAGATTCTCACAAAACAGCAACAAGCATGAGCTGTAAACCTGTCTCAACTTTGCTCCATTGCCCTCTGAAATATTGACAGACCTAATTAACCCAGCAATTGCTTAGCTGGGTTAATTACCATCTTTTCTTAAGCAGTAGATCATATGGATGCCCAAGCCCAGGCATAAAGACCTCAATAGATAGCCAAATGGCTACCTCAAAAGGTAGTTATCTCTTTGACACAAAACTGCAATCCAGAGCAGACTTGCTACAAGTTATAATATTCTGACCCTCGGAAGAAGCACTTGCCAATCTTTAACAAAAACTAACCTTTCAAACACAGTTTTCCTTTTTGACACTTCCTGTTAAAAATACACCAATGATGAATGAGGGAGCCACCAGGGACCATTGCTTTTGGATCCTGGGCAGCTTTAAAATGCCCCCCAGAAAGGCACAGATAAAGATTCTGATGAAACACTTCCGATTCTTTCAAGACAATTTTAACAAATACAAACGTTTATCCCAAAGTGCTTTCACTGCTGTCAGCACAAACTTGGCATGTTTATAATGCAGTTTGCATGAAGCTCAAGTCCAAAATCTGGGAGGTTTTCAGAGAAGGCACCCTGAAACCGTATTGTCTGCATTATTCACAATGCTGGAAGCAAGATCAATAGCTGCAGTTCACCAACAATGCTCCAAAGCCCAGCAAGGAGTCGTTTTTGACACAGTGAATTTAGCGAGAATGATGTGCTCCTTTGCAGAACCCAAAAGGCAGTATTCTCAGGTTAACAAAGAGGATAATGAAGTGGCAGCCTTCGGGCCAGAAAATACCACCTGGGAACCATTCTTACTGGGAAAGCGCTGTGTGCAAATACAGTATTCAAGAGGAGAAAAATCACACTGGAGACACTGCACATACCAGAGCCATGCTGGAGAAAAAGTGTTCACAACAGATCATTAAACCTGGGGGAAGCAATCCACCCACTCCCATCCTCACCGACCAGAGCATCTAGGGACCACCAGTTCCTGCACAAATGCAAGGTCTGACAGCTCTAGTTCAACTACAGGAAGGTGTGGTCTATAGGGTTCTTCTTGGATAATGTTGTTTGGCACCACTGAGTCCATTTAAACTCATAGCAATCCCATAGGATTTCGTAGCCTGTGATCTTAAGGAAAACAGATCAGAGTGCAGGTCTTTCTCCAATACAGCACTGGGGACTGGGGGTGAGGCGTGGGGCAATGGGGATTGGGACCATTAAACTTTTATTAGCAGCAATAATAAAAATACCAATAGCAATAATGAAAGCTCCAATAATAGCACCAATGTCTATTCATTGCAGCACCAGCATTTCTTTTTGGAAAATAAAATCGGGTGAAACTGATGCTTCCATCCCGGTCATGTGCAAGAAGTTTGTAAATCTCAAAGAACACGAGTTCATTCATATCAGTTAACCAGCTTTCATGTTGTCAATTCTAACTGATGTCAGAGCAAAACTTGGCTCCATGGAGTACTTCATGACTGATTTTTCAAGCACCAAGTCAAACTACTAGGGATACAATTGGTCTGAATTCTAGAGTCAGACTCTCTGGGCTTAAAGCTAGGCCTTGTCCCTTATACACCACTGACTCTGAACAAGTTTCTCAAATGCTTTTGACATTCTTTTCTTATTATAAATGATCAGGATATTGGCAGTGCTTTCCTCAGAAAGCTGCTATAAGAAATAAATGACTTTGCACATTTAAGGATTTAGGATAGTGTCCTATACACAGCAAGTGCTATTTACAAGTGGGCTTCAAAATATTTCATGGGAAAATTCAATTATCTTTTACTTCCATTTTCCAAAATTTTTTGTAACCCTAATTTGTGGAGATAAAATAAACTTTGAGACCAGCCCGAACTTCCCTATGATCAGTGTTGCATTTAAGGAATCATAGTTAGAATGTGTCAACTATCAAATTCCTCCAGAGTCTTCAAGACAGAGTTGCGACATGGCAAGTGCACATACTGTGGTTGACTTGGCATGGGGCAGGGCAAAGAGGTGCTGTAGGAGGAAGACAAGCCACATAAAGATTGTGTGAAATAAAAGAGAGAAGACGGCCAGAAAATCTGTTCACGGGAGAAATGGTCAAAAAGTCATATTTTTAATATTTGCTTTTAGTATTTGATGCTCTTTTTTAAAAGACCAATGTACTCAATGTAGTAAATACTGTGAGTTCTCAAAAGACTCAAGGTCATAGGAGTTCTCAATCTATGGGTCGCCACCCCTTTGGGGGTCGACCAACCCTTTCACCCAATTCAAGACAGTAGTAAAATTAGAGTGAAGAAGTAGCAACTAAAACAATTTTATGATTGGGGGGGTGGGGGATTACAACAACATGAGGAACTGTGTTAAAGGGTCATGGCATTAGGAAGGTTGAGGGCTGCTGCTCTAAGGAAACTTGTACAGATCTCAGCCAAGTTTGTGGGAGAGTTCAAACCCGAAATTCCAACAGTGATCTTTCTCCAGCCTACCTCCACGTGGACCAGTTGTGGTCATCTTCATTGTCTGGAGTTCGGTCACTTCTCTCCCTCTGTCTATAAGTCCAATGAGCTGTCCATTGTGCCACAGAGCCAGATATTTCTCTCCCTCTGAAAACAAGTTGCCATGGAGTCAGCTTCTTATGTATCAATGTAGAACTCTGCTCCACAAAGTCCTCAGTGGTTACATTTTAGGAAGCAGTTTGTCATGTCTTCCTTCCAAGGCACCTCTGGGAGGACGTGAGTGAATGATCACTCTTTGGATCAGTAGCTGAGCACATTCACAATTTTGACCATTCTTTCATCTTTACAGAAAGGTCAGAACCCTGGGCACCATCACTCAATCATCTCTGCTCCTTCGTAGATTTCTAGTTTCTGTCTGGTGTGTTCATCTGGATCTCGATGCCTTGATGAATGTGAAGGAAGAGAGTGAGAAAAGGTGTTTGTGGGTGAAAGCTAATAGAGTAAGTCAGGCGTCACAAGTTAGCCATCACCTAAATGAATTAGAATCAATTCTCAAGATGAATTTAAGGACATCAGAAAAAATATCTCCATAGATACAGTATCTCTTATTAGGAAAGTGTCATAAGCAGTGGGAGAGGGGGCAGATTAATTTTATTGTCCAGGAAAATGTCCTCAAATTCCAGCATGATGATTCTATTTTCACCAAGGGACACATAGTTTTTTTCTGCTTCCTGAAGTTCTTCCAATAGAACATTCTACTGATGCCTTTGAAGGGAAATGAATATGTTCTCATTAGTTTTCAGTTTATTGGAATGTAGGATGCATTTGGTAGCTAGAAAGAATTTTCAAGCAGGCACACACCATGAGAAAACCTCACTATTACTCACTCTCTGATGGTCATTCAAAGCTCCCATAGCCAAAAATGCCTTCAGTTAAATTTATCATCATTTGTAGAAAAGAAGTCTTGAAAAACACTCTACTGTCAAGAAGTCAGTGGTTAGTTGCATGTTTGTCATTTTGAAGGACTCATAAGGAATTATGTTTGCCACCACTTTTTTTGCCTTTTTCTTCCTTCCTTTATTCACTATTATGTAGTGTTTCTCCTAGGTATTTCAGATAATAATAATAGAAAGATTTTATTGACAAATAAAATTGCTCCTAAATTATTATTATTATTATTATTATTATTGCTAGTGCTTTACAATAGTCAGTTCCAACTCCTAGAGCCATCAGAGACAGAGTAGAAGTATTGCATAGGTTTTCTGGACTATGAACTCTTATGGCAGCAGATCATCGGATCTTTGTCTCATGTAGCTTGAAAAGTTTGTGATGTGTAGGTTTGTTATGCCAACATGGCCACAGAAGATTGGTGGGTCTGTTGTGACAGCATGGCCAATGAACACACAAGATGAATTGAAGGGCAGAGATAGGAAGGGCTCAGCAAGTCCCACCCTCTCTCTTGCTTCCAGATCTTCAGACCAGAGAGCTGCCTTGTTCGTCCTGTGCCTCGACCTCCGAGCAACACTACCCGTGGGACACCTAATCATGGACTGTGAGTTGAGGAGCGTGAAACTGTGGAACTGTGAATTGAGGTTCCTTCAAGGCCTACTTTGCCACACTCCTGGGATATACATCTCTTGAGCTGGGGATTGTTGGACTCTATCATCTGGCTGACTGTTGGTGACCTGCTCTGCTATTTACTGCCTGTGAACAGACAGCCTGAATTTCTCTACAGAGAACTACTTAGTAGCCCTCAAGACTTGAAGAACTGCCAGTCTTCTAGCTGCCTCATGGAACTGAGTTGCACCAAGCAATCTGTACTGCTTTATAGATAGTTAACTGTTTCTCCTTATCTTATATACCTTTCTCTATATATCAATATATAAAAAGAATTACTAGTGTCCTGATTTTATTTCTCTAAGAGAACCCTATCTGACACAAGTTCATACCAACAATCTTTTGATTAGTGACATTAAACCCTTTGTGCCACCACAGCTGCTAACAGTTAGTGCCACTGCAGATTCGGACAGCATTCTAGAATGATTTTGCCTTATTTGTTTCCCTTTGGGTCTAGGCAGTCTATTTTCTTTGGGAGGAGTGTCAGAGTCCATTTCTAATCTTCTCAACAGAAGTACATTCTAAATACTTACTTGACTGATTCGGGTGTGCAGGGTCTCCCCTCCCCCTAACCCCCCAAAAAAGGTACATTTTTTCCAAAGCTATGTATTTACTTAAAACAAAACAGCCTCATCACTTTCAAAGTCCTTTCCACTACACTTAGTACATTGATCACATCTCTGATTCTTGTCTTGAAAACATTTTTCAAATGTAACGGTTTGGATGGCTGACAGCACCTCCCTCATTATTTCTTCATGTCTTCCACATAGACAAATCACTGCCCCGTCCTGTCCCTTTTTATTTGTGGACACAAAAAGAAGTCACACAGACCGAGGTTAGGTGAGTAAGGTATGTGGGGCAAAATAAGTATACTGTTTCTTGCCTCAAACTGGCACACTGAGATAGATGGCTGCATGGGCCAGGTGCCTTGTTGTGGGGGTAGAACCAGTTTTCTGTCTGCCACAAAGTAGGCCATTTTGTTGCACACTGTTACACAATCTTTTCAGAAATTCTAAATAGAAAGCATGATTAACAGTCTGACCTGGTAGAATGAACTCCAAAGGCACCGTGAGATGACATTTTCAACCACTAGGGAAGTTGAAGATGTCCAGAATGAGATTCGTCATCAGCAAATATTTCATCTTTTTGGAAAAGAGAAAATCACTCAAAGAGTTGAGTTTTTTTCCATAGTGCTGTCTGTGTAAGCTGTGGTCAACATCACAACAATTCCTATGACATTTTTCCTGAGGGGAAAACAAAATCTCACAGCCGCTTGCTGTTCTCTTAATCTACCATCACAAAAAATGAGATACAAGTGAAATTGCTCTTACATAAAAATTCTTGTGACCAGATATAACCTTCCCAACAGACACCACTGGGTACACTAACTCACTGCAAGTTGCTTGATACTCTCCTAGTAGGAAAAATGTGTACCATGAAAGCTTCGCCCAGCAGACTTTTTCCAGGTTTTTTTTTTTTGGGGGGGGAGGCTGGTAGTTGTGAGTTGGGGATACCCCAGCATAGTTCAAAGTAAATCAGAAGAGTCAAAGCAATGATGTACCACAAGAAGGAAAACCAAGCCAAGGAGATTTTCACTATACAAAGTGGGAATGAAGAACAAAGAAATTAGTAGGGTTTCCCATTTGGGTTTCTATTCTTAGAGATGATAAATGATAGTTGAGACCCTCTCAGCCTCCCTGCCACCTTAGGGAGGTAGGAAAAGTATCGGGCAGTAGTGTGTCTGTTGAGAGTGATTCTAGCTCTGCCTGGGCTTTTCACAGATCTTTGACATATATTTATATCCCCCAAAACAATCAAATTGGGGCAGATGGCCTCAAGAAGCCTCCTGGATGGAAAGATGGTTCTGTTGTGCAGGGCTAAGGAATTCTCCAAAGGCATGATGATTTTCAGCCAACGAACCCCCCTAGAAATACATGTGCATGTTTTGTGATGGGTATGACATGCATGATTTCCCTTTATTCTCATTTTAGTGAAAATCATAAGACTGTGCATCCAGTCGTCCAAAGAAGATGTGAGGCACAAACAGAGCAGAGGCGCAAACCCAGATCGTTTGACCCAAGAATGTATGTTCTTTACATGGGAGTTTTATATAACTCTTAGGGTGCGGATGATTTTACTTAACCCCATGTCATAGTTACTTCATAATAGAAAAATCACAAATAGTTGCCTTTAAAGAACGGAGGTTTGCTTTCTCCTAGTTGGGGAGGCTGAAAGTCCAAATCAGGGTCTTCAGTGAGTCAATTCCATCTATATTTTAGTCCCAGGTTTTCTTTGGGTCATTGGCCTTCCTTGCTTTACAGACTAACCTCACATAGCACCTAGCTCCCTCCACCTCATGCATGTGTATGCGTTATCTTTTATATTCTTTTATAACTCAGACATTATTTTATGATTCACCCTATGCTAGTATGGTCTCATTGAGATCACAAAGAAAACACTTACTAAGCAAGGTCACATTCACAGATATAAAAACCCAGCCATTCAACATAGTGTATCACTCTCATATTTGTGTGTGTGTGTGTATGTGTGTGTATGATGGGGGGGCGTCACAATTCAATTCAGAGTACATCACAACAATGCTCTGAATGGAGTATTATTATCTCTCTCTAAAGAAAATAATTGATCATCTTCACCACCCCTTCACACTTGTTGGGGTGTGAACCCCAGGCTTACTGATTTTGGAAGCCCATGCATTTAACCTCTATGCTTAAAGATGTGTCCAGGGGATGAGGAGTCCTTCCAAGCTGATCTGAGTTCAATTCGTTACCAAGAATCCTGGTGGGGATTGGGGAACACAGGCTGGGTATTTGTGTCTTTTATTTTCAGCAGCACATGCAGAGGCTACAGCAATGAGTGTTTTTATTTACTACCATCCTCATTGGGTGTTTTCCATGGCGCTTCCTGATTTAGTTCACACAAAATAAAATCAGGTAGAAGCTAAACTGGCAGAAGCCCAATTCTGCTGATAGTAACAGGCTTTGTTTCTTTGCTTATTTTTATTATTTTAACTAACAACTTGCCTTGGCTAGCTTCACTTAACATTGACTCAGCTGATGGACTGACCTAGCTAGGGAGCGGACTACAGTATCTGAATAAAAATCAATTGCCCACCATGCAGATTGCAGAAGAAACTGCAAATAAAATTACTGTAAATTTAATTAAAACATTCCAGCCCAGCCCATACATTTGGTATTGATTACCCAGCCTGCAATTTCAAGGAGTTAATTAACACAGCCTCGACCTGGACAACAAGGAAAAGCCAGAGCAGCCACTGGTTGTCCTAGCAACAGGTAGTGAGCGAGCAGCACAGCGATTAAATGGAAAAGACATACAGAATCTTATTGAATTAGACTTAAACGCAATGATTTAAAAATATGAAGAGCAACGTAAAGTTCAAAACATACTCCGTGAACATGAGTCATTGTGTGCTTCTAATTGGATCAGAACAGTGGTCGTGCTAAAGGATGGGGAGACAGTGGGAAGGGGAGAAGGGGGTTGGGGTGGCTTCAGATAAGCTATTGCTGTGAGCACATTTTCTCAACATTCTTGGCTCAGGGCACCAACTCTGAAAAAATTCATTAAAAAGGAAAAAGAAAATAGGCGACTGTGATCAATCTCCTAGATGCATAAGTAGAATGAATCCATTTTTCCCCTTTCCCAGAATGGAGGTGGCCCATGGGAAGAAATTGCATTTTGCAAGAAGAGCTGACCACCAAAGAAACCACTCTGTCTCCTTCATTGTGCTAGGGGTTTTATTTTTGTCCAAGACAAAGTCAGTTATCTATTTGGTGCTTATGGTCCAGGAGGGATATGGTTGTAGATCCTTGCAAATGTGATAAGGTGACATCATCTCTGCTGACCAATAAGGCCCTAGAAGCCCACCGATATCCCACAACCACACCTACCATCTTCACAGATCCACCACAGTTCCTTGCTCAGTCCAGTATTCTACCTTAGCATTTTCCATCCTCTAAAAAAATCACATTAACAGGCATGAAATTTTGATGATTGCTACTTTAAATAAACCAAGAGACTAGGGAGGTGCTGTGGAGTGACCCCATGTGTACCTACAGAGAACTGTGATGCATAGATTTTTCTATGATTGATTTTTCAGAGGGAGATAGTCAGGCTTTTCTTTCAAGCTGCTTCTGAGTAGATTTGAACTGTTCACCCTTTCACTTAGCACCCCAGCACATTAATTATTTGCACCACTCTGGAGATACTAGTCATAATAGAAGTTGTAAATCAGTTTCTGTTGCATATCAAGAAAATGTTTTCATCTATTTTTGCTCTGCATAAAACACAGAACTCTCAGAAAGAGGGTTTTAATGAGTCTTGGAGAGATAAGTTAACTTACCTGAAATCATACTTTTGGTAAAAGTTAGATTAAAAATCAGAGTTATCGTTCTCCAAACTCAAAGTAATTTTTCAGATTTTGCTATGAAACACCTGTGTTCATCTGGGGAGACTAGATAAATAAATCCATGGAGACTCTCATATGTTTCTAAAAAGAGTTTTGTTTATAAGAGCAGTTGAATGTTGAGAAAACATCCCAACTCAGTCCATGTCAAGTCTCAAAGTCCAATATTAGCTCATATGTCTGATACCAATAAAGAAAGTCCTCTTCAGATTCATGATACACAAGCAAGGATGGCAAATCCAGGAAGATCACAGGCCAGGGGGTTGGAAGTCTTGAGGATCCAGTGGTTTTGTACGTGTGAAAGCACTGGCAGCGTTCTCCACATGACTTCTCAGGCTGCTGATTTCTGGCTTCTTCTGCCTCTCTCCACGTGTCTTCTCCATAGGGATGTCTCACAGGGAATGAGCCCAGAAGGAGGACTTATTTTGCCTCCAAGGAGAAAATTCAGGAGTTCCCAGAATGTTCAGAAGAAAGTCATGCCGACACAAAGACCTCATTGGTTATATCCTAATTGACTGGGTAGACTCCATGCCAACACTCTTAATCCTCAAATTGACACCAGGTTACATAACTACTAAAACAACCCACTCCTTTTTTTAATAAAAAATAAATCATTTATATTTGGAAGTCTGATTTTATAAATGATGCAAATTGTGAGGAGATGGGAGACCAAACCCACCCACCTAGTTACCCCATGCATATCCCAGTTTCACAGAGCCTGAAACCTATATGTAGCAGCCCAATCTTTGAGGGACATGGTAGCTTATCATGATCCCTCTCTGTGGAGATCACCGCTCTGATAAATAATCCACCACCTGCTTATTGCCCTTTTCAAGCAAGAGCATAGCACCCCCACTAGTCCTATAGAACTTGGATTTTTTGCTTTCACTGGAAAATCACCAGCAAACTGCTCCAAAAGAAAAAAAGGGGGGGACTTTACTACAAAATCTGTTTTAAGTCTGGCCTTAAAGGCATTTGTGGGAGTTTGGTTTACTTTTCTAACCATATTTGACTATGGGCCCAGAGTTGATGAGCTGAGAGAGAAGCCCATACTAAACCTTGTCTCAGCTCCAAACAGTCTGCCTGTACCTCAATGGACTGATTATATCATCTTCAAAAGAGAAATAAGCTGTATGCAATTAAACACAGTGCCATCATCATACTTGCATGTAATCCTGTGTACTTTTAAAATAAATATATTGAAAAAGAACTTTTATATTCTTACTATAAATAGAAAGCCAAAGTTATTCACATATCTCATTCCCAAAATGGAAAGTGTGATTGTTCATGACCACTTGAATATGTTGTAAATACCACAGTGGTTTGTGAGTTAGGCTATGAGATCTGCTGAAGAAGCTAGGAACATTATTTCAGGGTTTGTTGAAGAGCCTCTTCCAGCTCTATATTAGTATGATGTGAACTTCTGCCATGTGATGGCATGAAAAATAGCTCACCAGGCTGTCAGAAGATAGGGGGATGTTCAAAGAAGGTGAGGTGAAGAACAGATAGTCCATTCTTGCCTATGGTCTCAACACCTGTCCTGGGGTTTTCTTCAACCACAAACAGCTGAAGGACCTAGCAACACAAGTCTCATGACTCTCATCCTATAAGGTCCAATGAAGACAGGTGTAAATTCTACACTTTCCTCATATACTTCACACCATTAGGCTAACTTATGTGCAAGGCTGTTTGTACATTCACAAATCTCATTTTTACCTATCTCTGAGAAAAATAGACGTTTGGTTCTTGATTTGCAGATAAAGGAACTAAACTGAGGAACTATTGCAGATTAGCTTCAGCGTGTTCAAGGGCATTACTGTTTCTGTGAAGTCACAGCTGAATCCCAAGAGCCAGTATCACATGCAAGTCAGAATGCTGACCTCAGAACACATGCACTTCCATTGACCAACTTTAGCATGCATAAGAATTCCTGACAGAGAACTTCTTCCTGGTGTATGCTTCTGATTCAGAGACCTGGGGACAGTGGGACACAGAACTGCTCCACTAAGTCCTGGAATATGGGGAGAAGAGAGGAGTCTGGGAGCCAGAAACCAAACCTGCCCTCTTGCCTCCTCAGAGAAAGGAGCCCATCATGCCAAAGCCTGAAGGAGTCTTCCAGTGCCCCCTTTCCAAGCCTCTACAACATTATCATCATATGAATTGTCATCTGGGCTGTATTGATGGTTGGTGGTGTTCCATATTGTTGAGTTGGTTCCAACTCAGATGGGCCCTATGTACAACAGAGCCCAACACTCCGCAGGCCTGCCCCAGCTCACAAGGGTGTTCTGTTGGAGTCCATTGTTGCAGGTACTGTGCGATGTCCTCTCACCAAGAGTTTTCCTCTTTGGGACTGCCTCTCTGACTTTACCAACCATGATGTCTTTCTCCAGGGACCGCCCCAAGCACGTGAGATGAAGTCTCCCTATCCTTGCTTTGAAGGAGAATTCTGGCTCTCGATCTTCCAAGATAGATGTGTTTGCCTTTTTGGAGGTCCAAAGACCCTTCAGTATTTTTGGCCAGCACCATGATTTGCTGCCCAAGATCCCTTTAAAGGGTTGAAAAGAAAGAATTGTACTTTGAGGATTCATGTGTACCTGACCCAGCCATGTGCTTGTTTATGTGTTTCCAATGATCTTGTATGTATGTGAAAGTTGGGCATTGAAGAAGGACTACCAAAGAAGAGTCTATGTATTGAAATTGTGGCACTGGCGGAACATGTTGATTGGCAAAATATGAACCACTGTGGGCCTCCTAGGTAAAGAGAGGTGTTTTTTTAGGGCAGTGGAGGACACTTGAGCACCCTGGATTCTGAATCTTATTTTATTACTTGCAAGACTGTAGGAGTCCTTGGGCAGTAAAGGTGTTTAAGGGCTGTACTATTGAGCAAACCAAAGGATGGTGGTGCAAGCCCATCAAGAGACATTTCAGAAGATGGGCCCAAGGATCCGTTCCAAATGGTCCCAGCCTTGACACGTTATGGAGTAGTTCTATCATGCTTCAACTTGACTGCAACCAGCAAGAGTCAAATTACTTAACATTACCCTGCTGAACCTCAGCTTCTTATATTGTAAAATAGGAAAACTGACATTGAAGAGGCAAAGTAAAGAGAGATTAAGCTGGAGACTACAACAGGCTCATGATAATGCCTGGCATGGGCGTGTAATGAATACTCAAAAGTACCTGTTGTGAGGCTGACACCGATCTCTTTGCTCCCTGCATTAACTCTATTGACTGCTCCCGGAAATTTAGAAAAAGAAGCTGAGAATAAGCAGATTGGCTCTTGTGCTAGAGGCCTAGACCATATGTTTAGACACCCCCACCTCACACAGGTGTTCAGATCCATCTTTGCTAATAAGACAGCCATTAGAGATTAAATTGCACAGAAGTGTATTGCAGGAGGAGGAGAGATGATGCGTCTGTACACCCTCAGCTTGAATTCTCCAGGCCAAGGTCACCACACAGGCACCACTGTGTTCTCTCAACCTGTGTGGTGCTCCAACCTATAAAACCATGTGAGGTTTCGTGGGCTGCAATTAGGAGAGTATCTGTGGACCTGAATCCCCATGTGCAGCCTTATTAAAGTGAGTGATAAAGTGAAGATTGGCTGTCCTTATAAGGGTACAAAGGCAAGAATCCAACAATTGGAAATTCAGGAAGCTAATAATAAGAAGAATATACTTGTAGCACAAGGAAAATTGAGTATCTATTTGGAAGCAGACACTTCTTAGAAGCCCCTCAGAATGCATATTTTTATATTTTAAAGACCCAAACTTCAGAAGCATCTAAAGAAAATGGAAAAGACAAAGATTCGGTCCACTTTGTATTCTGTTTATACAGAAGAGAGCACCTCCTTCTCATTTGCCGAGCACTCTAAATGCCCCAAGACCTTGATAAAATGTTCTAGAATGCAAATGATCCCACCTCTTAGCATGTTAGGACCACTGATGACATAGTGGGTTAAGCATTGTACTGCTAGCCACAAGGTGGACTTTCAAATCCATCAGTCATACCAAAGAAGAAAGATAAGGCTGTCTTCTCCAGGAAAGATGTACAGCCTAAGAAACCCTCGGACTCAGACCCACTATGCCCTACAGGGTTATCACAAGTGAAAATTGACTTGGCAGCAATGATTTTGGTTTGGAATTGGCAATCTTTATTATTCAATGTTTCATTTTCCATTTACTCAGCAGCTAGTTACAAAATACCCCCAATGCCTTAGCACTCCTTGGAACTTGAAATAACACAGATTGTATATTCCCTTGTTCTATAGTCACAGCAATTAGTGGCGAAGGGCAGGTGTAGAAAAAAAATTAAGTGATACAAAAGAGAAGTAAAATTGTGTGTACATGCGTGTGCAATGTCCTACAAAACTATGATAGTTCATATACCAGGATACTGTGCTTTCTGTGATCCTGGACACAATTGTGTCCCATGGTGCTGAGCAGTGTCTGTTATTATCTCCTTCAAACTGCTTAGTTTTAGTTCAAAAATCAGTCCTAGAGAACAAGAAAATTATAGCACAAGCACCACAGAAGCCTATTACTTCAAGGTAAAAGCAATGGGCTAGGGTAACATTGCCCAGAGAAAGAGCCCTAGAGCACAGGTCCTGGAAGAGATAGGCTGAGTCTACTTTCCTCAACATGACAAGAGTGTGTAAATACTAAATAAGATTTGTTAAACAAGTTAATAGGCATTCATGCCAATCTGTTCTATTGTCCAATAAGTTGGGGAAGCATTATATGCTTTATCTTCTTCTTAGAAATTCCCAACACAAATGAAATTCCCAAGCTTTCAGAAATGAAAGCTCTTACACATCCTGCAGGGAAGAAACATGTTTCACTTACGCTGTCCACTGTTGCCCAAATTTTTAATCGCATTTTGCTGCATGACACCAATTAGCACACAACCCTAATACATCTAATGTTTGGACAATGTATTAGGGAGCATGAACAGGGTGTCAATGAGATAAGAGGAATACTTTACTAGTATGTGTACAGCAATTTATTCAGGATTCCTAGAGCTTCCCAGAGCATCTGTTCCATCCCGTTTCCACTTTGAGTTCTCTGATTTCACAAGGTGGTGGTGGTATACTTGCCCCATCCCTAACCCATTTCCACATTAGTTCACAGATTGGTGTATGATCTTAAGCACTGTGTCTTTAAACACCACAGCAAGAAAAGTCTCCAATCAGAATCTAACAGGCCGGCACAAATTAGGAAAGATTAATGAAGTCAGACACACATTCTTTGAGTCATTTTCAGATAATCAGCAGGTTTTCACTGACATTATCCTAATCCAGCCCCATGGTGGAGGAAAATGCATTTGATGACTCTCATGGTCAACTCCACAGGAACCAAATAAGCTATATTAATGTGAAGAAAAGACTGGGGCCGAGTAAAAGGGGCAGTGAGGTAATTCTAGGTATGAAACGCTGCCAGAATCCAGGAATTCTGATTCTCTCGGAAAGGCTGACATTCTCCATAAGAAAATGAAAGTATCACTATGATCAATTGTGTTCACTTGAGTTAGTCTGTGCCACAGTGAGAGCTTAGAAGTTCTTCGGCTAAAATAAACTGACAAAACAGAAAGTCAAGGCAATGCTCCCTTTTTAGCCGTGGCTTTTTGTCAGATGTGAAGACAAATACTGGAGACAGAGCTGTTCGGGGAAGGGCGGGGTTGATCGTGCAATCTAGATTTAGATGGGACTATTTAGCTAGTCACTTAAAACTTTTTGTACTCATAAACCTTACTGAGTTTTCCTGATGTTAGTACTTATTTTGGGATTTGATATGCCAGCTTTTTCTACCCCCACCCTCCCCACTCTTCTGAAGAGGGAAAATTCAGCCATTTTAAAAATGACTGCACACAGTTTTCATGACACAGACAATAACAGAGATCTGCTCTCTGTCGCCTGGTATTGATACATACCTCATCTTGAACCAACCAGACAACCTAATACTATTGGCCTGTCCCAGTAATCAGTCCAGGGAGAGACATGTGACCCACGCCAGTGAATCATCCTGTAAATTCTGGAAAAAGGCATCCTTTTTTTTTCACGGCGTGTGCTGAAATAATTTGATTCCAGTATTGCTGGCAGCTATCTTCCCTGTGAACAGTAGGAGAAAATGAGACCAGCATAGAGAAATCTGAACAAAAACCTATGTAGAACTGGTCAAGCAAGAATAATAGCTATCACGAGAGATTATAAGTCAAAGGGAGCGTTGATGACATTGTTTGAACTTCTTGATAGACACATGCTGGAGTCATCACAGTTATACTTGCTTATTTGCTTTCTTCTGGATTGGTGTTTTAGTGAAGTTAATTGGTGCTGAGTTTTCTGTCACAACCAAAAGAATCTTGACTAGCACAGTGACCTTCTAAACTGAGTCTAGTAGTCAGGAATTGTCTAGAGAAACAGAACCAGTGAAATAAATACACATATGTAGAGGGAGTGGTATACCTCAGGGGACTGCCTCACACAATTTTGAAGGCAAGTAAAAATTGGTCAGCCAATTGGCAGCTGGACACTCCTGCAGGCTGGCATCCCAAGATTTGCAGGTCAAGTGATTACAGGATGACAATAGCAAATTCTGCCAAATGTTTATTTGTGTCCTGGTGGAATAGCATAAGCTGAGGAAATTCCCTTTCAGCTGATTAAGTATGCCATTGCAGTATGAAGGTTACAGTATGAGGAGTGATTATATTGCATGACAATATATTGTGGAATAATAACTAGACTAGTGTTTAGTCAAAACACTAAGAACTATAATATAGATAAGTTAACATAAAATTAACCATTGCATGATGCCACTGACCTTTATCATCCCTGAAAGTAGTACTTTTACAATTGTATACTCAATTGTCCATCTCACTCAGGAGATTGTAGACTCAACTAACAAATCAAATCCTTAAAACTATAAACACAATTGGTTTGTGTGTTAGTCCAAGTAGACTAGAGAAACAAATTCATAAACACATATATGTATATAAGGGAAAGGTTTATATACAAGAGGAATGGAGCATTAAGAAAGCATCCCAACCCAGTCCAGTCCATGATCATAAGTCCAATATTATTAGCCCATATGTTCGATACCAATCTATAAAGTCTCTTTCCCATTCACAAAGTATGTGCAATGACACCAGGGCAGTGGATACAGGGTCCTGTGTATCCAGTGTGGTAGAAGCATCCCAGCACTGGCAGGGGTCTCCCCATAGTTCCTCATTTCCAGGACTCATGGTCCATCAGCAGTTTCCATTGGTGGTAGAAGCATCTCAGCACTATGGGTCTCCTCATCACCTCCCAAGCATCTCAACACTGGCAGGAGTCTCCATGTCGCTTCTTCAGCCCCAGAGGTTTGGTTCTATCAGGGTAAGCCTGTGTGACTTCTCCTCCAGCTCCTCCAGTCTCCAGGAATCGGGACCTATCAGCATGCTTTCATCTCATCTTGTCAGTAGTCAGTCTCTAAGGAACTGAATCTATAGTCTATCACGTCTAATGGGAAATATTGCGAGATTTCCCAGAATTCTCATAGAAAACCATGCCCACACAGAGTCTCATTGGCTATCTCCAGCTTGACAGGCTAGACTCCACCCATACACTCTTAGTCAAATTGGCACCAGAGTACGTGACTGCCACAGTTTGTATATTTCCTGCTACTGCCATCACGAAGTACCACAGACCTTGTTGCTTAAAGCAATAAAAATGTATTACCTTACACTCAAAGCTTTGTTTTAAAACAAGCTGCCCTCTATATGAGATGTGAAGCCCACTTTGAAGAGGCACACCAATATCTGTGATTCAAGGATTGGGAAAGATTCAAGGATCAGTCAAATCCAAAGGAGGGAATGGTATCAGAACTTAAATTGTGAAATTTTGGTTTGCGAAAGGTTATGGATGAGAGTGGGAGCCCAAAATACATCTTCAGGATCTACACGTGAATCTACACGCGACTCTCCTCTGACCATAAGTGTGGAATGGAAGTAGCCTGGTTATCAGAGAGTATTGGAAAGCTGATTGTAGTAGATTACAATGAAAAATCTTACTTTGATGCTTAAAATCTTGTCACCTGATCTCCCTTTTGATACACAGTATGCTTGATCTGTTTTTTTTAATATATTTTGGTGCGTGTGTGTTATTGTTTTTCAGATTGGGAATTACGTTGTTGTATTTTGCTATTGATGGTATCGTTATTAAGTCTTCTTTCTGTATCTTTCTATATTTTTCAGTATAAGAAACCCAGGTTGCGGGAAGCTATAGATACATTAACTAAAATAAGGGTTACTGGGAGCTTTGGCAGAGGAGGGCAGGGTGTAATGGGAATCCAATATCATGGAGTACAAAAAAGAAGAAAGTGTATTGAAAATGATTGTCATTGTGATCTTACACCACTGCTTTCAATGACTAAAGTCTTGAATGGTATGATATCAGGGTTATATCCTTAAAAAAAGATGTGGAAAAATAAATAATTACTTTACATTTATGGAGTTGAGACATCTAAAATCAGACTCAGGAGGTAAAAGCCCAGGCAATAACACCAACATTGTCTTCTGGAGGCTCTAAGAGGAAATTCCATTTACCTAACTTTTTCAGCTTTCAGAGGCCATCTCACCTCCTTCTTTGTTCATGGTCCCTTCTTCACATCGGTCCAAACAGTTGTCATCACACCATCCCAACTAATGTTGATGTTCAAACTTACCATTCACGTGGATGCTTGTGATTAAGTTACCTCCCGCCATAGAGCTCAGGGTAATCTCTAGCTCAGATCCTTAACTTTCATCACACCTGCCAAGCTGCTTTTACCATGTAACCAGTGGTGGGATTCAAATAATCTAGCAACAGGTTTGCTATCTCATGACCATTTTAAGTATAATAGAAACAAGAAGATCATTCACTTGCTGCCTTATAAATTTGTGCTGAGGTCCCCAATACTCCCACCAGAGTGATAAAGAAGTATCCCTGGAAATTCAATTCTCAATAAGAGAGAGGGAGACATGTGTGTCTCAGAGAAGACATGTATGTCTCTGTTGGTTTAAAAAAAAGTGGGGGGGAGCGGTAGAGAAAAAATCCCAATGGGGAAAACTGCTTCACAAAAGTTATGTGGAACCCAAGGGAAGAATAGCCCAGGCACTAAGTCCCTAATTAGACACTTTTGCATTGGCGACCCAGTGATTACACTGTAGACTACCGGGACTTTTGACTCTGTTCTTTCTTGGCTCATAGTATCTGTCAGAGGCCACAAAGAAGGTATCAATGTGGAAACTTCACTAAGTTAACTGAGCTTCACCTCACATCCCTAACCACCAAGTGTGAGAAAGTGCAACTGACTAGTAACCCAAGAGTATACAGAGACTTTGGATTTTGGTTCCAATCTCTTGTCTTAAGGCTGTCCAATGAATGGTGGCCCATAACTAGAATAGATTTGCTTGTATAATGGTTTCTGCACTTCATTATGACATGCATTAATCTGGTATGCCTGGCTCTGCTGCTATGATTGAGTATATTATTGGAAGATTTGCCCTACCGCCAACCCCCATTTTTGTTTTTGTAAATAGTGCCCAGTCACTTGAAAGTTCAGTCTTTACCAGTCAACATTCCTTGTGTTGTGGTTCATAGTTGGCCTATATTCAAATAATTTCCATTTCTCAGTAGTGTTTTAAATTCTATAGTATTGTCTAATCTAATGATGTGTTAGTTCATCGTCATTCCGCATTGGGCTGCTGATTGCAATGTCAGCAGTTTAAAAGCACCAGCCAGCACCACATGGGGGTCGGATGAAGCATTCTAGTCTTGGGGAGACTCCTAGACTCACAGGGGCAACTCTACCCTGCCCTACAGGGTCATCAAGGATGTACTGGCAGTGGAAGTGATGCCTCAGGATGATGACTGATAATGTTCTCTAACATACAATGGCAATGACATCTCTAAGGTGAACCAGAAACATACACAAACCATAGATGCATAAATAAACTTTGGGTTTGCACTTAATTCTAGCCCCGATCAAAGAACACTTAATACCATGACATGGCTCTGTTAGAAACTTGACCTAATGAAGACATCACTGAAGATATGGGTGCTCTAGTAAAGGGTAGTGAAGAAATTAGGTGGTGTTCAGGTATCAGAAAAATTAGCATCTGGGATCTTAAAATTTGTTTTTAAAGAAATCTTCCTGGAAAGTCAATCAAGATGAGGGGAGGGAAACATATATGTCTTAGAGGAGACATGTATATCTGTGTTGGTAGGAAAACAGGGAGAAGTAATGCAGGATAAAAAAATGCTTGAAGGCTGAGCCCTGGTGGCGTAGTGGTTGTGTGCGGGACTGCAGCCCACTGGGATGGAGGTTCAATTCCAGCAGTGGGGCTGGGCCTCCTACTCCCACCACCAGAGGGCAGTGATGCCCCCCAAAAAAACAAAAACAAAAACAAATGCTTGACATTTCTTATATGGTTTTCATAAGCAGTCATCTAAGTGAGGCATCAAATAAGTTCACATGGAAGAAATACACTAGCCTGTGTGGCCCAAGGATTACATATAATATCAAATCTAAAGGAGGAAATGAATTGTGAATTGTGAGCTTGAATTGTGAATATCTGGTTTATGAAAATTTATGGATGACAGCAGAAGCCCAAAATCCACTTGCAGAGTCCACACATGGATTGATCCTCAGGTGAATCCTCTTTGATCATAACTGAGGAATAAGAATAACTCTTTTATCAGACAGAGAAGGCTGTAAAGTTTATTATGGCAGATTTAGTTACATAAAAGTATAATAGAATCATTTTATATCTCTTTGAACTGATTGTAAATATATTTCAGTTTAAAAAATAGTGGTTATGAAAAGTCTTGCTAGTATGCAGAATGCATTAGAATGTGGATTGATACAGATGCAGTTAGGTTAAAATTGAGCAAACTATCATTTGATCTCCCTTATGATCTATATAAACTTGTTATACTTTTTAATATTTTCTGTTTTTGTTTGGTTGAGGCTTTTATCTTTTTATGTTGTTATTCTTGGTAGTATTTTAAAACTGGCTTTTCTGGTTTTTAATGTCTTTCTGTATATGAAATCCAGAATAGGTAAATCTATAGGAACAATAATTGAATTAATGGTTTCTTAGGGTAAGGCAGAGAAAGTCTGGGGGGGGAGATGCTCATAACCATGAGTACAAAAATGAAGACAACATTCTAACACTGATTGGGATGATGACTGTGCAACTCTTATTAATGGGATTGAGCTATTGAATTGTATGGTATGTAAATTAAATACCAATAAAACTTGGGGGGGGAGAAACAATATGATGAAAGGTAGTTTATTATTTCATACAATTAATCTTCAAATATTAACAAAAAAAGAGGTATCCAGTATTATATTTTGTTTTAAGAGCTTTAAACTATTAATGAAAGTATTTTTGATAATAACTGTCAAAAACAATAAAACTTTCACTTAAGATATTTCATAGTGCTTCTTGATCTGTGTCCTTGTTTGCAATATTCTTCATTTTTACCTTAGCATCATGAGCTATGTGATTAGTCCTTAAGCACCATTTCACTGTAGAAACAAGACTTCATTTCTTTGAGGAAGGTCAATTAGACATTAGTCATTGTGCTTGATATTTTAGAATAAAATATCATCTCTGAAACATTATGTTCATCTCTGAAAAACCTCTTTATGCTTCTGCTGAACTTACAACAACTGCTCTGAGAATCATTTTGGCTCTTTGAAAATTTTCGGGAATTTCATAATCCATTCATAATGTGTGAATTTGGGGGTCAACAAAAGTTAAAACAAATGACAACATGTTATCCTCTGGTTGTTTGGCCATCTTTTGCGACATTATATCTTGGGTCACTGAAGTAAAAAATCCAAGAGAATAAAATTTTAAAATTTCATCCAAAGCATAAAATGAATAAATAAATATTACAAGCATATTCCATCTAATTTTGCTTACCTGTGGAAGGAGTGAACCTGACTGTGGGTACTTTGAATGCACTGTTGCGTAGGTGAATTTTTCAAAAAAGTGAGGAATGTAGACTTATGACTTTCACATTAGGCAGCTGCCAAACTTAGAGAGAAACCTGATTACATGTGCCATTTTAACAAACCTGGTTACTGAATTCTATAAAAAAAAAAATAGGTATTGATTCTGTGAAATCGGTATGAACCAACTGAATCCCACCACTCCGTTTAGCACATCCACAAATTTCATGGATTCAATTATCTCAAATATGTGTGAAAGTTGGGCACTGAAGAAGAATCCATGCATTTGAATGGTACTGGAAAAGAATATTGAAAGTTCCATGGACTGCCAAAGAACAAATAAATCTGTGTTGGAAGAAGTACAACCAGAACGGTTAATAGAAGCACAGATGGTGAAACTTCATCTCACAGAGTTTGAACATGTGATCAGGAGACTAGACCCTGGAGAAGGACATCATGGCTTGGTTCAGTCAAGCAGCAGCAAAAAAGCATTCGTAATCTCTCCAAAGCTCCCTGTTGTCTGTATCTTCAATATTAGGGAGGCACAGGATTATAGCAAAGGTCAAAGGAAAATATAGCCACCATATTTAAATATAACTCCTCACCTAGCATTAACAAGAAACATTTGGGGTCACAAACATTTACCCAGACACAAGCTTGACTTGGAACTAAGTATACCAATGGGATTGCCTAAAGGACAGAACATCTCAGTTCTACTTACAAGGGGGCAAGACTCATGTTCCAAGGAAGTGTCAAGCCTACTAGTTTTTAAAATGCTAGGTGAGGCTCGCAAGATTGTTCTTGAATGCTTGGTCTAGGTTGAAACTGTTTCACCCATCTAATTTCATGACTCAGTGAGAAACACATTGTGATATATGTCAATCATCCCAGCTCCCACTTCTTTCCCTAGCTCGTCTCCACTTGTCTGTCAGGTTAAGAAAACGGAGATAGTTCATCCGTTTTGAATAATAGTGGTATCATCCAATGTCCCTGGATTCTTTCTACGAGCCAGACACTGAGTTATGTACATAGTTAATGTAGTTATGTAGTAGTTAATGTCATGCTAGCTCTTATAACAGATCATTCCCTCAGTGAAGTAGGTTCCATAATAAGAGGCTAGTTCTCATTCACATAAAAATCCAGGCAACAATGGCAAGACAAGGAGTGCCATTATGCTCTGTGCCACCTTGGGAACTCAATTTCTTCCATCTTCTTTATTCTCATCCCCAGGAACCTCAGAGATGCTACTGAAAGCAGGCAGGAACACTTGTTGGAGGTTTTACCAACCTGACTCCAAAATGCTCCATTAACTAAAACCCATAAACTCCTCTCAGGTTCCATCAACTAGGATCTAGGCATATGAGATTGCCTAACTGTAAGTTTTCCACAGTGCCTTTGTGTCCAGGAAGAAAATCGATAAGGTTTTAGGGAACCCATTGCAAACCCCACCATCATGCATCTCATTTATGATCTCAGTATGTTCTGACAGCATCTGCCAGCTTTGGTATTCCTATTGTACAGTGGGGCCTCGTCACTATCACGTACCTTCTCAAGTTCACACAACTCAGAATGCAAGTCCCTCTGACCTCTGTTCTTTTAGTAAGTGGTTTTCAAGCAGGAGACATTTTGTCTATCCCCAGAAGGCATTTGGCAATGTCTGAAGATGTTAATATTTATCACAAGTGGGTGGAGAGTGGGGAAAGGTCAATGGTATTTACTGAAAATTGACCACCAACATCACTGCAGTATGCCTTATAATGCACAGAACAGTCGCTTTAACAGAAACTGGCTGGCTGGCCCCAAATGTTGCTAATGCCCAGGTTAAGAAATCTGCTCTTAACATTACACATTTCTGCCAATTCTCATGATGAGAAACCTGACCTCCAGGGGATGAACTGTGGGAAAAGCGACCAAATTGACTTGAAGCTGTTAAAGTTAAGTGATCTGAGGCTTTTTTAATGTAAAAGGTAAAAATCCTAATTAAGTCATGATGAAATTTATTACTCCAATTTAAAATTTTTTGTAGAAATAAGGAGAGACCTGAGGAATGCCAAGAGAAGGTTTCAAGCAGAACAGTGAGGGCAATGGGTGTGGGTGCTGCAGGAGAACAGAGCTTGACCGTCTGTGTTGGAACAAACATTGATCCAGACTGGCATTAACCAAATGGCTCTGCTTATCAATTCCAAAGTTGTCTTGTTCTAACACAAGTGAACACTGAAACACTCCTTGAAATTCTACATTTTTTTCTGTGTCAATCTCTAAAGTTCTCCCTTGGTTTATAAGGGGGGAACAAGGGTTTACTGAGGTCAAGTAAAATGAATTCATACTAATGAGGATTATTTCAACAACTTTGGATAGGGGAATCTGGTTCAAGTCTTGGCTCCACCATTGGAGACAATAACGACATGTAACTAGATGAAATAAAACCTGTTAGGCAATGAATTCAGAGTCGTCAAATGCACCAGTCTTTATCAGTACCATATCTTCAATTCTGGGGGTATGATAGGGAGGTAGGGGAGGCATAATGAAATAATTGACTGTGACTCTTAGCATCAGGAACAGTGCCTTGACTTTTCTCGCTAATTATAAACCTGTGCAAATCAACAAAGGGCTACTTTGCTTCCATTTGTCTAATACTGCAATAAAGAGACAGCCCCACCGGAGGTCGACATGAGAAGTACAGAGTGTGGACTCTGGATTCAGACTGCTAGAGCTCAAAGGTAGACCTCCAATTCACTAACCCAATGGCTTCCAGTGAGCAAGGGAGTCTTTCTGTGCCTCAAGTCAAATGAGAAGTATAATCCTTAGAATGAAGTTTATGATTCATATAAGATTATAATCCTTATATGAGGGAATGGATCTGGTTTCTGTTTCTTCCTGCTATATAATCAGCACCAGGGGAATACAGTAGAATACAATAGACATTTTATAAATGTTGAATCAAAGAAAGAATAATAGTTCTTATTATGCAGGGTGGTAATGCAGCTTCAATGAGCGATTGGCATTGAACGGTGTCTGGCCCAAAGAATTTGTACAAGAAATACTGTCTATTATAACACTATCAACACTAAAGCACTGTATAAACAAGAAGTACTGAACTCTATGTTCACAAGGAAACAGCCACTTCAAGTTTGGCTGTGAGAACTAAGTACTGTTGTGAGTGCCCAATCAAAGGAGTCACAAGTTTCTTCCCTCCAGGCTAGCAGCACACTCCAGTCTCTCTGAAAGGGTTGCCACCATCAAGTGGGTTATAACAAAAGGAAGTGCCACATGATGGTGCAGACACCTGAAATGGTGATTTCCTCTCCTGAGATGAAGACCTAAAGCTGGAGTCTTGAAGATTTTTATAGGGAAGGGATTGCCCCCAGTTGGGAATTGGTAGCAAGGCAGTTATAAAAGTAGATAAGGGAGGTGGGTGATAAAGTAGCAGTGAGGATGAGGGCAGGCTGGGGTTCCAGGTTCTAGGTGCTTTTCCCATTCCTTTGAGCCTCTTTGTCTCTAGAGCAGCATGTGTCCCTGTCTCAATCTCCCTAGCTTTTTGTCTATGCCATGGTTTGCCCTTGAACTTCTGGCCAAGCTTACCATGAACTTGATAGTTCCCTGTGCTTATACTAGGGAGTTACACATATCAGACCTTCACTCAGTGGCTGTGGTTCATGAGTGAGACTCTCTGATACAGCATACCTGTCCCTAGGTACCCGTACAGGGTCTCTTCAGCTTTGCCCAGAGGAGCGAATCTGTGCTGGGGGAAGATTCAGCATGGAAATTGCCCATAGGAAGTCTTCTGTGCTGTTCCCATCCTAACCATAGAGGACACCCTAACTGACATCCCATACAAGTTGTGAAGATAACTTTTCAGCTTCCCTCCAACTGTCTAGTGATCTTGGAGGCCTTGAGGAGTAGAATGGCATTAGATTTGACCAATGGGCCACCATTGGCAGAGTAGCTTACCAACTATCCAGCCTCTTGAGTGGACCCTATGGAACCACTCCTCCATTACCCTCCGGGAACTCATTTCTACAATCTAATCCTTCTACAAGCTTTCCCATCCATTTTCTAAGCACTTGATGCCCTATAATAAATTGTTTTCTTCTTAAAACAGACATTCTTGTGTGGCCTGCTACTGAGCTCTGACTGATAGGCCTCCCAGTGTGCCCTCTTCGGCTAAATGTCTTGATTTTCAGTTAAAACTGCATCCAGCCTTCCCTCAGTCCTCAGGATCTAGATGACTAAGTACTGGCCCAAGACCCTTGTGTTAGTCCAGTGGACTATATAGAGTGACGCACATGTGTATAAGACAGAGCTTTATATGCAAGAGCAATTGGATATTGAGAAAACATCCCTGTCCAGTCCAGATCAAGTCCATAGGTTCAATATTAGCCCATATGGTCATACCAATCTACAAAGTCCTCTTCAGACTCACAAAACACATGCAATGATGCCAAATGCAGGAAGAGCACAGACCAGTGGGTGGGAAGGCTTGGGGATCCTGTGGCATTATGAGTATCTCAGTGCTGGCAGGGCTTTCCACATGGCTTCTTCAAATCTATCAGTAAAGCACCATGTGCCTTGTCAGGAGAGTGTCTCTCAGGGAGTGAGGGTGTGTCTCACCTCCCAGGAGCTATTTTCTCCTACTGGCTCCAAATGAGGTTATCAAGCTGTGATTTGACTGACAGGCTAGATTCTACCCCTTCACTCTTAAATCTCAAATTGATACCATATTATGCAACTACCTCAGTCTCTCTCATTGTCTGACATTTTATTGGGGTTCTTACAGCTCTTGTCACAATCCATACATTCATCCATTGTGTCAAGCGTATTTGTACATTTGTTGCCATCATTACTTTCAGAACATCTTTTTTTTCTATTTGAGCCCTTGGTATCTGCTGCTCATTTTTCCCTTCTCCCACACTTCCTCCCTCATGAACCTTTGATAATTTATAAACTGTTACTATTTTTTCATGTCTAACATTGACCCTTGTCTCCCTTCACCCACTTTTTGCTTGTTCATGCTCCACATAGGGGGTTGTATGTAGATCATTGTTATCGGTTCACCTGTCCTCTCCTTCTGCCTCCACCCTTTCCTTTACCCTCCCTATATCCCTCCTCTCTTTATTGGTCCTGAGGGGTTTATCTCTCCTGGATTCCCTGTGTTCCGGGTCTGATATGTATCCGTGTACATCCTCTGTTTTAGCCAGATTTGTAAGGCAGAATTGGGAACATGATATTCAGAGAGTAGGGGTGGGGTTGGAGGGTGCATTAAAGAATTAGAGAAAAGTTGTATGTTTCATCAGTGCTATACTGCACCCTAACAGGCTCATCTCTTCCCTGTGATCCTGTATGGTGATGTCCAATTGTCTTTAGCAATCATGTTGGAAAAGTGAGCATCACGGAATATCAGATTATTAGAACAAAATGTCCTTGCAGTGAGGGTAATACTTGAGTAGAGGTCCAATGTCCATCTGCTCCCTTGATACTTAATAAATAAATATATGTACATATATCTATTTCCCTATCATTATACATAAATGTATTTGCATACCTACATGGCACAGTCTTAAACCTTTAAGTGTGCTGACTCTTCCTGACACAGTTGTTGCTTCAGGAATGAGCATGTGACCCAGACCTTCCCAATGAGAGGAAATCTCAGGAAGTTGTCTGGACATGCTAAGTAAAAAGACCCCATTCTTCCTCAAGAGATAAGAAGCAAGAAGGACATGACTCTGGAGTTCTGGTCAAGCATCTTTAATCCATGAGAAGAATCCCAGCTGTAAATAAGTTGTCCAAAGAGAAAGTTGAGCCAAGAGATGGAGAACAAGAAACCACATTTTATGACTTTTGTTGTGCACTGAAAGTAATATTTTCCCTCCAATAGGTAAAGTTGAAAGAGATTCCCTTCTGTCTTCCATCCATAGCCCTTGGTAAAATAAAATTAAATTAAAAATTAAGTTCTGATTGCCTTACTATTTATCCAAAATTACAATTTGTACTGTGGGCCACTCCCTGCATTTAGAAGTCAATTGTTGGTACAAATGTTTCCTGGGAAAGAACCAATTATAAGCAATGGAATACACAGTACCTACAGCCATAGGCAGTCACTTTGCTCTGCTCTCTGCCCCTGGGCTACCCAGACCCTGTTTCTACTAATGGCTGTGGAGAGGCTCAGAACTGAGCATGATTCCCCCAGAAAATCTTTGTCCAACTAGCTCATCCCACTAGCATGGGCTTCTGAGAGAAAGGAGCGTTTGTTTGTTTGTCACTTATTAGAATTGATTTGTTTCTCCCTCACTGTGCACTCAATCTCTATTCCCTAGGCTGTAGACAGCAGAGAGCTCCAGGAAGTCTATTATTAGCTCCACATCACTTGTCCGTGGGGAAGCGTGGTTCCTGGTGATCATGGAGATCATGAAGGCTTCAGAAAGAGTGAAGGTAGAAATTCTGGTGATTTTTCCAGAAGAGGCATTTGAAGAGGTTAAGAAGGATTGGAAAGAGAAAACAGCCCCAGTGACATTGCTATGATTTTGGGTACTGGTTAACCCTCCATTGATTGTCAGTGCCACCCAAACTGGGCTTTCATGGCTCTGTTGTAATGACTGCTGCTTTTCAGACACAGCCTGCAGTCCAAAGATTCTTGATTATGAGATGCCACTTTCTGTGTGAGGGGTTGAATGACAACAAAGCAGTGAAATAAACAAGATTGGGTCTTGGTTGGGTCTCATATCTCTCCAGACACCCATATAATTCTTCTATTCTATATACTAGTGCCCTCTGCCACCTGTCCTTTAAGAACAGTTTTTATCTTATTTTTGCTTTTGTTGTTGTGGTGGTGGTTCTAGGTCTCAACTATTCCTGTATGAGGCCAATTATCTTCTATATCCAACAATGAATTCTCATGGAAGAAACCAATGTGTTATACACACACACACACATACACATCACTACTTTCTCCTTCACATGACAGATGCCAAAGACCGTCTAAAGCAGATTTTCCCCTTTTATAGATGACCAATATTGGAGATGTTTACAGAAAGTTCACATGTTATGCCACCACTCTGCCAGTTTTACATCAGAAGGGGCAAACTAGTTGTTGGTTTTTTTTCCCCTCTTCTTCTTTAGCTAATTTGAAAAGGGTGAGGGAGCATGTATGAAGCAGTCTCCAGTGTGAATTTCGAAAGCATTTGAGAGTCACTGTAGACTCCAGCTTACAATTTCCTCCCAGGAGCTCAGAAGGTTTTAGGGCAAATTACTTTATTAGCTCCACTGTGCAAGTGAAATGGTGAAGGATAGAGATGTCAAGGTCACACAGCAATTAAGTAGTGGGAGTGGATCTCAAACTCATCTCACCCAATATTTAGCCCAATGCACCCTTCTTTGAACTCTGCAATGCAAGGAGTTGTTCCAGCTACTAATGACATCTGCACATTCTCAACAAGGCACTCATCATCATGGGAAGTGGAGAACTGCCTTCCATTTAGGACTGGCTTGCTTTGCCAGACCTCAGAGGACATAACCATTTAACATGTCAGCCATTTAACTTCCTGGAGTTCGGCAACATCGTCTCCTCCTTCTCACCCAATCACTCCAAGCTCAGAGATTGAACCACGCAGACTGCAGGTAACTCAAGCCTGAGATCATCCACCCGGGCTTCCTTTTAAACAGACTCCCCCAGCTGCTCTTGTGAAGCACCTCTGGGAAGCAGAAGGAGGTACAGCCTCACCCTGATGCATGGCAGTGTGAGTGCAGATACACAGGAATCCGAAGACACAAAAATCCGCATGTCATCCATGCTGTGATTTCAAGATATGGGAGATGGAGAAGGCTGATGCTTCATAAAATCCACGAGGACTCTCTAAAACGAGAAACCTGAGAGGCAAGAAGAGAAGGGCGGTGGTGAGCAGACACCAAAGAGGAAACTACCGGCACAGGGTGTCATATCCTCCTTGTGACTTGCATCACCCAGGGAAGATTTCAGAGTTGCTGAATGTGTTTAAAATGTACAACACCATGAAGATATGTGTTAAAGGAGTAGGCTTGACATCACTTTTACTTTAGCTGTTCATTTGCTTTCAATATTAAGATTGAGACATCGACGATAAGGTATTCTTCCGGCAAAAGAGAAGAATATTACAAAAACACTTTTGCCAGCTGGCTAAATCATGATTGACAAAACAAAATTTGTTAATACAATGGTTTGAGGCACTCGACAGAAATTTTTGTCAACAGTGAAGATTATAGGGTTCAAAAACAATGAAATTTGCAGATGAAATGACTTCAGTGTTTCTTATGAAAAGCATTTTGTTGACAGGCTAGATCAGAGCGAACACATGTGCATTTTCTCCATGCATGGGTGTGACGTCTTCAACACAACATGTATTAGTGCTCCTGTTTCTGCTCCTTTGTCGCATACGGCCTCGGCTGACCAGGAGACACCTGGAAAGCTTGTGTGAGCAGAAGACCACCCCAAGGAAGTGTCAGTCAGTTAGGTGCCATGCAATTATTCGACAAATCCCTACCATGTTCCTCAAATGCTTCCTGAATGTGCATTCTTTTCTTCATGTCTCCACATTCTCGTAACATATTCTCGCTTAGAGACAACCTTCTGCTGTCGGTCTGGTCAGTTTAGTTCTATGTTGCAGGCACTCAAAGAGACCAATGGTCTACAAAGTGGGCCCCTGGACCAGCAGCAACAACATCTCCTCGAATCCACCAGCAGTGTCCATTTTTAGACTTCTCTTAGACATACTGAAGGATAAGCAATGACAGGTCTCTCAGCAAGATAAATCTTTCAGTTGATTTTATGCACCCGAAATCTTCAGGACCATTTAATTGAGAAAAGCCTGAAGGAAACGGATTGCTTTATCTCACTGCTATATTCACGAAGAGATGAGGCTTCAGAACTCTCTAAGAATGTAAGCATTGTCAGCAGAGTTCTAGTCTCAGTTTCTAGAGTGACTATATATGGAACACTATTGCTCCCTTCATGGTGACCAGCAGCTCCAAGCTTATGTCCCGACTCCTTGATTCCTCAGAAAACACTTTCCTCTTGAGAGTTGCAACAAAAGTTATAAATCCATCTGCTGTCTTTGTTCTTGGACAGGTTTGATACCCTTCCCTGAAGAGGTCAAATTCTGACCAAGCATTGTCCATATCAGGGGTAATTTGAACTCTAAACCCACAGAGTTGAGAAGATGAGAAGGGGTCATTTTCCAGAGGAAACCTGGTATGATTATGGGATGAAATAGAAGCCAGGCTCACATAAAATAACTATTAGAGTTATGGTTCTTGATCTCCCAGTGAATTCTACTTTAAGAGAAAGAAAATGCTTCCCTCACCTATATCTTGTAAGTCAGGGAAGCTGATGTTGAAGAATCTCAGCCGCTAACCAAAAGTCTGGTGGTTCAAGGCCACCTAGACGTGTTTAGGGAAAAAAGCAGGTCGATCTATTTCCACAAACTCAGCCCGTGGAAATCCCATGGGGTATAGTCCTTCGCTGGCATACATGGGGTCACCAGGAGTCAGGAACAACTCACAGGCACTAGGTTTTGTAAACAGTGAGGAAAGAAACCTCTACTTGTAATTTCACCCTCTTGTTCGCATCCTATGTGGTCTCTTTGTTAACACGAAGAGGGGGAGAGCCCTTCTTCATAAATTCAGTGCAAAGGACTGAGAGCAGAAGAACCAGGAGAGGTGATTGCTGAGTGAAGCTGAAACAAAGAGCATCCCTGAAGGTTGTCCTTATGTACATGGGGCACAGTGCTGTGCAGATGGGCATGGGGGCAGCAGGCCATTTGTAACTCTGCTGCCATCCAGCGTGACAATCTCCCTCCATACAGCCTTTCATTTCCCTCTCGTTCACAGAAGGATTCATTTTGCAGAGGAATAAAGAACTCATGTCGATAGTTTGACTTTCATCTTCAAACCAAGACCGAAACTTTGACTATCATAGTTGTGCCATCTCAGCAGCCCAAATTCAGTGTTTGACAAAAGAGACAGAAAAAAGAAAACTTTACCCTTTCCCTGTACTTTCGTCTCTCACCAGAACAAGGAACTGGTTTCCTTTTAGGAACAAATGAAAATGCTCAACCAGTCATCTTATTTTAACCGGAGAATTACGAAACCTGAAGAAAACAGACAGCTTGCCAAATTCCTCTTTGAACTTGATTTGTGCTGCTTGCTTGTGCCCCTGCATGAGCTCACCGAGGAGCAAGTCTAATTCTTCCCTATATCATTAGCGCTGGACTCACAACGTGGCACACAGAAAGTCCTGAATACATACCTGATGCATTAAATTAAATTAAATGCAAAGGATATCTTTTCTCGTTTTTTTCCCCCCTTCCTACTCTTTGGCAGCCGTATTGCAGCATGGGTTTGGTTATTTTCTGGCTTTGATACCAGAAAATGTGTGCTTCATCACTAGCAGGCTCAAGATGGCAAGTCTTGGGGTTACCCTTTCTTTCCTCCCATATCACTTGGAAATATAAGAATGACCTTGAGATAGTATACACCCAACTCTCCACACGACCACGAGAGGGCAGCAGAGAATACAATGACAGCAGGATGGCCATTTTGTCCAGCCTTTGTCTTCCAGTTTTCAATTCCTTCAATTTTCCCAGCTTTCATCCTTTTGTTAACTTCAGTTTTCAGGGTGCAAGTTTCAGTACAAGACAGCTTGGTTTATTTTAGAGCAAGAAAAACCCCTTTTTTTTTCTCCTGCCTGTCTTTTAATGTGATTTCTCTTGGAATAATTTCACTGATAAAACAGTAACAAGTTTAGAAAATATATGTTGAAAATATATGTGTGTGCAGATATAGATATTACCCTATGCATACATACACATATATTTATAGCTTCTGGTGTGTATAATGTATATGTATACACTGTATACATATATATACATTTCCCTTTAACAATACACAAATAAAATCTTATCTGTCCACATTAGGCTAAAGCTTTTCCTTCCAAGTGCCTTTTCTATAAGATCTTTGAGCTGTTCTATCACTCCCTCCAGTCTCCATTCATCTCCTGATCCAAAATCCAGTCTGGGAAGAAAACTCTCATTGGAAGGATAATTAAAGTAGATGAACAAGTCCTTCAGTCCCAGTTAATCCCAGTAAGTCTAATTCGGCTTCTATAGATGGAAGGATACGTGTGTTCTCCCATCAGGGTCATTCATAGCTGCACTGCCGCCGACACCAATAAGTCAGTCCCCAGATAAACTCAAGGTCAGGGAGACCAAGTTTCTACATAAGTAAGATTCAATTTGGCCTAGGTTTGATCCAATTGCACGGGTCAAGGAACCATTGCCAAAAGATTTAAAAGCAGGAAAGGAAGCTACTTTAAGCTAAATCTCTAAAAGAATCACTCCTTGAATTCTCTTTGCATCTATGTAAAATTTCTCTTCAAGTTCCAGGAAATACTCCCGAGTTGGCATACAAATTGGAAGAGCCTTTTAAAATAATAACTTAGCAGTAACTATAAAAATGAATGATCCACCAATTCAATTTCTAACAACCTACCCTACATAAATATACATGTATAGATGCATGCCTGCTCACACAAAGGTTCTAATTGCAATATTATTTATCATTGGAGACAATGGGAGAAAACAATATGTATCAATAATAAATGAGTCAAATATTTTGGTACATCTATACTCTGAACTAGCATATAGCTAACAAAAAAATGGGGGTTAAACCCATTGAAATGAAAGGGAAGTTTGCTGAGAAATATTAAGAGCACTATACTAATAATTAAAAATACCCTTTAAAGAAAGCTGATATACCTTTACCTACATGCACATCTTTGCATATATGTAAGTGATTATAAATGCAGAAAAACATTGGGAAGTCATATTTAAGCACTGTAGATCTGAGAGGGGGTGAGAAAGTAGATATTTCACTATAATCTACTATTTCCAGTACAATTACTCTTTTTTTAAAAAGTATACAAAGTTGCTTATAAGTCCATTGTAAGCGTGCCTAGTCATTTGTGATTTTGATTGTTTAAAACTGAATTTATGTCAGGGATTACTTAGCAACTGGGCTTCACATATCATGGGAAAAATGATAGCTATAAGTTCTTAGTGTTCAAAGATACTTGTTGAAAACTAATATAACTCTGCTTACGTGAACGAGAATATAGAGCAATTGAATACCCATAGTTCTCCACCTGAAAGTGAACCAGTGTCCTCTTACACGGGGATTCAGAAATGGTTGGATTTGGGAAGAGAGCATAGAATGTTGTTCATAATAGCCCCTCATTTCACAGATGAAGAATGGAGGTTCGTGAAGGTAGGCAATATCCTCAATTCACAAAAGGGAAGCTCAATTCTGAGGGTCCCTGACCACTTCCTGGACCATGTTGTTGATGATTTAAAACCCCATCCATATACAGGATCCACAGTACACCCAGGACAGTCCTCGGCCATCTGCACACAGTACCTCCCACAGAAGAGCAACTATGTGGTTCATGCCCCTCTCTCCCACCTCCCCTGTGGGTGGCCTTGAAAGGGTCCTTCCATCCTAATGTCCCTCTTGAGACAAGCCAATGAAACTACAGCAGCTTTTTCTTTATTCAAAAGGAATAGTCAGCCATGATCTTCTTCCTCGTTTCTCAGAAGAAACTAGTGAATAACTGAATCAATTCTGGGAGAAATAAAACCAAAATAGTCCTAATATTGTTCTCTTACTTTCTCCCAATTAATCTCAAAGCCCCTGAAAGATGAGACAAGAATCAGATACTAACATTTAAAACTCCCCTGGCAGGGTTACCAGATTTAACAAATGCAAATACAAAACACAGTCAGATTTGAATTTCAGATAAGCATGCAATATATATTTTTTTCCATGTAAGCATATGTGGGCCATACTTATCCTTTAGGAAAGCATCACATGTTGATCTGGAATTCACATATAACTGACTAGCCTATATTTTACCTGACAAACCATCTCCTGCATGCACATCTACCTTGCTGTTTTCAAGGTCCGACACAAGTCATGAATTGGTGGTCTTGTGGTGCTCCAGGTGGATGCACAAAGAGAGAAGAGGCATGATGGGAAGACGCAGAATGACAATGTGCATACGCTGACAAGAACCACATCTGTTGCCACCCAGTCAGTTCCAGCTCACAGAGACACTACACATTATGAGACATTGTAGACCTGTCCTGTGGGGTTACGAGGCTGTCATCTTTATGAAAGCAACCGGCCACATCTCTGCCATCAAGTAGCTGGTTGAGTCTGTACATATATATTTATCCCAAAATCAGTTTCTGCCATCTGACTTCTGAAAGCTCTTCCTTGGAGGAAAGATCCGGTAATAGATTTCCCATAAACTAATCAAGCACAATCCTAAAAGTTTCTCTTTGTTCTTCAGATACTTACCAGGAAGCAGGAAGGAGAAGAACCCATTTTACAAATCCAGTCCATCAGCTAAAGAAGCTATATGTACCATGTCTGTTTCCTGACCTTTTCAGCCTAACCTCTCACTTCCATACCAGTTCTGCCATGCCTTCCATAGTCTAGCTGCCCCACGTACATTCATAGGAATTTCTTCATCATGTCATCTCTTCCTGGAAGCCTTCTCATCTCATTCAAACAAAATCTTGCTTATCTTTTTAGTGAGCTCAAAGGGAATCTCATCCTCACACAATTTCTCTATCCCTTTCTTTGGTTATATTATTACTACAGTAAAACACAGGCTATGGTGGTTGTTGCCTTGTGTGTTATCTGTCTCCTTCCATTTGAATGAAAATGAAGTCAAAGACTTTGTTGGTCAGAGTCTTTGCACCAGGTTTCCAGCGCCTTTAAGGGTGCTGGATACTCTACAATACATGGAGAAAGAATGGGTGAGGGATTGGATGATAAGTCTCCTCCATGAATGAATGCATGTGAATCCTCCTTCCACTGAGACACTTTTCACCATCTGGAGGAAAAGTTAATCTCTTATTGCTTCATTATCCTTTAGCCCACTGTTTTTTACCTAAAACATTCATTTAAGGAAAAAAAAAAAAGGACACTGATAACTTTCTATTGCCACTCCCACAAAAAAGCACCCACACCTTAAGATGTTATATGACTTAGTAATACACTTATCAATACCTACTATACTGAATAATTTTAGTGAGGGTTGGGAATTACTCATCCATCAATCTAGAGGCCAACAATTAGCATAGCTTTGTTCAATTGTCCTCAGTTAGATTCCAATTGATAGCCCCAGGTGTGGCAGAATAGAACTGTGCTTTATTAATAGCTAATTGGCAATATATTATCATGTCTTTCTTCTTTTAAAATGTTTTTTCTCTCAAACTATTTTATTAAGACTTAGTTAAGACATCATATCATTCCATAGCTCAACCATATCACACAGAAAAAATATATATTTTTATACTGCATACAGGGCTTTGAATGAATAAATGGATGTTAGTCTGTCTACCGACAATTCAATTCTCTTAGAATAGCTATCTTCTCCTTCTTCACACACCAGGTAGTTTCATTCTTAAGAACCCTAGTTGCAGGTGTGCTTGAGGTAGAGCCTAGTTAACTTAGTGGGGTTTCCACATCAAAGTCTTCTTTTATGACATTTAGAATGTGTTGTGTGCCTTGAAGATTCAAGGATCAATGTCCCGATAGCCTGTGACACATGGTCTGAGTCCCTAGGGCAGGTTCCTTCTAGTGCCTCTTGATAGATATGAATTTTCAACCTTCTGTGTAATAGTCGAGCATCTGAGCTGGAGTTGTCTTTGTTACTAAGTGCTGCTATAACTGAACTACCAGTGGTGAGTGCCTTTCCTCACCACTCACTCTGCCTCGTCAATTCCAAATCAGTGTCCCTATAGGACAAGTAAACAAGGTAAGATTGCTCCATAGAGTTTCCAAGAATGTCAATATTTATAGAATCCCAACACCTGGCTATTATATCTTTCTTCCATGAAGCAGCTAACCTTTTGGTTAGCAGTCCAATGTTTGACCCAATCTATCACTGTGCTAGTCCAGATAGGTAGACTAGAGAAACAAATCCCTTGACACTCATTTGTGTATAAGAGAAAGGTTTACATTAAGAAAGCATCCCAACTCAGTCCAGTCCAAGCCCCTAAGTCCAATATTAACCCATATGTCCAATACCAATCTAAAAATTCCTCTTCAGACTGAGGGAACATATGCAATGATGCTGGATGCAGGATGATCACAGAGCAATGGGTGAGAATTCTTGTGGATCCAGTGTTTTGGGAAGCATCTGAGCACTGGCAGAGATCGCTACATGACTTCTTTAGCTCCCGAGTTCTGCATCAGGGAAGGTCCATGTGGCTTCTTCTCAGGGATGTCTCACAGAGAGTTAGTTTTGTCAATAGAGAGTTTGCAAGGGAGTGAGTAGAGAGAACAAGTGTGTGTCTTCCACCTCCAAAGAGGAAATGCAGGAGTTCCCAGAATTCCTGGGAGAAGGTCATGTCCACAAAGAGTCTCCATTGGTTATATCTTGATTGACAGCCCAAAACTCTACTCCTTAACTCATAATACTCTCAAATTGACTCCAGATTATATAACTACCACAACCACCAAGGCCACGTAAGGATGAATGTCTTTAACAAACATAAGTTTATTCATTCAGTTTAAGACGCCATCAGTCCAATTCAGTTCATAAGCTTTAGGGCGTTCTCTATCAGCTCTGAGGGAAGACTTGCTATCAATATCTGTGGGCCAAACTCCCCTGGGGATCTCCCAATCTTGGCATCAGTCTTTCCCTGGGCTCAGCAAGTACTCAGAACAGTGACCCTGGAGTCAAGGGACATACCTGTCCCTGGTGGTAATCAAATTCTTTCTTGGTGGTAATCAAATTCTTCCTTCTCTGTTCTTTCAGCTCTTATTTTTCTTTCTCAACATTTTCATTAGCATACAATTTACATATCATACAATTTAATAATTCAATGATCAAAGAGGAACTGTACAGTTAGCACATCTTAGAACATTTCACTTCCACCACCATGCATGGTTAAATCACCTTTAAAATGAGTGGTATAGTCACGGTCAGTTCTCATGTTCCCTCCTACCTCCCACCTTCATTATTTACTCCCCAAATCCACTTTACCTCTGCATAGCCCATCCCCCATCCTTATATCCCTATAACACCTTATATCAATTATTATCCTTATATCTTCTCTCCTCCTGTGCTTCACAGCTGAGAAACCCAACAGAAGGCAGTGAAAAATAAATCACACTAAGATGGTGAGGATAAGATCACATTAGTATAAAGACAGAAATAAAAGTAATGTGTGCAAGGGAAAAAACCCCCATCAACATTCAAAATGCCAGGGAAGACATTTCTGTCATGGAACATATAAGAAATACTTGCACCCAGAACAAATTCAGGTTGCATCGATAGGGAGGCCCTTGGCAAGTATGGATTGTGATCCAACACAATCACGATTGCATGTGCACAGGTACAGATCAGAGATAAGACAAGCAAAATCAACGAATAGGAATGGAAGTTGTAATACCAGAAGGGTAGGGGGGAGATGGGGAGAGAAGTGGAGAAAGGGCAAAACAATCGTAATGATCAACACCTAGCCACACACAATGCCTCCAGGGGAATGAATGACAGGAACTGAGGGGGAAGGGAGACAACAGTCAGTGTAAGCTATACAAATAATAATAATTTGTAATTCATCAAGGCGTCAGGAGGGCATGAGGAGAGGAGCTGACACCAAGGGCTCAATAGAAAATAAAGAACTAGAAAACAATGATGGCAACATATGTACAAATATGCTTGACACAATCAATGTATGGATTATTATAAGAGCTGTAAGAGCCCCCAATAAAATGTTCTCTTAAAAATATTATTATGGTCTCTGCCTGATAGTAAGGTTGTTCGGGACTCTCACCTTTGTCTAGAGTGGATCTGCCAGCAGCCCTGTCTGACTAGATACTCTGCACATGACTGTTGGGCTCCCACTCTCTTCCATGGCTTCCTACAAATTGGGGGTTCATAATTTTCCTTTGATCCTTTTCCCTTCACCATATTGAGATTTTGTAATTGACACCTGTGGATCACACAAGTTGGTGTGCTTTTCTGTATGGATTTAGTTCACTCCTCACTTAGGTGGCTGCTTGTTTGAATCCAAGTCTTAAAGACCTCAGATTGTATTCCAGTTTATAGTCAGGAACCACCTACTTTCTTTGCCACACATTGCCGTAGCATCTTTATCTTCAGTGATCATTTCAAGAGGATGAGTATGAAGCTGGGTCTTTTAGCTCTTGAAAGAAAAAAGATGATTTAAAGCACAATCTAGAAAGATTCACCTTACATTGGATCTGGCCTTTGAAGAAAATAAGGGTGTTGTATCACATCCTAATCCCCTTACAATTGATCAAATACTATCACATCATGAAAGCTAATTACATAACTTCCAAATTGATCATTTTATAACTGCTAAACCACTGATAATCATGGCCTAGTCAAGTTGACACATATTATCAGGGACACAATTCAATATATGACAGGAACCTTGTTAACAAAGGTCAGCAGTTTGAATGCACCAACTGTTCCATGGGAGAGATATGTGGCTGTCTGCTTCCATAATATTACAGCCTTACAAATTTTATGGGAGAATATACTCTATCCTAAAGGGTTACATTGCATCAGAATCAACTCAACAGCAGAGGATTTGGTTTTGATTGGGTAGTAAAACTAGAGATGACTCCAGGTTTTAAAAAGCTATTAGTAAAAGCAACATTGTTCCACACCATTTTAAAGGTTTTTGCTTTTTAAATTAGAATATTTAGTTTGGGGCAATGTGATAGTAAAAGGGTACTTCTATATTTTTCAGGTAGAAATACACACAAGTGTAGCCTCCCTAGAGGCTGAATACACTCACTGTAAATAGTCTGGTACATTCTCCTAGCAATTCCTTCCCTAGGCATTTTTCCTAAAGGAGAAAACAGTGTATGGAGGCAGTTCAATCCATCATCAATGGATTACAATAATTTATGGCTAGAAATATCATGATCAAGCATTCAATTTGGAATTATGCAATCATGAAAAATTCATTGTCAGAATATTGAAGAACATGAAACGATAGCCTCTATCTAATATTCATTGAAAACAGTGTTCAAAGTGGTAAGCCCAGTGTAATTTTATTTGGATAAAACTAAATAGCATGTATTAACATTCTCACAAAACCCACCCACACAGAGATGAGTAGTGTGGCTAGAACTTAAAATTAGGTGTGATATTATCAGTGCTTTCATCTTCAGTTTTCTTTTTCAAGGTCTATATTAGATGATACTACTTTGTTAACATGAAGAAGTGTCACTACTAAAAGGAAGGGGGGATGATTTTGAGAATTAGAGATTATTAAGTGAAAGCTAGAAAGGGTTATATGAGGACATAGAAAAGCAGTCAGCCAAGCTAAGAGGCAATTCCCCAAGTCCCAGCACTTTGCAGGTCTGGGGAGATCTTCTGAGTTGGAGATGTATCTTCTTGGGACAAGTGGAAGACCTTAGAGCCCTAGTTCTCAACCTTCCTCATGTTGCGACCCTTTCAGATAGTTTCTCATGTGGTCGCAACCCTCTGATGATAACCTCATTTTCATTGCTACTTCATAATTGTCATTTAGCTACTGTTATGAAATGGGGTGACCCCTGTGAAAGGATCATTTGACCCCCAAAAGGGTCACAACCCACAGGTGGAAAACCATTTCCTTAGAGAATCTTCAGTGGTGTGCACACATACACATCTATATAGGTACATTTGCTTTCCCCATTGCACACAGACCTCCTGACCCATATTCACAAAGTAACAACTATCTTCAAAGGCTTCCCTGTACCCTACAAGAAGATTCAGTTCAAGGTTGGCAGAGTCTCTCAGACGCCTTATTAGAAAAATACTTTGGGTTCTCCAATAAGTGTTGAAGTTATGGGCAGTGGTTGTTTTTACTGAATCTGAGTACTATATTCCCTGTGAGCGTGCACTCCTTTAGAGACACCAAGAAAGCTTTCACTGCTGATTTAAACAATATAGAAACCAGCAACACTGGGAGTCCTAGATGAAGTAGAAGATTCATGGACACCCATTAGCTTAAGCTCTTTTTCAAAGGTCACATCCCCTTCACATTTATGAATCTTTACATCTTGTTCTAAATCACCAGTCATGCAATCCTTCTGGTCACTCTCCCAAGGCCAAGTATCAACAACCCCTGACCCTATCCCTCACATTCTCACATGTAGAAATATAAGTAAAAACACTTGGAATAAAAAACAAAAACAAGAACAGGATTACATGGAATTTCTCTGAGGCCTGGTTCTTCTGGGAAGGAGAGGAGATTGTGTATCTGCCAGTATTCTAGAAACAGGAAAGAAGAAGTCTTACATAAGACATCAGGGCAATACAGAATAGTTACACTGTAGGCATACATATTGAATGTGAGCAGAGTTGTTATTTGCTATTTCCTTGCCATTACATTTAAGGAATGCTGATGAAATATAGATAGAGGAGAGTGAGGACTTGAGTGCTCTGTCACTGGGTAGCTAGTATATGGGTATGCCTTATCTGTCCTTGGTGGGCCTCAGTTTCACTGTCCCTAAAAATCCGGATTTTTTTCCCCAATCCAGGTGTTATCAGATTTTAGAACTATGGATGCTAAGATCAAACCCCAAACCTTTTAAATAAGAATTCCTTGGGGTTGAAGTCCTCAGATCCATATGTTTTTTAAAAGATTCCCGGGTGTTTTGACTTGGAAATATCAGTCAACACAAAGGATTTGAGATTCTGCTGGAGTATATGTATCTCCTCCTTGTCCAAGTCTAACAACTCACTTCAAACAATCACAGGAATGACCACCGGACCTCTCTACATGGTGCTGTGTTCATCCAAAAACAGTGCATGCACTGTCGCAAAGTTTAGATATAGGGTTCAGAGAAGAGAAATGTATAAGACTTGAGCGGGACTAGATGGCTACCCTCCTTGTGCTATTTGTAATGCACTTGAATCACTTCGTTGGTGAGATGCACCTCACGGCCCTGGAACTCTGCCTTTTCCTCTAAAAATGCAATCATCAGAATTTCAAAATTATCCAGCTACGGTAATGTCAACTACATCAGAGAAAGAGCTTACCAAAAATTTACATGAAAATACAAAACTTCAGACCATAATCAACACCTCTGAGCTAAGTTATTCAGTTCAGCTATTCCCATTCAAGATGATATCGCAATAAGCATTCAGAAAGAGTCTTTGAACATTAGTCTGAATACATTCTATTCAGAGGAGAATTTTGCATGAATATAGAAGTCACCACCATAACTAACTACAAACTGAATATTAGCTTACCAGCACTGAACACAGCTCACGTCTTCAGTAAAGAGGTCTTTGGTTTCAAGGTTTGCATGTCAGATAACCTCTGGGAGGGGCGTAGTGGTCACAGTCCTGGCTGAGAGGACCTATCTTTGAGGTTGTTCAGTGCTGCACATTCCAGCTCACTAACCCTCACCCTGATATCAGAGAACTTCACATAGAACGGGAACCAGTTTCTTTAAAAGGGTTTTTTTAAAAACCTATGCATTTTTTATATGAAATAACCATATCACCTTCAAAAAACTCTTCATTACATTTAATATATTTGTCAAATCTGCGATTCCATTCTTGGAAACATTTTTTCAAACTCATCTGTTTGGATGCCTCACAGCACCTCTCTCACTTTTTTTTTTTTTGCCTCTTCTATGACTTCAAATCATTATCCTTTCATGTCCCTCTGTATTAGCAAAAACAAGAGAAAGTCCCACAGAGAGGTCAGGCGAGTAAGGTGAGTGGGGCAAGAGAGGTATGCTTTTTTCCCCCAAAAAACTGGTGTAGAGCGATGCCTGCATGAGCACTTGCATTGTCATGGTGTCAAAAACTGTCTGCCACAAATCAAGCCTTTTTTTTTTTTTTGCCACACATGCATATGTTATCTTTTCAGAACCTCTAAATAGAAAGTTTGATGAACAGTCTGACCTGGTGGAACAAACTCCAAATGCACTACATTTTTGTCCATTTGGGAAATTGATGGCTATTCAGAATGAGGTTTGTCATCAGGCAGCATTTTACCATTTTGGAAATGAGAAAACCACTCATACACTTGAGTTTTTCCCATGGCTCTATCCTTGTTAGCTGTGTTCAACATCAAAAAAAATCTGAGGCATTTTCCTCCCTAAGCATGTAAACAAGATTTCAAAGCAAGATGCTATTCTCTTAAATCAGCCATCACACACACACACACACACACACACACACACACACACACACACACTTGGTTTGAGTGAAACTGCTTTTACAAAAATTTCACTGTGACCAGAGAGAACCTTCCCAGGAGACATCACTGGATGCACTAATGCAGAGTGAGTTGCTCAGTGCACCTCTAGTGGGAAAAATACATTACAAAATCCCCACCTAGTGGTGTCTCTTTCTGTTTTGGGGGGGTACCAGCTCTCCTCATATTTCATACAAAGGGGAGTTAGTTCTCTTTCTAGACCATTACATTATAAAAGGGACATTCTTCTAAAAAATGATAATAATTTTTCAAAAAGGTTTCTGCAAGTGATAGCATCCCAAATGGTTGAATTATTTTCTCATTCTCCAGATTTGGAAGACTGTTTTGGGTCACTGGAATTGTTTTTCAGGTTGGAGTTCTTGAAAGTGAGTTAACCTCCTTGATTCCATACTCCTACCATCCTGGATGATTCTTCCAGCCAACCAACATGAATATTCAAGTGTGTCTACTCTTGCATCATATGTAAATTATCCTGAAAATATGGAAAAACTGAATGATTCATTAAGCTGCATTCACACATTAATTAATTAAAAATACTTTTGATCACTCCTATGAGCCAGATTCTAGGTTTCAGAAATATAGGGTCCTACATTCATCAACTTTACTTATTAGCAAAAAGGAAGAGAACTAGACAAGCAAACAAATGAATAATTTCAAACAGCCATATGTTTTATAAAGAAAATTAATAGCATGGCATTTTGGAAAATGATTGGCAGAGTACTACTTTAGATAATTAATCAAAGAATCCCGTTTCTGAAAATAATGTAGAAGTTCAGTGATTCCAGGCCTTTAGGTCTCTCATCTAATAAACCACTCTGAAAATAATATTTCTCTCAAGATACAGAGAATCTAATCTGCACCTTTATAAATAAACCAAATGATCACACACACACACACACACACACACACATCAAACAAAATTGTGACAGAAATTTGGGAGAGTGGCTGAAGACTAATCAACAAGTATGCTGCCTAGGCCATAAACAAGATAACATATGGAATGCAAACCAATCAGAAGAGTATTAAATAGTATAGTCTTCTTTTAAAGAATTTTTTATACACAAAGCATAAAGTCTATTATTTGAACTATTTTATATTAAATAGACCATTCACACAAGGTTTAAAGAGTCAGCCCTTTTAGGAAAGTGCTTAACATTTGTTCAATGGACATTTTAAAACGCCACGTGGTAGACCTGTTTTGAAATACAGCAGAGATCCCGAATCTCAAATAGAATTTTAAGAGGACATTTATGAAGTCTTAAACAAGAAAAGGCAAGATATATACAGATGAGAGCAAGAGATTGTAATGGTGTCCCGAAGTTTGCAGAGAGTCTAAGGCAAAAAGGACATGGAAGGGCAAAGGAAATGATCCCAAAAGCATGTTTGGAAGCCGATAAACACACCACAGTAAAAGTTGGGACTAGAGGAGTGAGAATGGGACTGTGATTGGAATACATTTATGTTATGTTAAACAGAAGAGCTTATAAGTTTGGTTTAGGGCCTTGCAAACAAGACAGTCAGGTGACTCATGAGCACAGACTCTAGCACTCCAATTTCCATTAAGGGCACAACCAGGCAAGTCCCTAAAGGCTTTGTCACTAGGACCAGCTAGGAGTGTTACAGTAATTCACCCTCTAATGTGCTCTGCTTGAGGACAAATTCATTCATGCTGCCAGTTTAAGAGTTAAAAAAATTCAATGGAGGCTGAGTTTATGTGGATGCCCTAAATTGATTTAGGGCTTCCAGGGTTGACCATAGCCTTTTGCAAACTTTGTGCTCAGAAATTTAAGCTCTACTATAGATGCTATAGCCCCCAATTTACAAAGATGAAAAATGAGGTCAAATAGAATTATGTCACTTGTCCAAGGCCATCTTTATTAGGAATCAACGTCTTGACACAATAGGAGAATTTCTGACCCCAGGTAGGATGGTTCATTCATCCTTTCACATTGTACTTCAGATTGTGAAGAAACGAGTGCTTAGTTCCCAGTCACACTTTACAGATGGTGTAAAGCATAGCAGGAACTTAGTCTTCAGTTTAGCTGTGTTTGAAAGCAGGTATGTCTTGGAATAAACTGTGTCTCAAACAAATATGCATCGACGTAGGTGGGCCATGAGTCTCAGTTTTTTGACAATGATCAAATGAAGTCGTTGGAAGCTATGCTGTTGTTTTTAGGGCGTGTTGAGTTGCTCTGACCCACTGTGATTCTATGCACAGCAAAACAAAACATGGCCCAGTCTGGGGCCGCACTCACAGCTGTTCCTATGCTTGAGCCCATTGACACAGCCAGTGTCAGTTTATATGGTGGAGGGCCCTCCTCTCTTGTGTCACCCTTCCACTTTACCAAATGTGATGTCCGTCTCCAGAGGATCATCTCTCCTACCAACATATCCCAAATATGTAAGACAAATTATTGACATCATTTCCTCTAAGGAGTAATCTGGCTTGACTATTTCCAAGACAGAGCAGTCTGACTTTTTAGCAGTGTGTGATACTTTCAACATTCTACTCCAGTACCACAATTCATGTGCAATGATGTTTTTCTAGTCTTCCTTACTCAAAGTCCAACTTTCAAATGCATCTAAAGCAATGAAGAATACCATGGCTTGCTTCAGGAAGACTGTAGTCCTCAAAGTAACATCCGTGCTCTTAAATACTCTAAAGAAGCCTATGCTGTAGATTTACCTAATGCAACACATATATATACATATATACATATATGACCTCCTGACTTCTTCTTCCTTCAGTATTAATTGTGGATCCAAGCAAAACAATACAATGATGCAACTGGAAATTTTGTAATCATATATATAATCATTCATGTTGTGATGTGATACAATAAGCTGATCAATTGCAAAGGAATTTTCCTAAGGGGTGTACAACCTGCAGACAAAATGAAGGGGGTTTACTTTGTGGGAAAATTCCATTATCTTTTAATTCCATTTTTCATGACCTTTTGGAAGCTTGTGTGTGTGTGTGCATGTGTGTAAAAAGATAAATAGAGTGACCATGTGAGTGGATCTTTTGTATAACCTTGCTTATTGCTTTGGATGTTCCACCTGATTTGTCATCATCTGACTTCCAGTTCTTGGGACTCATCAGCCTTTACAGCCCATGAGCCAGGCTCCTACTATATGGTATTAGATTGTACTGCCACTATGTAGTTAGAAGCCTCCAGCCTGATGCCTGACCCAGCTATCTGCTCCCATAAAGATTTACAATCTTGGAAACCATAGAGAAGGGTTATTGTGAATCAGAAAAAGAAGGCCCTCAACTCAATGGATTTGAATAGTGGATAAAAAATAAGCTCAGGCATAAGAGTACTGCAGAGGATGATGCAGGACTGGGCAGAGGTTCCTTCTGTTGTGCACTGCATTGCTAAGGTCAACTCAATGGTCCCTAACAATAGCATGAGTCAGAATGAACTAGATGGCAATGGGGTTGAGTGTGTTTTTTTAATTTTTATAAACTGCTCTTGTTTTCTTTGTTCTTATCTATAAATAAGAACCAAATTCCAAAGCACCATCCAAAACACAACAAAAGAAGACACAAATTTCTGAGATCAAGATGCTTCTTGGCTGTAATTACTACAATTAAGCTAGTTTCGTTAAAACTTGAAACTTTTAGTAAAAGAAAATTTTGCCTTCCCCTTGGAACCATTTAGCCTATAATAATGGTGTGTCCTAGTTCTGTGAACATATGTCTAGCATTACAGTAAAAAAATCAATAAACCCCAAGAAGACTTTTAGGGCTTTTGCAATACCTGAATATCTTGTTTTTCTGATTCATGGTTTAAACCATGATAGAGCCTAAAGGCCATTGTAGAGGACCCAGGCCTAGCTGCTTGCAAAGAATGGTCCCTAGAGCCAACAGTGAGAGCTGGCTTATGGCTTCTGATTTCTGGGTTCTTTCCTTAGAGACTCCATTCCACAAAAAGCCCTTCACTCTGTAAGGCATATATTATGTACAGTAGGTTAGAGAACAACAAGTGGAGGAAGAAAGATGAAGACCTTTATCACCCTGTTTTTCTAAAATTCAGGAACTGTATTTTGTCCCTTCCTGCCTTAAAGTAGCAACATTTCAAATTTGACAGCATCCTAACCACTATGACCATTTTTACTACCATGATGAAATACAGCACCTTTATTCCCCATCATTCTATCTTGTGGTTACCTCCATCCTCAAAGTACATGACTTTGATGGTTGATCTCTTATCCTTGATGTGTTCACAAATACTGGAAGAAGCATTTTGTTCTTCCTTTCACCTGCTCTCAAACAAGTAAGCACTCTTGACAAAGCCCTGCTTAGGAGTGTGACTCAAGCCACTGGAATTCCCAAACCCTATGAAATATCGCAGGTTATGAGGTCCATTGAAATCCCACATTCTGAACAGGTCCATCACTTCAAGGTGGAAATGAACCTTTGCAGGTGTAGTATGGTAAAACTTCATATATCTCACCTCCCTAATTTTGCCACAAAAAGGCAAGAGTTGTTGAAGTTAAGGGTGAGCAAGACAAAGGAAAATGAAAACAAAACAAAAAACAAACAAATACCAAGTCACCAAACAAGCAAAAAAAAAAATCCTGCTTGTTCAGACACCAAAGAACCCTAACAGGAGCCCTAGAACTTTCACACCTAAGAATTTTATCCCATGTGTTACTCTGGGTTGATTTAAGAAACAAATCTGGAGAGACACTCATAGGTGTATAAGAAAGAGTTTTATATACAAGAGCAATTGATTTTTGAGAGAACATCCTGGCTCAGTTGAAATCAACTCCATAATTCCCTTGAAATGACCCCTAATGCAGAAAGATCACAGACCAGTAGGTGAAAAGTCATGTGGACCCAGTGACAGTGTAAGCATCTCGTTGCTAGCAGGGGTCTCTGCTTGGTTTCTCCAGCTCAGGGCACTAGCATAGCTTCATGTGTCTTCTCAGCTAGAAAGTCCCAGGGAGTCAGCCTGTATCCTGCTTCCAGAGAGCTAGTTATCTCCTAAGTGGCCCCTAATGAGGTCATCATCTGAGACTTGGTTGCTAGACTAAACCCCACCCCTTCACTCTGAATCCTCTCAAATTGACAACAGGGTATATAATTACCACACCCCACTTGGTAACACTGAGACTGTCACAGAAGCAAGATAGCTGGTAATTGCTCATTAGATCTGGGGAGTTGAAAGGAACTCCTGATAATTCCCTTCCACTTGACTCAGTGACTGCTACTCAGATACACAAATAGCCTCACTCTTGTGTCTGGGTTACTTGGATGTTACCATTCCCAGCCATCTACCAAGGACACAGTGAGGACAAAGCATGTGTACATAGGGTCACAGAGTTTCTCAGATGGAGGTACTCGAGGTAATGGAAAGGATCCAGGATCAGAGTCAGATTCAACTGGCTCCAAGGCTCCCCCACTACTATTCTTCAGTCTTGTGACCTGAGGCAAGTCCAATTTGTCTGCATTTCAAAGTCTCAATTTTAGTGGTATCTTAAGTAAGGAATGAACAGTAATAAGTATTACCATGTTGAAAAGGGAGCAAAAGGAGGTCACACCTTACTTCTATAGTTTGGTATATAGAAGTCATAACACCAAATTGGTAGTCACTGTTTTGGTAAACACAAACTAGACTACATCTTCTCTTATTTAGACATGACACCACTGTCTCATCTATGGATTCAATTTCTCTCTGTAACATCCAACATAATATGTCCTACAATATTTATCTAGATTAAAAAGAAAATTACCTCTCGCTGTCTACTTTTGTACAATAGAAAACATGGTGATAGATAATTATGCAGTACAAGGACCATAGGAATCATCTGGCATAGTCCCTTCATTTTAAAGATCAGAGCACAAACTCTCAGAAGAGAGAGAGAGCTACTCAATGTTATAGGAGCTCTGGTGGCATGATGGATTGTGCATTGAGCAATTAACCACAATGTCAGAGGTTCAAATCTACCAGCTGCTCATTGGGGCAAAAATGAGGCTGTCTACTCATTTGTAAAGATTTATTGCCTCAGAAATCCTATACCGGGTAGCTATGAGTCAAAATCAACTTGATGGCAATGTGTCTGTTTTTCATTTTTCATTGCTTTTGTTTGGTTCAATGTCATATAATAGTTGGCAGCACAAAGAGTCAAGAGTATAAGTCAGTCTGTTCAACATCATAGAGAGTAGCTTATGTTTAAGTGAAATGATTATAACAGTAGAATGATAATATCTCAATCCTCTTATGTTTTCAACATGTATTAATTCAACAAATATTCACAAAAAGTTCATCCACTGCTTTCTATTGTCGGCCCCTATATAATAACTTGCTCAAGGTCTCAGAAAATTGAAGGAAGAATTTATACCCAAATTGTGGAAGTCCAAAGCTAACATGCCATACTCAAGTGTCTCTTGTCCTTATTTATAGATAACCAACTGTTTATCTAACATGGAATGGTTCAAGAGAATAAACAAGAGAAAAATACATATTGCGTAATCTTTATCTCTATTCACCTAACATTATATTAGAGAAGAAAGAAATACGCATATGAAGGATACATTACAGATTAAGACAACATGCTGAAAGTTATGAGGGGCATAGTTTTCCTAATGAGAAAAAAGAAAGAGAGAACTTGAGTCCAAGAAGTGATGGAGGTCATCTTAGGGAAGGGTCTTAAATTGAGCATGCCTAGAACACAGGGATTCCCTGGGTGTCCATGCTGGTGTGGCCTCTTTGAGTGACATTGTAGTTCTAAAATATGTCCACAAATTATTTGCTATACTTCCCTTTAAGAACAGAGATTAATTCTCCTCTTGTGTTTGACTGAAGCCTTTGGGTAATGCAAGATGTTAACAATCTTGGGGACTACCCAAAAGGTTGAGGTTTCTAGTCCAACCACAGATGCCTGTGAAGAAAGACCTAGTGACTTGCTTCAGAAAAATCAGCCACTGAGAACCATGTGAAGCATATTTCTACTTGGATACATATGAATCATAATACACAATGACTTCTTTCTAATGAATAAAATAGAGCCTGTGTGACAGTGTGTGACTTCCCAGACTAGATGATAAAAATGCATTATGGCTTTCTTTCTTAAGGATTAATCACTCTGGTACAAGTCAAGAACAATGTGGTAAGGACACTCTCCCAACATATGTGGCAATGAATGAAGACCTCTTGTTGCCATTCTGTGCAGAACAGAAGACTCTTGCCAACAGCCATCCTCTTGGAGAGGAAATATCATCCTAGAGTTACATCAAACTTTCAGATGAGTGCAGCAGTGGCCAACACCTTGACTATAATCACATGAAAGACCCTTAGTCAGAACCACCATCTAAATCACTTCCAGATTTCTGACTCACAGAAATTATGAGATAATAAATGTCTTCTGCTTCAAGATGCTAACCATTGGGCTAATTTGTCACATAGTAGCAGTAGATAACTAATCCTATGTTAATGTTATTATATATATATACATATATATATAGGTGAGAAATGAAAAACAAGAAGGCTGATAAGAAAAAGATCTTGGCTGATTCCAAATTCTCAACTTCCAGCTCTAATACTCTAAGCCCTATAAGATTCAGAACAAATGTTTCTTCAATAGTCAGGGGCAAATTTCCTGAAAGTTCAGTTAGAAAATTTACCAAGCAACTATCCAGGATCATTCAATGCCATCAACACTGTTAAACAGCAAATAATCTTTCTCCTGAGGGGATTCAAGTGACTTTAGAATAGGAATATCCTAATGTACTCAAGGGCAATGAAAAAACACAAATTTCTTAAGTATGATTTGACTTGGTAAATACAATTTTAGGTAGCAATCAGTAAGTGCATACTCCACCCCTCAGTTTATAGATAAGCATCTATACCACACACACACACACACACACACACACGAGCCAGCCAAAAAAACAGGATTCATTACTAGTGCTGTGTCCTTCATCTGGGTCACCCAGCACAAAAACATCCACTGCACCATGATTTTAAAGATATTATTACCATTTGTGATTCTAACTAGAAATACATTATTTTCTACAAGTGTCAATTTTCCACTGTAATATTACATTTTCCAACATTTAGTTTTCTAACATTTTGCCATGACTATCTGTGTAGATTAGAAAGGTTCTTAACTGTTATCTGTAATAGATTTTGCCTGTAGCAAAATTCATGCAGGCATAATAGAAGAACAAAGTGTACTCTGATGAAATTGCAACCATAATTTCCAGATGCCTGACATTTATTGCTTATTGCTATTAGAATTCAAGTGCCTATTTGTTTTGTACTTTGCTTTTATTCTTGCATCACAATCTATAATGGAAAAAAGATATTTTAAATATTGGGTTAAGTATCACAGATCAACATGAGGTGCCAACATAATCAATACTGCTTAAACATAATCCTAGGCAATTAATTTTTAAGGAAACAAATTGTTGTACCACATCACAATTTATAATGATACCATAAAGGGTGTTATAGTCCTTATTGTTTAATTAAAAGAAACATTTAGCACTCTTGCAACTAACTGTTAAGGCATCACAACATAAAAGCTTTCCTTTATCATTATGGTAGGGGAAATACAACAGATTCGCTACAGTACATTTTTATTATGAAATATTAATGTTACTTTATTAGCTATTATATCTTTACCAAATTTCTGGAAACCATAACACAAAGGTCTGAAAGAAATGCAGCTGACTGAAGCAGCCCTGATCTTTTATGTCCAGAGAATTGTCAGCATCTTTAAAGAAGAAAACGACTGTGTGTTATGGTTACCATATTCATTGATGAACTTTAATCAGGAAAATAGCATAGACCAAAACATACATAGCTTCAAGGAAAGATACAAAAAAAAATAAATACAAAACAGAGAATGGAGATTCAGGAAGCAAAAACAAACAAAGAAATTCTGCTGGTAGATCCCCATTTAAAACAATAAAATAACACAGAGAGAAGAAAAAGCACCTCCTACTCATTGGGTTTGAGCCCAGAGCCCTGAAATTTTGAGATGCCATTAAATTGAGATTGGGATCTTTCTCCAATACAGTTATACCACCTAAATAGTAAGATGATACTTACATTCTTAGGAAACAAAATGGCGGGGAGGGAGGGAGGCGTAGCACAAGAGCATCTTCCTGAGACTGGCAGCTGTGTGAATTCACTTAGCTGAAGTTGAGAATGTTAGGGGGCCTGGACATGGACGCTACGGGTGTTAGAGGTCAGTCATCGGGTTGAGTAAGCAGTTCAAAGCACGCCTTCTGACACTAGAGTCCAGTGCAGCGCTTCAAACTGGCTAGGTGCTCCACAGGAGGGAGAAGGATGAGACTTCCTGCTCTCACAGAGCTCCCCAGTACTGCTGCTCTATCCTCGAGGGTCACGGGTTGGAATCCATCCAATGGCAGCGATCTTGGAATGAGGCAGACTGGCTCTGAATGGGAAGATGGAAAAAGAATTGATGTACCTGAGTTATGTGTTGATGAGGAATATAGGAGGGATCAAGTACTTCTAGAAGACCAAACAAACAACCCGAATGCTCCTTCTAAGGAAGAAAGATGTCAGAGTCCACCTGTTTTACATCGGCCAGGTTATCAGGAGAAATCAGTGCCTAGAACAGAATATCATGCAGAGGTTTGGGGAGAAGAGGAGGTCCATCAAAGAGATGGATTGACACAGTGATTTCAACAAAGTATTCATATAGGATCAGACAGTGTTTTCTTGTCCTGTGCATAGGGCTACTATAAGTCAGACACCAAACTACAACAAGGTGTCTGGAAGGACATAAAAACCATATAGGTTCTACCAAAGAGCACTGTTATTAATTTTCCTTGATAAGTTGCCCTTTTGGAAACTTTTTGTTTTGCAAATTGTATTTCATTGTAATAGGCAAAGTGGTACTATTGCATCAAAAATAAAACTTCTGCTATGCTTTTGAGTATTGAAAATAGTTTTTGGACTCCTAAGGCTACCTTTCAGGAAGCAAATCAATTATTTTATTTTGCAATGAGGAAATGAGCTCTAAGAGAAACCTCAAGACAAAGAGTTTGGTGTGCAAAAACAAATCCACAAATATGTAATTTCTATAGGAAAAGATGGTCACCTAAGCAGCTGCCAATAACTCTTCTGCCTAAAGTGAGAACCTGTAAATTTGCCCATCTTCATGAAACTAAGTTATATAAGAATGATACAGGGTGCTAAACCTTCAAAGCCTGCTTTCTGAAATGTTATGTTTAGGCAACTCTTCTCAGAAATGCATATGGTACTAGGGATTCCAAAAAAAAAAAGCACTGCCACTCCTCTCAACAGCATGTCTGTGTAATAAGATAGTGAATTTACACAGAGCTCTTCCGATAGGTAAAGGAATTGCAGTACTCTATTTCCTATAGCTAATTCCCATCTTCTTCTGCAAGACATCTCATTTCTCTGGATAATCAAAAAGGGAAAGGAAAGAATTCAAACATGTCATCTATTGGTATTTCAGTCTATTCCAGTTACAATAGTCTCTTTTAGGTAACCGAGTTTCTCTTTGGTACATAAATCAAAGAAATGTGCCTGTGTATTCTAGTTGAGTGTGTAAATCTACATCATACCACTATAATGATGATCATCATAAATAGTTTTCAGTTAAGTTCAAGATACCAAGACATTTTTATCTCACTAAAAAGGATTGAACTCAATAAGAATTGGTAAGAAAGTGTGTGTGTGTGTGTGTGTGTGTGTGTGTGTGTGGTGTGTGTAAAACACAGTGGGTAGGGGTACTGGGATCAATGAAGAAAGAGTTCTTGGGTGTAGGATGAATTTAAATACAGGATAATATGTGTGGTTAAACCTAATAGCCTCTATAGATGCTGGAGGAATCCTGGTGCTTTAATGGTTACCCATTGAGCTGCTAACCTTAAGGTCAATAATTTGAAACCCTCAGCTACCCCACAGGATAAAGATGGGGCTTTCCACTGTGGTAAAAGTGTATGTCTCAGAAACCCACAAGGGTGCATCTACCCTATACAGTAGCATCATAATTAGTTGAAATCAACTCCCTGGTATTGAGTTTGGTTTTCAGATTTGATAGATATTGGAAAAAGGGGGCTAGTTTAAAATAGAATTTTATGGAATTGATTCTAGCATGTTTTCTGAGATGGACTAAGAGGTACAACAAAATTTCTCATTCTTTAACCCAGGCATGACATTTGAGAAGAGGAGAAAAACAGAAAACATTGATGAGTATGCCACAGTATATGATGGTGGGATAGGAGTGAAAGGGGGAGGAGAACAAAATTGGCTTTAGAAGTAGCAATATTGATTAATTATTGTCTCTGTGTGTCTATCTAGATATGATAGGTGGAAAAACAATCCAGAGGAGAAAACAATCAGACTGATGGTTTCAGGGGAACAAACAAAGGGGGAGAAGGGGGGGGGCAGGAAACAGGGTGTTAACCAACCTAGAGACAAGGGGACAGGTGACTTAAAATCAATGGCAATGTAGACATAAGATGGCTGGTAGGCGTTGCTCAAGGGAAATGTAGCCTAGAGGAATTGCCGAAACCTGAATGAAGGCTGAACATGATAGGGGGACAAGAGGAAATTAAAAGAAATAGAGGAAAGAGATAGGAGGCAAAGGACATTTATAGAGGACGAAATACAGCCATGCATATATGTAACCATAGGAGTATAAATCTAAGTACATATATTTATAAGTTAATTATTAAGGTAGCAGACAGACATTGGGCCTCTACTCAAGTACTAGCTCAACATAGGAACTTTTTGTTCTAATAACACAGCATTATGTGATGTTCACCATTTTGTCCCTGAAGATAAAATAAGTGCATAAGTAAAGGTGGTGAAGAAAGCTGATGTTGCCTGGCTATCAAAAGATATAGCGTCTGGATTCTTAAAGGCTTGAAGATAAACAAGCAGCTATCTAGCTGAGAAGTAACAAAGCCCACATGGAGGAAGCACAAAGGTTTGTGTGATTATGAGGCGTTGATGGGATCAAGTATCAGGCATCAAAGACCTAGAGCAAAAATCTTAACAACACGAGTGCAGGGGAGTGCAGATTGAAGACCCAAAGCGCATCTCTAGACAATTGGACATCCCCCTCGCAGAAGGATCACAAGGAAGGAATGAGCTGGCCAGGGTGCAGTATAGCACCAGTGAAACATACAACTTTTCTCTAGTTCTTTAATGGTTCCTCCCCTCCACACACTATTATGACCTCAGTTGTCCCTCACAAATTTGGCTAGACCTGAGCATATACATGGGTACAGATAAGAGCTGAAAACTCTGGAAATCAAGGAGAGATAAACCCCTCAGGGCCAATAATGGAAATAGTGATACCAGGAGGGGAAGAGGAAGGTAGATGGAAAAAGGCGGAGCCCATTAAAATGATCTATACAAAATCCCCTCCCCAGGAGGTGCAGACAACATAAAAGTGTGTGGAAAGAGACCTGAGTTAGGATAATCCATGAAAAAAAATACTAATTTATAAACTATCAAGGATTTATGAGAGGGAGAGGAGGTAAGGGAAAATTAAACTGATGCCAAGGGCTCAAGTAGAAAGAAAATATTTTGAAAATGTTCATGGCAACTTATACACAAATATGCTTGACACAATGGATGGATGGATGGATTGTGATAAGAGCTGTATGATACTGCAGTAAAATGACTTAAACCAAATAAGCAGCATAGTTGGGATATTTCAAGAGTCAAGAGAACATTCACCAGCTGATTGGATAGACCATTTTATATAGTCAGTTTCCTGTTGATAAACACTGTTAATAGCCTGTTGACTCTGCACTCAATGCCTGAATGAACTGTCTCATATGTGTGTCTTAGACTACAGGTTTTAAGTATATCCATAAAATAAATGTCCTCAAAGGAAATTGCTCAGTTGAAAGATATTCATTCTTTATTTTAGAGCATACTATCAGATTGCACTTCAAATAGTTTTGCAAATCTACATTCTCATCCAGTTTTGTGAGAATCCGTTTCCTCACCTTAGTACAATCTAGTGAAGTTCACACTCTATGCCACTATCATTTAACCTAAGTTTCTTTCTTTTGAGATACATCTATGAAAATCCAGAAATATGCTACTGCAATGCATTTTTATCAAATGACTCTCCTACTTTTACATAGAAAGCAGTCACTTAAGAATTTCCTTGACTTGTAAAATCCATGCAAGTTAAGAATTCACATTTTTAACAGATATAACCAAAGCCTTATAAAAGGAATAATGATCTTTATATCACATTCAACATATGAAACACAAAGGTAAGTGTAATTACCTGAAAAGGAAAATATTGAGTATCTTGGAGAAGGATAATCAAAGAGGGAAGATTGAGGGGTGAGCAGTAAGATTAAGCTATTGTCTAGAATATGACTGAAAGGGAAGCATAACTATCAAGAATATATTTTACTTAAGTGTCCAGATTTTGCCAATTAAAAAAATATTTCATTTTATATTCATAGGGAAAGTGAGGGAAAACTGACTGGGCATATCAGTATAGCTCCTACAGCAATTAGAGGGAAACAGATGCGATTGATTCTGGTTATCATTTGTAATTCAAAGGAATCAATTCATTAATGTCCTCAAGCCAGGATATCCATTAGGATAATCTGTAATGCTTATAAAATTCAAACATATTTTCAATTGTTTTTGCTAAGATTCTGTAACTCACCAGAAGGTTGAAAACAAGAGTCCATGACAGAGGTACAAAATCACTTTTCTTGTCAGCGCTCTTGGGAGATTTTGAAGATAGTACTCATTTTCTAACCTAGTAATATCCTTTTCCTAGCTATCCAGTAGCAAGGTTAACTGGTCTGCTATAGTCAGTAGTGTTAGTCAAGGATACTAGGCTAGAATTCCATACCTTTACCAACACTTCAGTGGGTAAAGGTGATTGGAAAAATAAGACATTGATTTTTTAGTGAAAATATATTTAAGGAAATGCAGCTGGCTGTGTTACTTATAGGAACATGTAACTATTCAAAATGACAAAAAGTTTAAAGTATTACCTAGTACTTGGGAAATATACAATTCATTTATAACTAATATACACATTTGTGCTTATAAATGTCTTGAATTTTCTAGAAAATAGAGATTCAAATAGATAGTTTTCATTGTCTGAAGTCCATCACTCCATTCTGTTCTCACTTGCAGAATTTTAGTACAAACACTTGCTTTCTTAATAGATTTCCTTAGTCTTATTACGGACATCAACATTTGTCTGTCAGTTTGTTGGAAGGTGGTGGCGTCTGTGTTGCTATGATGCTTGAAGCCATATCACTGGAAATGCAAATGCAAGGAGGTGAACACATTCAAATAGAGCTTGCAAACTAAGAAGAGACACAAAGAAGGGCTCAGCACCCCACTTTAGAGAAAAGAGTCACTGAAAACTTTATGCATAATTTTGAAATATTGTCAAAGCTAAAGGCCTGATGAATGTAAACAGAACATGGTCAGAAATAGTGCTGGAGGACAGGGTCTTGAGGTCACACGATTGCAGCCTTCAGTATGGATTTCAATTGAATGCAAAAAAGAGCAAAATTCTCACAACTGGATCAATAAGTAGCTTTATGATAAATGGAGAAGATGGTTGAAGTTGTCAAGGATTTTGTCTTGCTTTGATCTGTAATCAATTCTCACAAAAGCATCTGTCAGGAGATCAAAAGACGTGCAGCCTTGGGTAAATCTGTACAAGAACTCTTCAGAGTACAGCAAAGCATGGGCGCTACTTGGAGGACAGAGGTGCCTGACCCAAGTCAGGATATTTTCAACCGCCTCAATATGCATATGAAAGTTGGTCATTAAATGAAGAAGACTTTAGGAGAATTGATTCACTTGAATTAGGGTGCTGGAAGAGAATTCCGAAAGCACCATGAACTACTAAAAGGACAAGGCCATCTGCTTGGGAAAGCATTAGAAGCAGATTGTTCCTTAGAGGCAAGCATAGGGAGGCTTCATCTTACATACTTTACATATGTTTTCTGGAGAAGGGAATCACGTTTGGTTAGGGAGAGGGGCAGTGAGACAGAGGGAGACTCTGGAGCAGATGGATTAACACTGTACCGCAACAATGGGCTCAGGCACAGGAACAACTCTGCGGGCTCTGGCAAAGGACCAGATGATGCTCTGTGCCGTTGTGCATAGGATTGTGATGGGTCAGAACCAACTCCTAACACCTGGAAACAGCATTACCAATAAGTAAATGGATCATGTCTCCCTCTGCATTTTGCTTCTTTTAGCAGAAGTGCTCAATATTTTCACATATTCACACTTAGAATTGTAGCAGAAAACTACATTGAAGCCAAGAAATGGCTGTTTTTCAAAACCATTCTCCAGGGAAATTATGTCCCCCACCAAAAAACAAAACAAGACATAACAAAGCCATTCTCCAACCAGAACTCTCAAATTATTGAGTTTAATATCAGATTTTTCTCTTTTGGACACTAACTTCTTTCTGTCTTTAGAATATAACATATGAGAAGGAATCCCTTCACACACACACACACACACACACACACACACACACACACGGAAACCATCCACTGGACAGAGTTTTCTTAGTACATGACTTTCCGACGAGGCAAGCACTAAGAAACTCACTCTGAGATGGGGCACCCAGCGCCATCTCCTTAGAAGGTTCTTTCTGGTCACAATGCATTTTTTTGGTGAGAACATTTTTGTTCAACCTTGTTTTATTTTTGTGATGGTTAACTTAAAAGAACAGTGGGTGGCTTTGAAATTTTGTTTCCTGCTTGAGAAAAATGCCACAGAAACTGTTGTGATGTTGAACACAGCTTACATGGAAAAAGACTTACATGTATGAGTGATTTTTCTCATTTCAAAAAAGGTGAAATGATTGATAACAAACTACATTTGGATGTCCATCAATGTCCTAGACAGATGAAAATGTCTGAACAGATAAAAATGTCAACTTGTAGTGCATTTAGAGTTTGTTCTATCAGATCAAACCATTAATCAAGCTTTCTATTAAGAAGTTCTGAAAATATAGTGTTAACAGTGTATAACCACAAAGGGCCTGATTTGTGGCAGACAGGGGGCTGGTTTTGCCACCATGACACCGCATCTGCTCACGCAGCCATTTCAGGGCACCGATTTTTGGCAGAAAAACAGCATGTCTTGGTCTGAGCCCCGGTGTTGTAGTGGTTGAGTGTGGGGCTGCGGCCCTTTGGATTGGCAGTTCAAATCCAGCAGCAGCTCTCTGGGAGCAAGGCTGGGTAGCTCCCATGACCAAAAGAGGCAGTGATGCCCCACCCAAACAAAAGAAAACAAAACAATTTAAAAAAATACAATAAAACAGCATGTCTCTCTTGACCCACACACCTTATCACTTGACCTCACTCCATGTGATTTCTTTTGATTTCCATGAATGACGAGAGACATAAAAGGAATGCAATTTGACAATGCAGGGGAAAAAATGAGGGAAGTGCTGTCAGACATCCAAACAGATGAGTTTGAAAATTGTTTCCAAGAACGGGATCACAGATTTGACACATGTATAAAGTGTAATGCAGAGTATTTTGAAGGTAATAAGGTTGTTTTGTAAAAATATTAATAAATTCATAACTTTGAAAAAATTTCTGGAATTTTTTGGGGTAACCCCTCTTTTGAAAAAAGCATATGAAAATTATGCACAGACATGTGCCCAGATTGTAAAAACCTCTTCATAGAGATAGTTATCCCTACAAGCTCATATACTATTTTTGCCTCTTTATTATTGCAATACATGATTCACACCCATACAAGTTCAAATTACATATTGCAGAATATTAATGTTGGTCTTCTTTAATGGTAATCTAGCATATGGCTAGCATTCTCATTTATAACCAAAACTACATTTATTTTTATAGTCATTTTATTTAAATACTTTGAATCAAAGGAGAAAATAATTACATCCCTCAAACCAAAACTCACTGCCATTGAATTCCTTCTATCGCAGAGTGATATACAGGGTTTCTAAGACTGTGAGCCTGTATGGAAGCAACCAACCTCACCTTTCTCCTGCAGTATGGCTGACAAGCTTGAACAGTTGACCTCGCGGTTACCACCTAATTCACGGAGACTCAAGTTTCAGGAACATACAATAGTTAACTGTTGGCAGGAGCAAAATGTGCCCATATGTGTGGGGATGCCCATCTCATAGTTCAAAGTCCTCCTGGATCTACAAGACCAGGAGGGATGTGGTCTGGGCTTCCTGTGGGTAGAGGAAGACCCTGGCAAGTCTTCAATAAACAGTCTAGCCAAACATACTGTGAGTCAGAATTGACTCAATGACTGCAAATTTGGAGAGTGAGAATAAAGAGATCAAGAAATGCCACAAGCAGTGAATATCAGAGGTGCCAGGAGGACCTGAAACTGGGAAACCTTTCTCTCACTGGCTAGATGGTATCAAACATCCTAGATTCAGGGAGCAAAAGAAGCCCTAACAGTGATGAATATGGAATTTTCATCCACTGCTTTGTTAAGTGCTTTTCATAGAAAAGAAAGTGAAACTGTTGATGCATTTGAATTTTTAGGCTGCTGTTCATACAAGTTATAATCTTCTGACTCATATATTGTATCATCTATATTTTCCAAGTCAGTAAATGAGTTATTTTTCTCCCATCATCACTTTAGTGTCTGTGCTCCATGAGGGCAGGAATTATATGAAAATTTTCTTAAAATAAGGCTATGTAAATAATCTGATTTGGTTCTTTGTTTATAATATTGTTGTGTTTCCATACATTCTTTGGATATCTCCATTAATTTTAGTGGCAGTTTGTCAATTATTTCTTTTAAAAAATATACTGGCATTTTGATAAAAAAATATATTAAATTTACATATCTGTTTAGGGGAAATTTGATATCTTTATAACACCATGTCTACCCATCCAGAAACATGCAAAGACTCTATTTGTGTACAGCATTATTTTTTCCTTAGATTTCTAGATTTCAGTGTAGAGACATTTTACATATTGTGTTGAATTTTTTCTAGTCACTTCATGATTTAAATTCAATTATAAGTGCTATATTCCAAATTTCATTTTCCAATTAATTTTTGCTATTATGTAAAAATACAACTAGTTTTGTGACATTGTCTTTTATACTGAAACCTTTCTTGACTCACAGATCAGATATGATCTTTTTTACATTCTTTTTAAGTACAAAGTCATGTCATTGTAAATAGTTTAACTTGATAGCTCCAATTTCTTACTGCATTGAATGTCAGTGTAAAGCTGAAGAGAATTTTATTTTAGAATTCACATTCCTGCTATGTTCTCAATTTTACAGAACAATGTTTGAAATATTTCAGCCTAAATAATGGAGTTGATACAAAAGTTATGATAGATATATTTCCAAAAGCAAAAGAATATTGGTTGAGGCTCCTTATTATGTACAACCAAAATCTCAAGACATTTTTGTTTCTTGATTTGGAAGCTTAGGGTTCTTAACAACCAGATATCGATGGCATGACATTCTTTCTTATTTGCCCAGAATAATAGAGAGAAGAGATCAGAAGCAAAGGGAGGGTGTGGAATGATTGAGTCTCATGCCGCCAACTTCCTTAATTGATATTACTGCCTCTTTTGCCATGAAACATGAAGAACTGCATGATACCCAGCTACTATTATTAAATATTTTGATCAAAAGTTTCATAGATGAATCTTCATGCAAAAGGCGAAAATGAAGAACAAATGAAGGACAAAATGTCAAATGCTTATAGACAGCAGACTGGAGCCCTGGACGTTAGACAACCCCCTAAAATGAAAAACCTAAAACAATCTTTAAACCTTAAGCTTTGTAAGGCCTACAAAGCATGCCTTGTATTTTCAGGGGAAAATATCCAATAGTTTAGTTTAACTAATAAAATGTCAGCACTGAACATTGTGCTCTTTTGTTTGTTTGGTTTGGTTTTGGGCATCACTGCCCTCTGGTGGGAGCGGGAGGCCCAGCCTTGCTTCTGGAGAGCTCTTGCTGGATTTGAACCACCAAGCCAGGAGGCTGCAGTCCCACACTCAACCACTATGCCATCGTGACTCAGCCCGCATTATGCTCTTTTAAGAATTATTTATGTGGGATAGATTGTAACAGCAACTTGAAAAATTGGGAAAAAATTTTAGATGACAAAGAATTTATGTTAATGGGGAAAAATAACTCAGAAATAGAGCATGAGCGTCATTGCACAACTCAAAAAAGGCAGTCAACGTCACCAGACGGTACATGTAAAAACTAGTGAATTGCTGTATGCATTGCTATGTGTATTTTCAACAACAAAGCAAATAAAATTACAGTTGAAAAGATGATATTAGTTAAAAAATTTTAAGAAATGTTATATTGAGGGAATTTGTTTTTATTTATATTACTAATTTTCTTATGAATTTTTTTTCTTTTTGTGTCCTCAATCATAATGTTTGCTGCATTTTAGGAGAAGCTTCTTCTGTAGCTCTTTAGAAGACAGTAATTTTCTTTTACTCTATAAAAATGATTAATTACATTGTCTTTTTGAATGTTAAACCAACCTTGCATTTCTGGAACAAAGCCCATTTGGAGATGATACACTCTGCTTTATTAATTAGCTAATGGTATGCTGTGCTTCCTTTTTTTGCTTGCTTAATGAGGCATGATGGTTGTGTTTTGTTTGGGTATTTTTTTGGTTGTTGTTATGACCTTGTCAAGCTTTAATGCTGAGTTTATGTGTAAGATCAGAATGATTTCTTCCATTAACATTTATTGGAATTTACCTGTAAAATTGTTAAACATAGGAGTTTTGCTTATTAAAATGCTATTAAATTATGAATGAAATTGTTTAATGATATTTAGAGTGATTCAGGTCACCTATTTCTACTTTCAACAGGAATCTAGTGACAGAGTGCTTCTGACAATATCAACAAATCAGAGGTTTTAAATGATCAGCCTCCCTACAGAGGAAAAATGAAGCTTTCGACTCCCATATGCAGATTTAGAGGCTCCCCAGGCCACAGGAGCAGTTATACGTGGCCTGCAAGTGATAACATTCACTGCCAATCCAGTTAGTGTTGACTCTCAGTGACCCTCTGTACATTTCTGAGGCAGAAACTATTTGCAGGAGCAGAAAGCCTCCTCTGTCTCTCTTAGCTGCTGGTGATCTTGAACTGTGGACCATGAGGTTGCAGCCCATCTCAAAAGCACGACACCACGAGGGCTCCTCTCCTCTGTCGTACGGGGTCACTCTAAGTCTTAATGGTCTTCATGGTCATGAGTTTCCTTGTTTGTCAGGGGCACACGTCACCCGACTTTTAACGTTTGGGGTAAGTTGTATGTCTTTTTAAAATTTCACATCTGTTCTGTCCAATTTGGATGTCAAAAAGATATGTGTTGACCTTTTACATTCATTGTCTTGTGATTAATGATTTCTTCCTTCTTTGATCAGTCTTGAATGGAATTCATCAATTTTTTATCAAATACTTTATTACAATCCATACATTCATCCATGTGTCACACACATGTGTACATATGTTGTCATCATCATTCTCAAAACATGTTCTTTCTATTGAGCCCCTGATATCAGCTCCTCAATTTTCTCCTTGGAGTTAATCAATTTTTTAATGTTTTTCAAATATTCAACTTTTGAATTAATGTCTAGTTTTCATTCTCATCTCGTTTCTCCCATGCCATTTACTTTAGGCTTATTTTGCTATATCTTTCTTTGTGTGTTTTATTTGTTTGCTTATCTGTTATTCTTTCAAGGCTGAGGCCATATAATTTATTTGATATCTTTTTTTTTTCCTAATACAAGCCAATCTGACTCATCTTGACTCCTTGTGTTACAAAACATAATGTCTCCAAAGGATTTAAAAAAAAGAACATTCTGCATTTTATATTTTCAGTGAATGTTGACACAAAAGCTTAGGCTCCAGTTCAACAGTTCCTCCACATTCTCCCCAGTGACTTTGGTTACCTTCTTCAGGGTGTTGAGCCTGATTTTCATTGGGGTGGTTCTGTTTCCACTAGTCCATTTCAGAAGCAGATTGCCAGGTCTTTCTTTCATAGTGTCTCAGAGTGGGTTTAAATCCTCCCCCTTTAGGTTAGTCATAAAGCAGAAACTACACAGACCACGTCTCCTCTTAATGATGTACAAGGCCATGAAAAAAACACCAACAACAAATCAGATACTAACAAGGATCATTAGTTTCTAAATAGTTTTTTTTTTCTTTTTCTTTTTCCTTTTTGGAGTCTGGCCCCCTTGAGGCATGTCGCAATGCAGAATAACTCCCATGGGGGCAGGGAACAAAGAAGTATTAGAATTGCAATAGAAGACTCTAACAGCAGCAAACACAAACCAGGGAGAAAGGGAGGGGGAAGAGGGGGAGCGGGGGGAGGGGGGATACTTTACCCATAAGCCTTACCATTAACATCCTAGAAAAGATTCTTTAGAAAAGGAGCATTAGCTCTTTCCATTTCTTTTCTGTGAGCCCCGTGGTGTGTGCTGTGTGGAGACAGCATGTACGGCTTGTGCATTCTTGGAATGCCTGAATCCTTTCCAAGCCATTGGGCCCATCTCTGCTCAGTGTGTTCTTTGTTTGGCCTATCATGCCCAACTATCAGAAGCCAGTGGGTACTTGCTGCCTCCAGTAGAGTCTTGGGGCCTGACAAGGCCATGGAGCAAATCGGCAACCAAAATTATACCCTTTGGCCAAGTGAATAGCTTCTTCTTTTCCATGGGGCAGAGAGTGCTTCAGAGTTTACCATTTACCCTGAAAGCTTGGTTTGATTACACAGCTCAGAGCGCTAGCAGGGAGAATACAAGCTTACTGCTTTGGAGGGAAAAGCCAAAATGCATTTTCACCCACCCATTTTTTTGTTGTTGTTGCTGTTTGATAATCTGTAAAACTCAACAGAAGAAATAAAAACAGAAAACTACAACCAGATATGACTCTTGAAATAACTGATGTGTGAAACCAGCCAAGGAAATACATTAATGCCTTTAATGATAGTTTAGACATATACTCCCTCTACAAATTACTGATATTATGTGTGTAATATAGAAAGTGCGCACGATGTGTAATTTTACCTCGCTTTTGTTTTTATTCCATCCTTTCACTTGACAAGCTTCCTGTGATTATATTATCAGAACTGTCTGGGGTAAAAATCAGATAATTCTATAGTTTATGGAAACAACAGATAAAATAGCATCAGCTTGGAAGTACCCATCAGTTAGGACTCAGGATAGCCACCTGTGCCCATTTACCCCATGAGAGCCTGAGTGCCAGCCAAAGGGAAACTGGAGCTTCACACCAAGGTGAATGGGCTGGTTACTTTGAACTGGGTATGCTTTCCAAGCTGTTCATACCACCTTACAGAACGCCCTGTAGGGAACAGCGAAAACAAGCTGCAAACAAACCTAAGACTTTGAACTGGAGAACTATATAAAGAATGTGGCCGAGTGCAGGCTTCTACATACATGCACCTATGTATAAATTAGGATCAAGCATCATTTGTTTTGGACAGCCCTTCCCTAAGATCCTCAATCAAGATGCAACGTATCCAATTGTAGATAGTGGATAGCCCTGCAGGTTTTGTCTCTCTTTTTTTTTATTCACAAAATTTCACACAAAACAACAAATCAGATTGTTCATATTCCCTTGAAAACTGAAGTATGGCACAGTGAGTTCATGTTCCCACCTGGGCATACGGAGGTCCCAAAGCAGCTGCTTACCTGAAATGCACTACACTCTCCAGTGCACCAATGTGAATTGCACTGCAGTCTTGCACTTCCTGTAATACGGCACCCCACTCACTTCACCCTGATTTTCCCAGGTGGTAACGGAAAGTACTTGATTGGTAACCACTTCCAAGGTCTTGTCACATAGAGGTAGGGATGGATCCCATTCCTCCCTTGCTGTCTCCCTGAAGAGCGTGCATGTGGTCAACAGAGATCTGGAGAAAGATAGTCCTGATTTTGAGAACTGCCACTGTCACTTCTCACCTGGCTTTATGTAGCATCATCTCCTCTTGAAATTGGCCTCTAGTCTGTTTTGTTTTCAACGAGAAGGGTGTCACCCCAGAGGGATTTCTCCTACTGGCTCAATGCCTGGAACTTAGTAGCAAAGGCCCAAACCCCATTTCCTACCTGGCTGCTGTCTGGGCAGGAAGTGTAGTGCCTATTTTTTTAGGCCATATGATCAAGATTGGCTTCAGGGTGTCCGAATTCCAAACAGAAACTGAATGCAAACTGTTGTGTATCTGTGATTATATGAATTCAGGGTGAAGAGAGAGAGCAGCTTTAAAATCAGATTTCCAAATGAATTTGTGAAAATGAAGAACTGCTATTTAAAGCTTTTATCTATATGATAACTGGTTTTCCCATAAGATATGCAGGAACTTCTTTCCATATATATAGAATATATATTTTATATACAATAGAATATATAGAGAGAACTTCTTTATATGTGTATATATATATGTTACTCTTACTTATGAGGTTTATTTACATATCAGGCAAGATCACAGTTGTGATGTTCTAGCAAACATCTCAGGGATTGGAAACAGTCAATGTTTGGTTCTCATGAAAAGTCCACTGAGCCTTGATGACCCTCAAACTGCTATATTCCATGTGACAAAGCAATACACACTTTTCTAGATGTTTATGCCTCCACCATTGCTGCGAGTGAAGAGGAAGATAGGGTATCTTACAACTAGTGATCAAATCCTTCTTTCCAAAAGCAGCACCTATGACCTTCATTCACTTTCCATTGTACAAAAAAAGCCACAGGATTTTCCCTACGCTCCAAAGGGCAAGGAGATTGAAAGCACCCATGTTCTCAGACAAGGAGAGCAGAAAATACCAGGGACAGCACTGAAGTTTACCACAATGTGCCTGCTCACGAGTTGTACCTCGTCACTCCTTAGAAGACGACAGAGCTGATCACAATGACTATAGAAAATATGCTTCCACTGGAAAATGTAAAACAAAAAATAATTGTAAATCAGGACTACACTTAAGTTGGTCATTTGTTTCTCACAAGGGCAGAGGCTAGCAATTCTGAAGTTTTATGTCAGCCCCCATCAAGGCAATACTGATGATAGACCCATGTGAGTCACACCTGAGCCATGCTTCATTGGGTTTTCGATGGCTGATGTGTTAGAAGTCGAACAACAGGCCTTTCTTCTGAGGTTCCTCTGATTATATTTGAGCAATCAACTTTCCAGATGGTAGCTGCATGTTAATCACCTTCCCCACCAGGGTCATATATACTAGAGTGGAACAAATAACTAAATAAATGGTACATAATGGAAGCCATGCTTCTCATTTCTTAAGAAATATATTTGCATATAAGCAGAAGAGAGTAGCTGCAGTACAGGCAGAGGCATAATATAAACTCGTGTCTATTTTAACAGATATACGATAAATGCAGAATGAATTACAGGATAAATGCATAATTGACAGGATCCCTGGGTGAGTCAGCAGTCGACCGCACTAGTTGCTCTTTGGGAGAAAGATGAGTGAGGTACAACATGTTCAATTCATACTGGCTATTTTTATATGTCTTTATCCGTTTCATAGGAGCTTGGATGATGCAAATGAGTAAACACTTAACTGCTAACCATCAGATTACCAGTTCAAACCCATCAGCTGCCCTTCAGGAAAAAAGATAACGGTAGTCTGCTTTCATTAAGGTACACCACGGGAGTTACAAAGAGACAGCGCTGCTCTGGTCTATAGCCTCACAATGAGTATCTCTTCTCTGATGAGGTGTTTTGTTTTGCTTTGCTCTCTTTTCTCTTTTCCCTGTAGAGATAAGGCACAGTCTATACATCTTTATTTTGATGACATATGTACTTCAGAGTTTAAGTCAATCACTTCAGAGTTTGCAAACTACCTTGGAAGCTCTCAGTGCTGGATTTCTAGGACAGCACACTCACAGTGAGTCAACAGCTGTATTCATTCTGTCATCTAAATATGAGGGTCAGCCTTCGGGGGTTAATAACACTGGTTCTAGAGTTCATTTCTAAACGACCACTAGTCTCTAGGCATCATTTTTACTTACCTCTTTGAGCTGCTTCTTCCTTTGCAAAATGAGAATCTCACTGATATCAACTTGATTTTCACTCTTAGCCAATCTATAAAATAGGACAGAACTGCCCCACCTGTAATTTCTCAAACAGTAATTCTTTATGGCAATGGAAAGCCTCATCCTTCTTCCCCGGAGTAGCTGATGGTTTCAAACTGCCAACCTCAAGGCTGCAGTTGCTAGCCCAACTCGTAATCCACCATGCCACCCCACCTCCTTCCTGAAATGGGAATAAGGCTGATTAAGAATCCACTCTTAGCAAATGAAGTGACACATTGAAAGTATTCCGCAACTGTCTGTTACCTTTGGGTGAAAATAACATTGCTGGTATGAATGGTCATATTCAAATTTGAAGAGAATATTAACAATATTCTTATCACGGCGGTTTCCAGAACATCCTTACAGCCACAAAAAAGTGATGAAAGAGACAAAGCTTCTGCCTTGTTCTTCATCCTTGATGACTTGGAAGGGGGTAGGTTTGATGCCTGGAGTCCGAGTTGTAGCATCTGGGCCCACTGTCCCTCAGAAACAGCTGCTCCTCCAGCGTCTGCCACTCAAAGGCCAAGAGGATTAGGGGGTGGATCTGAGCAAATGACCCCTGAAGCCCACAGGTCAAACACAGGATGGGAAGGGGCGGGTACCAAGGAGCAGCAGCTGCTGTTTGCTGTGCTGAGTCCCCCAGGGAATTATTTGTTTAAATTGCGAAGAGATGATTTTAATTTAGTGGATTTGTATTTTAAGTTGTTGTTGTTGCTGTTGTTTCAAGAAAACGTTTTCAATCAGCAGTTTATTTCAAGAAAGTCCCAGACCTCCCAGAGATTATTGATAGCGGTTTAAGTACTCAGTTGGCCTGGTGTAAGAACAACTGTTGCAGGGCACGTGCCTGACCAGGGAGTCCACTGTCCACCAAAAAGACACTTGCTCTCCTTTTGCTATTACTATTTTTTAAAGGGTCATGTAGTTAAATGATTCAAAATTTCTAAATCTGTCAAAGATTGTTTTTTTTCCTATTCCTCCCTGCATCTTACATTATTCCTTAAATTTCTCAGGTTTGATAAGTTCTGTTTATTTCACTGGTTTGTTTTTATAGATTCTTCCAAAAACTGTTTTAGGCCCAAGCAGGTGAATCTGTAGAATATGCATATCTTCTTGGTTTTTTGTGTATTTATTGAACAGAAATTATGTTTCCACCCTCCATGAATGATACTATATTCTTGCTTCCAGAAATATAGATACTGGATTTTATAGAAACTAATATTTTACACATGACAATACCTTAGAGATGTTTACCAAGAGCCCTGGTAGCCTTGTGGTGGCCTACTCATTCGAGTGCTAGATTAAGGTGACCAGACATCCCACTTTTTCACAATTTAACAATGTCCCATGGTATTTTGAAATAAAATAATGTAAATTTAAATATTAATATAAATTAATATTTAAAATAAATATATTACAATACTATTTTTGCATCCTATGAAAATTTTTGTTGCTCCATATAGAACACATTTTTAATCAAGAACCAGCCCCCAGTCCCCAGGTCAATGGTGTCCCGCTTAAAATCTAGTCACTTTATGCTAGGCATAAGGTTGGCAGTGGGAACTACCAACCACTTCCTGGGTGAAAGATGGGATTTCTTATTCTCATAAACAATTCCAATCTCAGAAACTCAAAGGAGGAATTTCTTCTCTGCCCCATTGGGACTCTGTGAGCCAACACTGACTCGAGGGCACTGGATTTGGTTAAGTTATAGCTTTTTAGGAGCACAATGTTCATGGGAAGCAGTTCAAAACCACCAGGCACTTCCTGGGCGAAAGATTGAGCATTCTACTCCCAGAAAAAGTTAAAATCGGCAGGAAAGGAAAAATAAACAGCTACAATCTTGGAAACCTTTAAGAGGGCATCGCTATGAATCGGCTACAGCTTGACGGCAGGGAGAGCTATTACATTGTAGAGTGCAACGACATAAAGAAGTATATCTGTCTGTGTTGATATGAAAAAAATTACTAAAAGAAACAAGTTTGAGGAACCCACTCTAGTGTGGTGTCATTACATAATCTCTAGTAGGAGAGTGGTTAAGTGCCTGTTGCTAACCAAAAGGGGGCACTTCAACACACCAGCTGCTCTGCTGGAAAATATGTGCCAGCCTACTTCTGTAAAGATCACAGCTTTGGAAATCCCAGTCGACCCTAGTAGTGGGTCAATACAAGTTGGAATTGACTCAAAAGCACACAGCAGTAATCATTAATATAGAAACTATCCTCAAAGTACTCTAAATTCACTACTTTCCTGATAAATAAGTATAATAAGTTCTGAGAAATGATGGGGTAAGATCAGCGGGAAAGAGATCAGAGTGGCATGGTGGTGAGGACATGTGGGCCCAGAAGTCATTAACAAAGAACATCCTGCCATGGGACAGACCATTAGGTTGTACTTGTTGCTGATAGCTATCATCCATCTGATGGGTCAGTGCCCACAATGTACTTGTTAGGCCACTAAAACATTAATCCCACTCTTACCTTATTGTTCGAATATTTTAAATAAATTTAGTTTATGTGTTTCTTATTGTGTTAGACTGGTTGACTAGAGAAACCAATCCAGAGACACTTGTATATGTGAAAGAGAGGGTTTTATATCGAGAAGGAATTATATATCAAAGAGCCCAGCCCAATCTAGAACAAGTAAATAATCCAATATTATTCCATAAGTACAATATTAGTCTATAAATCCTTCTTCAGATTCTCACAGTCACATGCAATGATGCCTAAAGCAGGAAATTCACAAGGCAGTGGATGTAAAGTCCTGAAGATCCAATGGCAGTGGATGCATCTCCAGGGCTCTGGCTACCATCAGTGTGACTTGAAGTGGCTCATCAACAAGAATGTGAAGGGGAGGAGGGGAGAGAGAGAGAGAGAGAGAGAGAGAGAGAGAGAGTTCCTAGAATCCTCTTTAAGAGAAGGTCACACCCACCAGGGAGTACCATCAGACTGTGACCTGGTTAAATTCTACCCCTTGACTCTTAAACCTTCAAGTTGAGATGAGATTATGTAACTACCACACTTCTTAAATTGAAAAATCATATCTTATCTCTTCTGACTACACTAGGAGAAATGACACTCCAACTTCACATCAGCCCAAAGTTGATCTCTTTGAAGTAGGGGTCAAAGATACCTTCACCCTTTAATTTTCTTCACTCTATTCTGACACCTCCTCTCTCTTTCAGGGGCACTTTACATCTCTGCTGGATTCAATAATTAGACCCAATGGCCATAGAGAACACACAAGAATATTCAGGATTAGTTGACGGAGCTAAAAGTAAAGATAAGAAATGCTAAGGATACAGCTTTTCTATCTATATCCCCTCTTCTCAATTGTGCCAGCAGGCACCTATCTCTCTGGCTCATCGCCTCAGTTGCACAGTGTTAGCCTCTGCCCTGCTAGAGTGAATGTTACAAAGCTTCCTTAGTGCTAAGAGTAGAAAACAAAAACAAACCAAACAAACAAAAACTCCACTCTGCATTCCAGCCTCTTGGCTAGAAGTACTAATCTTCACTCATTCTGTGGTCCATAAAGCCCACTATTTTGCCTCCTGGTCTCTTCTGCTTCCACTGCCACTGTCCCTGCACCCACCACCAATACCACTACCTATGTGCGGGATCTCAGATGTGCTCTACTTAGAGTTCTGCTTTCTTAGTGTCTGAGATTCTCTGATCTTGCTTCTGAGGGAGTTCACCTCATACCCAGCAGAATAAAAACAAAACAAAACCTCAAACTGACACCTAGTTAGATTCCCCTACACATTATGTGCATGATCTCATCCAATCATTTGGTGGAATTAGAAAATTCTATAGAGAAAAGAACCCTACCAAGTAAGTTCAGTTTACCACAGAAATATATCTACATTTTATACAAACAAGATTAGTACACATAACCTATAAACTCTGTAGTCCTTATTCTGTGTAGTTTACAATCAAGAAGAGCATATATTATATATTTTCACTATATTCATTCATCTGTACACTGAGTAAATAATTTGAAAAGTTTAATTATATGATAAATAATGTCCTATCAGGGTCTGCATATGGTACAATCTTGCTTGCAGAAAGCAGAAAGAACTCATAGTGCATATTAAGAATGATCAATGACCATAATCTTCAGTATGGATTACTCATAGGCATCAAAATAAAGAAATAATCACAATTTAACCAATAAGCACCATCATTATAAACAGAGAAAATATTGAAGTTATTAAAGATTTCATTCTACCTGTGTCCAGAAACAATTTCCAGGAAAACACGGGGAAAAACCACATCTTACATCTGCTACCAAATAGCTCTTTAAAGGGCTTAAAAGCAAAGATATTACTTTGAGGACTCTAGGGCACCTGAAAGAAACCATGGGAATTTTCAATTCCCTTGTGTGCTTGTGAAAGTTGGACAGGGACGAAAGAAGGCCAGCAAAGAATTGATGCATTTGAATCATGCTGTTGCCACAGAATACGGAATGTGTTGTGGGCTTCTAGACAACAAACCAATCTGTTTTGGACGAAGGACAACCAGAATGATCTTTGGGAGTGAAAGTGATAAGACTTGTCTCACATACTTTGGACATTTTATCAGAAAGGACCAGTCCATAAAGAAGGACATTTTGATGTTAGGCTCTGTGTCAATGTGTCTGGAATATGATCCTCAGTGATTTGGACCTAACACAATGTAAATAATTTCAGCTGCCCTCTGTAGCAAGGCAACCTCTCACTCAGGGTACAGACTGATGATTGAGGGTGTGACCTATTTTAAATCTACAAAATAGATCCTGTGAAGACCTCTCCTCCTGTTCCTATGGGCCTGTATCCAGAGTCTGGTCTCTCAGGACTTGAGCCAGGTATCTATGATATCACCTGCGATTCCTGGGAGCTATTAGTAGCCTGCCATATCATCCGTCTCTGCATCTGTCAGCCATGTTTCCCAAGCTTTGCTCTCCTGCTTCTGGGTTAATATTCTGACTTCCTGGTTTCCCAAACCTGGTAGTCATTTAAGTCAAGAAGGAAGGGGGATGGGCAACAGGGAGGACAAGGCAACTTTGGAAGTTAATAATAAATGTGGGAGGCAAGGGGGAGCACTAGAGCTGATTGTGATTGACCAGCTCATTTTAAGGGCAGATCAACCATGGGGGAGCAGGGTAGGGGAGGAAATGCTCTAAGATGGATGTGGTAGTGGTGATTGCACAATTACCCCTTGATATGTTTGAATGATTGAACTATTTAGTTCAATGATACATACATAAAATCAGTTCTATGATACGTATCAGCATATATACATGAGGTGTGATAATAGCACTCTTAGGGGGAAAGAAAAAAGTTTTCAGATTACCATCTCTGTGTGGCTTGATAAGGGCCTCCAGCTTTGTATCTGACCCCTGGACTTGAACCCACAAAGTTTGTCCATTTTGTGGCTGTGCGGACCACTTTCTTGATATAAACTTCTTTCTTTAAATGCATATGCCATTGGTTGTGTTTCTCTAGAAACCTAGGATAACACAGGTATCATATTTGGTAAATAAGTGATATATCAAAAGAAGTGTAAGGCCCACCTGAGATGGCTTGGCAAACTCAGATGTATCCACCATTGTGAGGATGACACGGGACTGGGCAGCATTTTGATTCTGTGGTGCACAGAGTGGTTGTGAGTCAGAGTTAATGAGATGGAACCTGACAATAACAATCATTCCCAGAAAATAGTCCACAAACCCAGCTGCCTCATCCCACAAACCCATAAATTTTCAACAACTAAATAATACTTGGAATCCCTAGATAGTTCAAATGGTTAACATGCTCACCTGCTAATTGAAAGGTTGGCATCTACTTGTGAAAATTCAACCACTAAAACCCCTGAAGTACAGGTCTACTCTAACATCCATGGGGTCACTATGCATCAGCATTAATTCCATAACTGTGTGTTAAAGGAAACTTCTGAAATACTGCCAGTTAGACTCTCAATACATCCAAAATCCCACTCCCAATTCCGGGCTGAAGTAAGCTAATGCACTATTGATACAGCCTCAATTCAAACTCCCTTCTTTACTTGAGCTATTTGCATACTCAGAAATAGGGCAGAAGGATTCCTTTTATTTTTTTCAAGTGCCATCAGGTAAACTGAGATTCATATTGACCTCATGTGACACAGTAGCACCACCTTTGGGGTTTTTCTAGGCTTTAATCTTCAGGGACAATCTTTCCCTCTCAGAGGCATTGGGTGGGTTCAAAACCACATATTTTTTTCAGTTATTAGTCAAGTGCTTGATCATTGCATCAGAAGAGTATCTTCATTCTCAGCTAAGGGGCAGCAAAAGCAAGGGTTACTCATCAAAAATCCTTTCTGAGAATTTACAGGGGTCAGCAAAGTTTTTCATAAAAGGCCAGAGAGTAATTATTTCAGGCTTTCTAAGCCAAAAAGTCTGTTGAAATGCCTCATCTGTCCCACTGGGGTGCAATACGGACAATATAGAAGTGGATGAATAAGACATTCTTTACCAAAAAAAAAAAAAATCTCACAGAAACAGACCTCTGGCAAGCCATGGTTAACAAACACATAATCCTGATGTCTAGTATTACCAAGATCTTAGTATCAGACACTCACCATGCAGAATCTGACTGCTAGATACAGCCTTAGAGATTAGGAGAGCTGTACAGAGTAAAAGGCCCCAAAGTAATTCCACCTCAACACTTCCCAGAAACTCTAGAGATAAAATGCTCTCTAGGATGGATGACACTGGGGTCATAGATTACCTCAGAGCTCCAAAGGGAGAAGGGAGGTTTCAATTTTGGTTCTCAAATCCTTATGTCCTCTTCTCTGCCCTGAATGCTTGTCTCCTTGCTTAAGTCGAAGAGCCGTCTAGAGAACTGAAATGTAGAAGTCAATCACAGACCCTACCTGGGTTAGGCAGACTTTGCCTGATAAGACCCTATCTATTGCAAAGCTTCCACATCACACAAGAAATCTACTTTTATCTTAAGCAATAAGCATTATGCCAGTCAATCTTTTCCTGGTAGTTTGACATATCATTAAATCAAACATAAGGATTAAAATAGAAAGAAAAATCCCCATCAAACCATCACAATTTCCACTTCTTTTGTATGTAACAATACAGTACAATAAAAGCAACTCTTGAAATTACAGATGGTCTGCATTCCAAAAGCTAGATCAGGTATGGCTTTTCTAAGTTTTCTCTGAAGTTGTCACACCAATTGGAACACTAGCCTCATGAATGGATCTGAGTTGCTCAAGCAACAAGGGAAGCTAAGTTAAGAAAACATAACAGAAACCATTCTTTTCAAGTATGCCTATACCTTGTTGAAGGTTATTTATTTATGTGGGTTTTGTGTCCACTTAGAGACAAGGGGGTGTGTAAGATCCAAAAACTGTGATTAGGGATGTATTTCTTTCCCTCTTGCTTCCAATTATAGAGAGGTTTCTTATTTCACTAGAGATGTATAGTTATTAAATCATGATGTCTTTCTTTAAAAAGAAAAAAAATTAGAGTAAAGGGCTCCATGCTGCTGCCACTTCTGCAAGGTTGCTTATAATTGCTCCATGCAAAGCTTTGACTAATTAAATCACACAAGAGATTGTTTCTTAGTAACACACCTGGTCCATGCTTTGTTGTTGCCTTTCATTAAAGCACTGTGTCTCAAGCTGCCTTGTAGCATGAAAGGATATTAATCAGGTAAATGGCCATTAAAAGTCATATCAATGTTTGCTGTGCAGTGAATGTTTTCTTAAATCTTGAACAAAGGAGGTTTCTTTGAAATGTGAGGGCTGGCCTTCTAGCACAGGAAAGAACAGTCACGTTGAAATGCATTGTTTTTCAATCTTCCCAAGGAGAAGAAAAAAAGGGGCAAAACGCAAGGCATAGTAAGAAGTAAAGAGTGTGTATATTTTCTGTTCTTCTAGGCTATTTGGAGCAAGGAGGGACACATTAAACAAACTGAATTTGTGTACAGTAATTGGAGGAATGCTTTAATAGGCAAGGCGTACTCGGTAATGCCTCCCCACCCCCAAAGTAAGGAAAGTCCCATTTGGGGAGACAATATAATTTATTTGATCATGATATAAACATTGAGTTATGCATTTAAAAGGCCCAGGAAAAAAACTTTGCTTATATATTGAACTGAAAAAGAAAAATCTTGCTAGCCCATTTCATTCTATCAACAAAATACCCTTTCTGGTAACATGGATCAAGTTCTTTCACAGGGCTTTAAAAAGTTCCTTGAAATATAAATTTCAAAGATTACAGATTTGTTCTAACTAACATATAAAGCCCTCCAGTAGAACTGACCACCACTTGTCTGTCAGTATGTCACACTGTGGTGACTTGTGTATTGTTGTGATACAGAGAACTTAGCCACTGGTATTTTCAATACCAGCATAGTCAACCAATGTGAAAAGATTTCAACATAGCTTTCAGACTAAGAACAGACTGGAATAAGGAATAAGGAATGGTCTGTCCACTTCAGAGGAATTACAACTGAAAAATGTTATGGATAGCATAGAGACATTGTGAAATACTGCAAACCTCATGAATAGAAGCAGAACTTTGTCAGGGATAGTGTGAGAAGATAGGCCCCTTACATCAACAGACATTCAAAATATGACCGAGGAAGAGCTGCCTTCTCACAGTAGTCATCAAAATGATTTATATGGAGTAAATCCTGCGGGAATAAAGCTTTTGGGACCATCATCATTTATGGGGCATAACTCAAAAAGAGAAGAAATTAATAATTTGAACTTGGGATGTATGAGGATTAATCTAAGAAAATTTTAAGTAGTCAAAGATGAAATATAAAACATAAAGATCCATATTCTAGTCATTAATGGGCTGAAATGGAACTAGAATGGGCCATTACGTATCAGAAAATCAAACAATATGCTATGCCAGGAATGAGAGACATAAAAGAAATGGAAACACATTCATCAAAAAGAACATTTCAAGATCTACTAGTATCTTGTAGTACAATGCTGTCTGTGATAGTATCCTAGCCACATATAAGTGTACCAAGTGGATACAACTATTATTCAAATTTACACACTAGGGCTGAGCCCTGGTGGTGCAGTGATTGTGTGGGATTGAGGCCCACAGGGTAGGTGGTTCAAATCCAGCAGCAGCTCTCCAGGAGCAAGGCTGGGCCTCGTACTCCCACCAGGGCAGTGATGTTCCCCCCAAAAAATATTGTACACCAGTCACTAAAACTGGTGCAGATGTTGAATAATTTTTAGCAAGTGTGCAATCTGAAAGTTTTCAAATATGCAGTCAAAATGTACTGATCATTATGGGCAATTGGAAAGCTAAAGAGGTAAATAAAGAGAAGGGAACAATAGTCAGCTACAGGCTAAGAGGGTCACCTCCTGGAATTTCCCCAGGAACACTGGGGTGATAGTCATAGTGGAGAGAAAATTCAGCAGACAGACCTGGTATTATGTATGCTTTTTAGTTTGGTTGGTTCATTTTTTGCTACTTATAATCTTTTTTCCTTTTCTCTTTTTATTCAATCTAGTGTTTTCTTTTTGCTTGGTCTCAGTTGTTGTTAGGATCAAGGGTTCTGGAGGAGGTTGAGGAAAGAAGGAGGTGGGGGAATGGAGCAGTGAGCAAAAAAAATGCCATAGACAGGGGAATAACTAGGGAATTAAAATCAGCAACAAGGAGGATGTACAGATCATGGGGGTGTTGGAACAACCTAGCTGAGAGGAATTAGTAAGAGGTGGATAAAGGGGAAGCAAGATGGTGGGGCAGGATAAAGTTAAAAGTAAAGAGAGGAACAATCAGAACTAGAAAGCAAAGCTAGGAATAGAGATATAAGCATAGTTGTGTACATATGTAAATATATTACTCATAAAAATAGAGATATTTGTCTATGTACATATATTCATATGGCAATCCACTGAGGTAAAGGATGGACTGTAGACCTCTGCTCATGCCCTCTCTCAATGCAAGAACACTTTGTTCTAACAACTTGGCATTCTGTGATACTCACCCTCCTAGCACAATTACTGAAGGCAAATGGGTGCATAAGCAAATGTGGTGAAGAATGTTGATGGTGCCCAGCTATCAAAAGATATAGCATCTGGGGGTGTTAAAAACTGAAGTTAAACAAGCAGTCATCTAGCAAAGAAGCAACAAGCCCACATGGAAGAAGCACATCAATCTGTGTGGTCATGAGTGTCTACAGGATCAGGTAGCTTGCATCCAAAGACACAATGCAAACAAACAAGCAAATAAAACCATATTGTTGAGAACCACGGGGGTTTGGACAGAGACCTCAAACCCATCTGTAGACAATGAGACATCCCCTCATAGAAGAGTCACAAGGAAGGGTTGAGCGTACTAGGGCACAATATAGCATTGATGAAACACAATATGTTCTGCTGGTCCTATAAGGCTTCCTCATTCTCCAATATCATAACCCCAGTCCTGCCTTCTACTGTGGGCTAGACCAAAGCAGGTACACAGGTACAGATAAGATCTCATGGCACTTGGAATCCAGGAACAGGAGTGGGAGTAGATACCAGGAGGGTAGGGGGAAGATGAGGAGAGGAGAGGAGGAAGAGGGAACTGATCACATTGATTGATACAAAGCCACACACACACACACACACACACACACTCCATGGGGATAAAGAACAGAAACCATGGAGGAAGGAGATAGCAGTTGGTGGAAGATATGAAAATAATAGGACTTTATAATTCATTGAGGAGAGAAAGGGAAGGACAAAAAGGATCCAATACCAAGGACTGTGAGAAGAGATGGAGAAATTTAATATCAGCAGCTAAAAGCAGGTCAGGGGCTAATTATGGAACGAATTATAAATTACTCATATGTAAATTCAGTTTGGAGTTATAGAAAATGAAGAGTCCATGAAAATCAAAATACAATCTTAATTTTACCTCCCTGGAATTGCAGGAACAACTCAAGAACAGATCTGATACATTGAGCAGAAGTAACAGAGGATGTTATGAGCTCTGGGAGAACAAGAACACCAAATATAAATAAAACAAAAGGTAATTTAAAAAGCAAACAAGAAATAAATGATCAAAGTGGATGTCAGAAGAGATTATAAAACTTGTTCTTAATCATACAGTAGCCAAAGAAAATGAAAGAAATGGTGAAGTCAAAGAGCTGGGGAAAAAATTAAAGGTTAGCATAAGAAGAATAGTCAAACAAAATAATGAAATTTGCAAAGACTGAGAATTAGGAAACCAAAACAAAAGAACATGTTCTATATATCTTAAACTGAGAGAACTCAAGGAAAATAAATGCAAGTCCTGAGCTCTATATTAAAAAATTCTGTGGACAAAATATTGAATGATGTAGAGAGTACCAAAAGGAGAAGGAAAGAAAACAGAATCACTGTACCATTTCAAGAGATAACATATGAACAACCACGCGTGGTACTGAAGGAAGAAGTTCAATCTGCACTGAAAGCACTAACCCAAAACAGGGCTCCCTGGAGTTGATGGAAAACAGAGAGAAATGTTTCAACAAGGAGATGAAGCACTGGATACACTCATTCATCTATGCCAGGAACTCTGAAAGACAGTTTCTTAGCCAACTGACTAGAGAGGTTCATATTTGTACCCATGGCTCAACATAAAGGTGACTCATTGGAATGCACAAATTATAAAACAATATGATTCATATGACATGCAAATTAAATTTTGCTGAAGATGATCCAACAATGGGTCAAAGGTTCAGACCAGATTCAGAAGAGAACATGGAACTAAGGACATCATTGCTGATGTCATATTGATCTCATTTGAAAGCAGGTGAATCTTGGACATGCAGATGACCAAACCTTGTTTGTGGAAAGTGTGGAGGTCTAGAACACTGGCTTACAAAGACCAGGGATTGAAGACTTCAGTATGGGTTATATAATTCACTGTAAAGAAAACCAAAATCCTCAAAATTGGATCAACAATTAGCATAATGATAAAGTGAAATGAGCTTAAAGTTGTTAAGGAGTTTGTCTTTCTGGGATCCACAGCCAATACTTACTTAGGAGATCAGAAAACACATTGTATTAGATAAATCTGTCACACAAAAACTTAAAGTGTTGATCTATCTGAGAAACAAAAAAGCCCACATGGAAGAAGCACACCTGCCTTTCCTGATATGATCACTGTGGAAAAGCAGGTGGATAAGCAAAGGTGGAGAAGAAAGCTGATGGTGCCCAGCTATCAGGGGATGTACAGTCTGGGGTCTTAAAGGCTTGACGATAAAAAGCAGCCATATAGCCAAGAAGCAATAAAGCCCACATGGAAGAAGCACAGCAGCCTGGGTGATCACAGCTATTAGGCATCAAAGAACAAAAAACTCATATCATTGTGAATGAGGGGAGTGCAGAGTGGGAACCCCAAGCCCATCTGTAGGCAACTAGACATTCCCTCACAGAAGTCCAAGGGAGAGGATGAGGCAGTCAGGGTGCAGTGTAGCAATGAGGAAACATACAATGTTCTTCTAGTTCTTGAATACCCCCCTCTCCACTATCATTATCCCAGTTCCAAATTTAAAACCCAGCAGGGCTAGAAGATATACAGTGGTAAGTATAGGAACTGGAAACACAGGGAATCAAGGCGAGAAGGATCCCTTAGGAAGGTAGTAAGAGGGGCAATAGTGGGAGGGTAGGGGAAAGGTGGCATAGGAAGGGATAACAGATTGCAAGGATCCACATATGTCCTCCTCCTTGGTGGCCAGACAGTGGAGAAATGGGTGAGGGAAGACCTCAGAGGGTCACTCAGGAGATCAAATAACACATTGCATTGGATAAATCTGTCACACAAAAAGTTGAAGTGTTGATCTAGCTCAGAAACAACAAAGCCCACATGGAAGACACACACCAGCCTGTCCTGACACAATGTCTGTGGACAAAGCGGGTGTGGGGAGTTGGGAGGAAGAGGAGAAATGAGGAGCGGATACCAGGGGTTCAAGTGGAAAGCAAGTGTTGTAAGATTGATGAAGTTAACAAATGTGCAAGAGTGCTTGACACAATGAATGTATGTGTGGTTTATGATCATAGTTGTATGAGCCTCCAAAATAATATATTTTTTAAAAAACTGAAAACTTAAAGTGCTGAAATTTAGTGATGTTAAGACTAAGAGTGTCTGACGCAAGCCATAGTGTTTTCCATTTCTTCACATGCATGTGAAATTTGAATCAATGCATTTGATTTGTGGTTCTGGTAACAAATACTAAAGGAACCCTGGATTCCAAAGAAAAAACAAATCTGTCTTAGAAGTACAACCAGAAAGCTTCTTAGAGGTAAGTTTGGCCAGACTTCATCTCATGAAATTTAGACATGTTGTCAGTAAAGCCAAGGCTCTGGAAGAAGACATCATACTTGGTAAAGTAGAGTGAAAAAGAGGAAGAAAAGATGGATTGAGACAGTGGCTGAAACAAAAGGCTAAAACACAGCAATTGTGAAAATGGCACAGGACTGGGAAGTGTTTTGTTATGTTGTACATTTTGTCACTATGAATTGGAACCAATTCAATGCCATCTAACTACCACAACTTAGTCTGGAAGATTGTCGTGTCTATTTGACATCTGAGACAACCTCCTCATTTCATCAATTGTCACGGTGGCAGATAAAATTTCATTTAGACAAAGAGAGGCCTTATACATGTACACTGGAAGAATGACCAGCTTCGTTGTCATTGTCATCTAATCCTGGATCCTATGACCTCTTCTTTTCTTCTTTCTGAAATGCACACACACACACACATATATACATATATACATATATATATATATATAATGTTTTGGCTTGACAGAGTGACCTTGTTGAGGTTGGCCTAATGCGTTCTGCTTAAGATCCCACATTCTGTAGTACAGATCCTGGAGTCGGAATCCCAGCTCTCAACTTCGTGGCTCTGTAACTGTGAACACACAACTTAAGCCCTCTGTTCCTTGGCTTTCTCATACATAAAATGGACAGAGTAACAGTAATAGCACCATCATGGGGTTTTTATGAACGCCCTCGTTATGTCTGGTGTATATTAAGTCTTCAATAAATCTAACACTGTAAAAGAGCCATCTTTGGACAGATGTCTGCTAAATAAAATTTTGTTTGAACCCACCCAATAGCTCTAAGGGATAAAGACCTGGTGATCTCCTCTCTTAAAGAAAATATCTTGGAGGGTGAAAAAAAAAAAAAGAATATATCTTGGAAACCCAATCATTCACTGTATCACCCACAGTTTGTTATGTTCAAAGACCTTTGCATAGTCAATAAAAGCAAACATAAAAAAGAAGGAAAGAAACAACAACTTATAAGGCAGTTCTTTCTGCTCTACCACATGGGTTCGCTATGAGAAGAATTGACTGCACAACAACTAACAGCTACAATGCATGGGATAGCTACCCACATGTGCTCAGTATAGGCTTTTATCCCAAACTGAGAAGGGAACTGGAGGACTTGGTAACTATTTTGGCTGCTTCTCAGTGGCTTATACTGTATGACATGATTGAATTCATTTTCACTGAATTTGGGGAGACTTAATCAAAACATCTTACTTAAGAGATCCTTTCCATCATCTACCGAGGTCCCTAGAGAGATCGTTCTGTTCAAAACAAAGTGCACAATCCATTGAGGAGCTTGCATAATTCCATGCACAGGAGCCCTCAAAATCATGGAACAAAAATCACACCTGAACAGATGCTGATTTTGAACTCTCCCAGCTGTTGGCAATCCCTGTATAGTCATGGCCTTTTCATAGAGGAGGAATCTCCTTTTGGTCATTGCTGCCTGAACAGGGGGGGTTCCAGATACTTTTTAGAGGAGAGGAAGGGAAGACAGAATATGTGGTTGCAAGCAACATGAATGCCAAGTTAATTCAGCTCCACCAAGAGAGGAATCTGGTGGCTTATATTAGTGGGAGGGACAAAGGCAAGTGGAAATTTGAACCAAGTCAAACCTAAAGCCTAAGCATGCCTTTTCAGGAGATTGATAGTGCTGCAGCTAAATGTTCAGCTGCTTACCAACCATTCCTGAGAGAAAGATGTAGCAGGCAGCTTCTTTCAAGATCTCTAGCCTTAGAAATTCTATGGGGGTAGTTCTGCTCCATCATACAGGGCTGCTATAAATCAGTTCCCACAGGATGGCAATGAGATTTTGGTTGTCTGGTTGTTTAGGGCAGAATGATTTAGAAGTCTGTCTCCCAGATTCCTATTTTATTCTCTTCGTAGGTCCATAGATCTCATGGACTTCTGTGGTACTTAGATAATCTGTTGTCAATTTGAGACTATTAAGAGTGAAGGAGCGGGGTGTAGCCTGTCAATCAGGTCACAGCTGATGACCTCATTTGGAGGTGCTGAAGAGTTAAATAATTCACAGGAGGCAAGGTACACACTTACTCCCTGGGAGACATCCCTGCTGGCAAGACACATGGAACTGTGCTAGAGCCCTGGAACAGAGGAGCCATGGGAGACCTCTGCCAGTGGCAAGATGTTTCCACTGCCACTGGATCCACAAGACGTTCTCACCCATTTCCCTGTGCTTTTCCTGTATTCTTTGTCATTGCATGTGTGACCTGAGTCTGAATAGGAATTTATAATTTGGTATAGCGCCTATGGGCTAATATTGGACTATAGACTTGATCTGACCTTTGCTGGGATGTTTTCTCCATATATAATTGCTCTGTTATATAAAACTCATTCTTATGCACAAAAGAGTGTCTCTACATATTTTCCTCTAGTCAACACAGACTAGCAGAGCTTCCTTTCAGGCAAGCTTCTACCACCCACGACTGAGGATAACTCTTGAGAGTTAGACAATGTGCCTATCTTTCAGCAGTCTTACAGAGATCTCATTTTATTGGCTGCGACAAAGTCATGCGCCCACACCTAGGTCATTTACTTCGGGCAGAGAGGAATTCTTATTTTGATTGGCCAGTTAGGGCTCATATGGCTCCTCCCATCATGTGGGCGGACCTTCAGAACCTAGGGGACTTAGTTCATTCCCTGGGTGAGGACAGAGAGAGAATTACCAAATGCTGGTTGAAGGGGTGATGGCCCACAAAAATGTAAAATAAGTGGAGGGCAGAGAAGTAAGGAAAGCAAGAGGGTGGAGCTCTTACTTCAAGTCAATATTTGATGATCTTTTGTCCTTTCTGAGGGGGATTGCTGGTCTCTAATTTGATGTGGACACATCTGAAAGCCAGAGAGTGACACCCAGAAATTACTTAATCGTGAAGACTTTGGTTCTCAGAATGTACATTACAGTCATCTGAGGAGTTTTTTTGAGCATATTTGATGTCAGAACTTTATCTCCAGTGATTTTGGTTTAATAGCGTGAAGGGGATTGAATATGGGTATTTTTTAAGGTTGCAGGTGATTCTCTTGGAACCCCCTTCATCAAGAACTACTGCCCTGGGGCATCTGCTTTTTGTTCTTTAGTAATTTTACTCACAGAGGAGAAAGAAGAAAATTTAAAAATCACCCAACTTCCAAGAGGCTCATCCTGATTAACTAAATGCATTTCTCTTGCTTCTGCGAGTTCTAAGGTTAAGTGATTTGAGCCAGAGATGCATGGGAGATACTGTGGACTGCTCTCTGGATGGGAAGAAAACATATTCAAAAGATGCCATAATTTCAGTGTTTTCTCACTGTTTTGATTTTGCACTTCCCTTTCTACCATCTTTTTTATCTGAAACGCAACAGCCATAATGTCAGCTTATGGGAAACAAATTTCCCCCAAAATGGAACTCCTGAAAAAGTTTCTCTTCTCAGAGAAGAAACTTATTTTTTGCCCTTACCTTTCCTGTCCACCAATTTCTTTGTTGTCCTTTTTTTCTAGAGAAAGAACAAAAGAAGCAATCTTTTATATCAAGTACAAGGTGACCCCACTATATGTTTTTATGAGTTCTCCTTTTACTAATTACAGGAAAAGATTGACTATTTAGGAAGTCAGCTTTCTAATGAGGGTGTGTAAAAACCCAGTGTATATATTATTAACTGTAAACTATCCGCTTGCTGGATTAAATTCCAAGGGAAGGTACAGCCACTTTTGGGTTACTAATCTGCTTTGATTCACTATACTGTACTGCTCCTGCTTGCTGGCTTTTCTCTCTCTCTCTCTCTCTCTCTCTCTCTCTCTCTCTCTCTCTCTCTCTCTAAATCTGTGATTTTCATGAACCATGTAACAGGCTCAAGAAAGGCTTAAACTCATAAAGAGTGGGCCTATAAGAGCTTGGAAGCAGGACAACTGGGATGTTGGAATGTGTGTCTTGAGGTCACCACCAGAGTGGGAAACTGTTATATTCACCCACAAGAACCATTCCTAGATGCTGAGGGCAAAATACTAGAGCATTGCCAGGGCACCACTTCAAGTCTAACCAACACTACAATGTTTCATCTTTCTTATTTGAATCTAGAGAACTTCCTCAAATGATTCTTCCCCTGCTTCACATGCTCATTAGAAAAGCCTCATCTGGAAGGGTATGTACTTGAGAAGCACAACACAGGACTAGACCCCCAGATCTAGGCTGACGTTTGGGCCAAGGCAGAGGCAGGATTCATGAGCCAAACTAGTCTCAGAAGTACACTTTCCCCAGGGCACCTTCCTGCGTCCCGTAGGCCAGACCTCCACCCACCCACCCCTCCAGGTCTACGTGCACATGCCCACCTCTATAACTTTCACTGCTGTTGGGATTAAAGCCTCTGTTTGCACCTGTTAAAAAAAAACACCTCATCTGTCCTATGATTTTCTTTAAGTTTTTTTCTGAATTTGTAATTCATATTCATTTTAGAGAACACTTTTACAATGTTATGTTTATCCTCAGTGCCACTCAAATGATGAATGCTTATCCTCACTGCTACCCAAATAATGAAATATGTTAAATACATAAATGTTGCTAAGGACACTACCCTTTAAATTTATATGTTAATCAATCAATAAACAGATTTTGACATATGACTATGTGATAATGGTCTTCCCTGCTAGGTACATGACAGTATGACATAGCTAACAAATCATAAATTTGTACTATCTAATGTTGGATGCTACAATCACCATAAACTGACCCTTGACTCCATTTAAAGATATTCTATCAAACAAGGATCAAGTGTGAATCCACAACAGGCAGTTACATGAAGACCGCTGAATGGAGACAGTGGTTAAACTCCTCAGTGTCCTGTGAAAACCAGGTCTGGGTCTTAGTAGGCCTCATCAAGTCGTCCAGCTCTTTCACTGCTGTGCTAATCTGGATTGACTAAATAAACAAATTCAAAGACACTCATGTGTACAAGAGATAGCTTTATATGAGAGAGCAACTCCATATCAAGAAAACAACCCCATGCTTTGAAAATGATGATGGCCACAAATGTTCAAATGTGCTTGACACAATGGATGTAGATATGTCTTGTGACAAGAACTGTATAAGCCCCCAATAAAATGTTTTATTTTAAAATTAAGAAAAAAAAACCCAGATGAGTCCACATCAAGTGCACTGGTCTGATATCCCATATGTTCGATGCCACCCTATAGATTCCTCTTCAGACTCATTTAACGCATGCAAGGACGCTGAATGAGGAAGAACACAGGCCAGTGGGTGGAAAATTTTGTGGATCCTGTGGCAATGAAATCATCTCAACACTGACAGGGGTCTCCACGTGGCTTCTCCAGCTCCAGGGCTCTGCCTCAGTCAACATAGCTCCATATGGCTTATCAACAAGAATGTGTAAAGCGTGTGGGACTAGCCCGCAGTGAGCTAGTTATCGCCATGCTGCCAAATGAGATCATCAAGCTGTGACCTGATTTGCATGCTAAACCACACCTTCACTCTTAATAATCTCAAATTGACACAGATTATGTAAATAGAACAGCTATGTCAAAAAAAACTCACTTAAATCCAGATCATTCTATGTGATCTCATTTTAAAATGATCATAAATCAATATACCATTTTTTTTCTGAATTTAGTCTTTACTCTATCATCTCTGTTCCTATTTTTTCCTTCATTTCTTTTTCCTTTTTGATTAGGCTATGATTGACAATAAGGACATCACTTAGCAACAAAATCATGATGTCTCTAAAGATTTGTCTTATTTGTTTTGTCTTCTCTTTTTTATGGTTGAGACTGTAGGAAGGGATCTCTATAAAATGTATTTGAATTTAGGGTATTTTTCCCTCTAAAGTGCTACTCCTGCAAAGCTTTACAGTCTCCAACACCTGAAAAAGGTTGTTATTAGACAGATTAAACTCTATGACAATAGGTTTTGATTTATGATTTTCCTTTATTGCATAGAGAGATGATAATATTTTCTCTTTCTTTTTAAGTCATTTTTGAGAAATTATGTTTAGATTAATTTTTTCACTTAATCTAAATGACCTATATTCCATTTAGATTCTCAACCCGCTGGCAGTCCTTTTGTACTAGTTTCTGCCTGTTCATAGCCTCCTTCATAGCTCTTGAACTATTTTGAATTGGAAATTGCTTTGAGTGGTGATGTCATTTTGACTATTGAGTTCATGTTTTATCTCTACAATCTTTACCCACCCCTACACCCTGCAACCCTTCCTGCCTTGGTATCTTTCCAATATTTTTGAATATGTATATATCATATATATAATCTTTAACTCTTTATCTAAGATTATTATTTGTTCATATCAGAAATATTAAAACATGTAATTTTTTTCCACCACAATGTTTCCAATGATGTTTAGATATGTTATTGTTATTTTTTGGTGCCTTAGTGTCTGTTCAAACCCATGCATAGCATCCCATGCACAACAAAAACACTGCACAGATCCTCACTCTTCTAAAATCTGTTCCCATGCTTCGAGCATGGTTGTCATCAGTCTATCTTTTGGAAAACTTTCTTCTTTTTGATACCCCTCCATTTATCAACTCTGATTTCCTCCTCCAAGGTACTGGTATCTTCTGTCTATAAGTCCAACTTTAGTAAGGTGAAGTGTTTCCATCATCCCCTTATGGGACATTCTGGGTATATTTCTTTTGAAATAGATTTGTTAGTCCTTTTAGCCATCCATAGCACTTTCAAAATTCTTCACCAGCATCACAATCCAAATGCATTGCTTTTTTTAAAATTCGGGCTTCATTATTCAATACCGATCTTTCACATGCCTAGGCGACAATGGAAAATGCCATGACTTGGGTCAGGCACACTTCAATCCTCAAAGCAGTATTTTTGCTTTTCAATAGTATACATAGAGCTTATGCAGCAAATTTTCCAAATGCAACATGCCTTTTGATCTCTTGACTATTACTTGCACGAGTATTGGTTGTGGATCCAGGTAAAACAAAATCCTTGACAACTTCAACCTTTTCTCCATTTATCATTATGTTTCCTATTGGTATGAGAATTTTTTTCTTCTTTACATTGAACTGCAGTCCATACTGAAGACTGCAATCATTGGTCTTCATCAGAAAAAGCTTCAAGTTCTTCCCATTTTTAGAAAACAAAGTTGTGTCATCTGTGTATCACACATTGTTAAGAACCTTCCTCCAATCCTGAGGCCATATTCTTCATACCACCAGTTTCTGATTACTTGCTCAGCATACAGTCTTAAAAAGTATGGGGAGGCAATACAACCCTGATGTACACTTTTCCTGGTTTTAAACTATGCTCTGTTCCCACAACTGCTCTTGATCTGTGTACAAGTTCTACATGAGCACAATTAAATGTTCTGTAATTCATTCTCAAGTTTATCCACAATTTATTATGGTTCACAGAATTCAGTGCCTTTCCATAGTCAATAACACACAAGTAAAGATCATACTGGTATTTTCAGCTTTGAGCCAAAAATGCATCTGTTCCACATCCTTGTTCTACATCCTCTTCTGTTGCCAACCTGAATGTCTGGCAGTTCCCTGTCAATATATTGCTGCAACTGTTCTTGGATGATCTACATCAAAATTTACTTGCACAAGATATCAATGACATTGTTCTATAGTTTAAACAGTCTCATGGGGGATATTTCTTTTTTTTTGTTGTTTTTTTTTGGGGGGGGGGCATCACTGCCCTCTGGTGGTGGGAGTAGGCCAAGCCTTTGCTCTGTGAGCTGGAATTGAACCTCCATCCCAGTGGGCTGCACTCCCGCGCACCACCACTACGCCACCGGCGCTCAGCCCATATCCATTGTGAGGTGAGATATTACCATCCTCAATACTAAGAAATATTCTGGCTGTATTTCTTTCTCTCTCTCTTTTTTTTTTTTTTTTGTGGGGATCACTATCTCTGGTGGTTGTGGGCACTACCCAGTGCCCCTCCTGGGAGCCGCCGCTGGATTTGAACCGCCAAGCCTGCGGGCTGCAGTTCCGCACTCAACCACTTACACCACTAGGGCTCAGCCTGGATATTTCTTTAGAATAGATCAGCTATGGATCTTTTACAGTCAAAAGGCTAAGTCTTCCACATTTCCTGGCAGAAACAAATAGATGCTCCAGTCCTTAAGCAGCCTGTTGAAACTTTTCAATTGGTATTCCATCCATTCCTAAACCTCGGTTTTTCGCTAATGCTGTCAGGGCAGGTTGGGCATTTTCCTTCAACACCATTGGCTCTGTTCATAAGCTCCCTCCTGAAGAAGTGGAAAGCTGACTAGTTCTTTTTGGTACGGTGACTCTGCTCTATATTCTTCTCATCTCCTGGTGCTTCCTCCATTATTCACTAGTTTTCCTACAGAATCTTTTAAGATTGTTGCTTGAGGCTTGGGTATTTCTTGAGTTCTTTCAGTTTCATATATTTTTTAAATACATGTAGGATGGACTCAAAGTTGTATTTTGGCTCTCCTGGGCTTGTTGTGATTTTCTTCAACTTTACCTTGAACTTCAAAACAAGCAATTGATGGTTTCTACCATAGTCAGCCACTGGCCTGGTTTAAGTTGCTGATATTAAACTTCTTAAAGTCTCTTCCCATAGGGGTAGTCAATTTTGTTTCTGTATTCCATCTGGAGAAATCTATGTGTATAGTCACCATTTGCATTATTGAAAAAAGGCATTTGCTATGAACAGGTCACAGAAAACCTTTCCTCTGATGTTGGGAATGGAATCCATGTTCATTGCCTGTTCATAGTCATTTTTTAAGTATGTTTAAATATACGATGATCAATTCTATAATTATTTGGTTGGTAAGTATAATTGATTCTGTAATTAATTGTCTCATATGCAAATATTAAGAATATTTGTTTAGGGAAAATATACACACAGTACACACTGTTTCTCTTTTACTATATAATAATCTCCTTAAAAGCACTTCTGAATGGAGAAATAAATATTATTTCAGGTGCTGGAAGCTTTTTTTCCAGATTTTTTTTAATAATAGAGGTGTCATACAACATTTGCCTTTTTTGATTGACTAATTTCACTCACCTAGCATAGTACCCTCCAGGTTAATCCATGGAATGTGGTGTTTCACTGATTCAGCATCATTCTTTAAGGTTAAGTAGTATCCCATTGTGTATATACATAACAAAGTTTATAAATTTTTCCACTGATGTTCATTTAGTTTATATCCATCACTTTATTACTGAGAATGATGCTCTGATGAACATCATCGTGCATATATCTATCCACATAATGGGTCTTATTAGACTGTAGGAAGATATGGTTTTTCTACTCCCAACTTTTTAAAAACGAGCCATACTGATTTTAAAGTGATTGTACTATTTACAGTCCCATCAGCAGTGATTACGATCTCTAGTCTCTCCACACTCTTGCCAGAGTTGTTGGAGCTTTGCTTGTTTTTCATAAAAATCATAGTAAACACACAAAAAATTGCTACGAATATTGGAATGAAGTGATAGTTCTTCAGTGTTTCGATTTTTATTTGATGGCTAGTGTTGTATTTTTTCATTTTTGTTAGTCACAAGAATGTTTTCCTTGGTGAAGTGTCAATTCATGTCTTCAGCTCATCTTTAAATTGTAGTGTTAATCATTTTCTTGGCCTTAAAGTTTTTGCAAGCAATTTTCAAAACACTAGAATTGTCATCACTTTCAGAATATAACCCCCTTCCCCCCAAACCAAACCCTCTGGTTAGAGTCCATTCAAACGCACCATAACCCTGTGGCCCATAGAGCTTTGAAACAGGAAAATCTTTATGCAAGGAGAATACTACATTTTTCTTTCTTGGAACACTTGGTGTGTTCAAAGCATGAATCTTGTGGTTACCAGGCCAGTTCGCACGCCGAAGCTTAAGTTACTGTCCTATAAGAGTTCCTTTTACAGCATACTAGAGATATTCAACTAATAGTCTATCACTGTTATTCCAAATGGCTTGTTATATTCCTAGAAGACAATCTTCAGGAAAACAGTAAAAATGATTGTCATAGCAATATACTTGCAAAACAGAGAATCGCTTAGCTCTTTACCAGGAAGCTTGGCTTAATTAAATAACACAATCATCATATAAAACTAAATGCTTGATTATTTCTTATCTAAAAAATTTAGGCTGTAATCATCACCACTTATCTTAATCTCCCTATTAAGATCAGAAATGATCGAGTTTAGACTAGACACACAAACCCATAAAGCAGTGTGAAGCAATCATAAAATACATGTGTCTTCAATGCAGGGCTTCCATAGCTAACACAGAGATATTTAAAAATCAGCCAATTAAGATAAAATTCAACTAAATTTCCCACCCTCGTGGCTAAAGTATTATAGAGCATACACATTTCCCATTTCTGAAAGTAAGTCAACATCACTAGATGATTTCCAGGGTTTCTGCTTGGATTTAAGTTTCTTTCGTGTGTCTCTATTTCTGGGAGTCATATTTGCTAAAGTGACCCATGGTGTTAAGAGACAGAAAAATTAAATCATCTGAATTAGTCTTTTTGTAAACAACCATAGATTGAGGAACTAAGATACATTCTGACTGCAGGTGGAAATAATAGTGGAAGGGCAAATTCAACTGCTAGTTAGCCTGGTTAAACTCTGCTTCACAATGTCCTTTGTTAACCTGATCACTCTGTTTAGAACTCCATTACCCTGTGTTTAAAACAAAGGCACTCCTTTGCAAGTAGGCTATAATTGCAGTCTTTCAGCAAAACTGCATTTACCAAAACATGCCTTTCAGAATCTGTTACAATTTATCACCCCCACAGTGCATGACACACAATGACATTTGTCACTGCTTTAATTGGATATTACATGTCAGTAATGACTCATCAGCTCCCAGAGTTATGAAAGGCAAATTTCTTACACCCGTGCCATAACATTTCAGCATCTGATTCAAAAATAAAGGAAAATATTTATTTATTTTTCACTCAGGGTAGATGCTACATCTGGGAGAAACAGTAATTTCTATTTCAGAAAAAAAATAACGATGTATTTCATTTATTGACAGCAAGATGATTGCCTGCAGTGTTTCTCATTAGCCCTAGATCACAAATGAGTAAATCACTGTCAGACAAACCAAGGTTAAAACTCAGTGTGTACATTTTAACAAGGTGCAGCAAGAAAAACAAAGTGGAGAAAACCATCACTGGAAAAGAATTGTTAATTTGGAGAATTTTTCAGATTGTGTGAGCTGATAAGCTGTATAACTCAGTCATTGCTGAAATTAAATTAGGTTTGAGAAAATGAGTATTTCATTTTTGAGATTCTGTTCCTTAGAGACCTGGTAGGAGAATGCTGGTTTCACCCAAGCCAGGAGAAGTGTTACAAGGGGCAGCATTTTCCACTTCTAGAAACTTCTGAAGAATGCCTCTGAAAAAGCACACCAGGGAAGTCAAATGCTGATGACGTAAATGGAGTCATTATGTAGGCCACAGTGCATGTCATCTCTTCTAAGCCAAGATTGTCTCTCTTGACTCCCACTTTTATTACTAAGAGTTTACAGCGAGCAAAATAAGATGATACCTAGACCACATCTGCAATTGGTTTTAACAAATATGAGAAATGCAAAACAAATGCAATCTCAGTGGCAAAGCCACAGATGCTTTCCTACCAGAAGGCTCAACAAGTAATAAACTGAAAGCATAGATTTTTGCAAGCAATTGTTTCTTTGCGATGATTTTTGTGGAGACAAATTGATAGATTTTTTTCTCCTTTGATTACAGGAGACGTGAGAACTGCCCACTTTTAGTAGTTGAGAACAATCCATTTGCAATACCCAGGGACCTTCAACAATCAATCTTTTTGTTAGATGTCTTTGAATCAGGTTCAACTCACAGAAACCTTACGTACGAAAGAATAGCACATTACATGATGCTCCACCATCCTGACAATTGGTTTTATGTTTGAGACACATTAGTACACTCATTGCATCAAGTGATATGGTCAAAGACCTTCCTCTTTTCAGCACACCTTCTAGTTTACCAAGTATGAGTCCCACCCTCCACCCCACCCCACCCCACTCCCCAGGGACTGCTCTTTCCTGATACAATTTGTAAAAGAATGTTTCACCACACTCATGCCCAGGGAGTTCTCTGGCTATTTGTCCTTCCTTCTGGTTTAACTTGCTCCAACACAGCTTTGTTCATTTTTCAGGCAATCCTACCATTCTTTCAATATTCTTCATCAATTTCACAATTCAAGTAATCATTTCATTTTCCTTACCCATTATCCAACTTTAGCGTACCTGTGAAGCAATCATGACTTGGGCCAAGCCCACTTTAGTTCTTAACACTTTCAATAGATCTTGCACAGCAGATTTGTCCAGGACAATAAGTCTTGTGATTTCTTTGTTGCTACTTCCATGAGCATAATAGGGAAATAGAAATCAAGTTTATAAAATCAAGGTTCTACATTCACCTGATTACATTTTCATTAACATTCACAAATATTGAGCACACTTTACTTTCCTCATCATTGAAGCTGAAACAGTTCTAAAAGATCTCCTACTTTCTTGCAGATAGTTGATTGCTATGTTATTTATGAGATTTTTATCTTGCTTAATAATAATAATAATAATAACAGACTTCTTCTGAGCTTCACTTGAGCATGGAGCTATTAGTCTAAAGACTACACTTACCTGTCTTCCTTGTAGGCAGCTGTGACTATGTTTGGTCAATTAAGGTGTGTATAAGGTACTGATGGTTATTGTATGATGAGGATACATGCCTTCCAGTCTTGCTTTTTCTTTCCAATTGACTGGGCCGTGAAAACAATGGTATGAGCCAGCTTTAACCACATGAGGTTATGTAAGAGGATCACAGAGCAGCATGAGAGAGATATCTTGGATTTTTGGATGATCCCACAGAACAGTCGCTTCTCCAGCATGTACTTTATCCTCTTCTGTACCATAGCATGAGGGAAGAACACACTTAGAGCTCATTTAAGTCTGCACCCATTTAAGTCTTTATATAAAGAAGCAGCATGACTTCTAGGCCCACTTTTTTCTTTCAGTATTTCTCTTTCTTTAACACATTCAGTTATGATGAATACAACCATGAGAGATAGTTTTTCTTTTCTTCATTGAATGTTGCGTTCATTCTAACCTACTCTTGGTTCTTACCATCCTTTCTGAATTTTGTCATTTTTAAGTGCCATCGAGTTGGTTCAGACTCATGGCAAAGATGGAAAGCTGACTTGGTTTGTGCCATCTTCACAGTCGTGCCTCTGTGTGGGCCATTATTGCCGTCACTGTGTCAGTCCATCTCTTTGAGGCTCTTCCTCTTTCCCCCTGACCTTCTACTTGACCATGCGTGGCACATTTCTTCAGAGGCTAGTCCTTCCTTATAACATGTTCTAAGTGTGAGAGAAATTGCACTGTTTGATCTTTCAAGTAACATTGTGAATGTATTTCTCCCATCATAGATTTGATTCTTCTTCTTCTAATTCATGGCATGGTCAATAATCTTTGCTAACATGATACCTCAAAAGCACCAATTTTCCCTTGGTCTTCCTTATTAATTGTTCAGCTTCCTTTATTCATACTAAATACAAATTTGAATGGCCACCTACCTCTTTAAAGTCCCGTTCGAGCCAGTCTATAGATTTGGGAAGTGTTTGAGCCCACTCAATCCCCATGCTGAATTCTAGGATGTTGTGGCAGTTATGTGCTTATATTAATTTTGTAATTGAAATGTAGGAGTGGAGTCTGGCCTGTTAATCAGGAAAAAGCCATTGAGTAGCTGATGAGGCCTCCATGTAGGCATGGCTTTCACCTGAGACTCCCGGAAAATCTCGTGGTATGTCCCTCGTGAAGATGAGAAGCTATCTTCCCCAGTTGTTGGGAGTTAGTTTCAGAAATGATTAATCATGGACAGTGTTTGAGAAGCTGGAGGAGGCGGCGGAGAGACCACACGGCTTTGCCCTGATGAAGACAGACCTCTGCAGTTGGAGTGGCATGCTGTTGATGGACCTGAGCCCTGGAAGCGAGGAGCCATAGGGAGACCCCTGCCAGTGCCAGAATTCTGCACCCACTGACCCGTGACTTCCTGAGTCGGAAGCAGAATTAATAGACTGACTTCGGGCATATGGGTTAATATTGGACTTATGACTTTGCACTGGACTGGATTGGGATGCCTTCTTAGGGTCACATTTCTTTTGTATCTAAGCCCTTTCCTTATACCTATATGCGAGTCTCTGAAATTTGTTCCTCTAGTCTATCTGGACTGTCTCAGATGTGTTCTAAGGAGGAAATGCATCATATCTCCCTAAGCATAGGGCATGCCCAAGAAATAGGCATGGACCACAAGTTACAAGAGCCAGAGGACTTTCTAGACTCTTCTTGGAGAATGAGTAGTGTTATGAATTGAATTATGTTCTTTTATCATTGTTTTTACTATCATTAAGTGCCATCAAGTTAGTTCTGACTCACAGCAGCCCTATGTATGCCATAAGGAAGCATCACCCAGTTCTCCATGCACCACACAAATGGTTTTTGTGTTTGAGCCCTTTGCTATAACCATTGTATCAGTCCAGCTTGTGGCTGTGATAGTATCCTAATTGGGGAACTAATCTATGCTAATGAGGCATGATTCATGTAGAATGTGCTTGGAGTCAATATCTTACAGAGAGCATATTAGGCAAGCAGAGATGGGAGAAGAGAAGCTAAATCACATGGAGCTTGTCGACAGCAGAACAGCAGAAGGTGAGAAGAAACAAAGTGTCTCCACCACATCCCATAAGGAAATCAGGCTTCACATCAAGTTGGCACCTTGAGTCCAGACTTCTAGCCACCTAAACTGTGAGAATATAAATGTCTACTTCAAAGCTTGTGGCATCTCTGGCATGCTAGATAAGGAAGGTAAGCATTTTCTCTCATTAAGCTGGAATTCCCTTCTTTGTGAAGACCTTTTGGGATAGGAAAGAAGAATTTCATATTCAGAGAAAAAGAAGACAAGCCCATCTGCTATCTCCAGCACTCCCAAGCAGGCTGCCTATACTGTGGGTCACAGAGGACATGACCCAAAAACATTATTTTGGCCTCAGCGAATTGATCCGAGTTCTATTATTGATAACTAATGTCATCATGATTAATGAAAATTAATCTGAAAATTAACTTTATCCTTGCAGCCTTGCCTTTCTATACTAAAATTTGCCTTTCTCCACAGAAGCACCAAGAATTAAACAGCCAAAGATTAAGAAAGCCCAATTGCATATAATTTGTACTATAGATTCATATCTTAGATTGGGCTGTATTTTTTATTCATATCATGATTGTGTTTTTCCATACTATACGTTATTACTGGTAAACTTAAAAGGCTGCTCTAATTGTGTCACTGTCGTGCAACACCAAATGGAGAGTTCAAAGCAGCAGTAAGATCATGAAAGTATTTTTCTGTAATGATTTCTACTCTGCACATGACATGGAGGTTAACCAACTTGAAAAGAAAATAAACCAAAACTTTAATGCTAAACTTAAGACACTATAGAAATAAATGCTCTTTTTCTGTACTTCTGAATCCTAGACAACCAAAGGGCTGATAAGTTATTTGCTCATAAAGTGAGGGACATTTTGCAGGTCAGATTTGATAAAAAAAATCAATCTCATGATCTGACTATATCATTAAAAATAAATTGAAGGGAGAAAAGGCAAGCATTTCTAACTTTGGAGTGGAGCACTCTGGCAATCTTAGGAGATGAATGTAACTGGCTGCATTAATGGGAGAAGGGTGTTGTCACATTTTAAATGCAGGAATCCCATAATGTGAGATAAGGAACTTTCTTTGAATGGCTGGTGAACAGCAATTCTTCCAGAAGGATAGAAATTTAATTATAACTAGAAAAAACTACTTTCCTAAAGAGTATGCAAGAGTCATTTCTGAGCTATGGAAGGACATGGACAATACGTGTTTTAAAAAGAATTTATCTTATGTTCTTTGGGATCAGAGCTACTCCTAGAATCAAAATGAAGAATAAGTCCTGTGATGAACTGGGGTTCACAAGAGCCCCCACATCAAAATCATCCTTTCTTTAGCTGTCACTCATTGCTGACTGGCAGAGAAGACAATTGCAATTGATAAGATTTCAAAAATGAAACATTTTGCATTTTCCTGGGTTCTCTAGAGAAGCAAAATCAGTGACACATATTTTTAAGAAAGAAAATTTTTTGAATAAAAATATAGGCCCACACAGCTGCAGAAGGGGACAAGTCAAGTCAGGCTCAAGTGTCTGAGTCAAATGCTAAGTTGAGGGTCCATCCTGACTCTTATAGCTGCTAAGGCTGGTGGACCAGGAAAGAGGAAGATGAATCAAGAAGCTGAATGGTAAAGGATAATTCAAATCCATCCAAAATGGCAGGCAACATGGTAGAACACCAGCTCAAGTGCCCAAAAGTCAGAGGCAGGATCCAGGTCAGCAGAAAGAAGAGATTTCTCTTCATGTATGTATGTGTGTGTGTGTGTATATATATATATATATATATATATATACACACACACATATTAATATATAAACACACACATATGTAATAGTACACCCTCCAAGTAGAGAGCCTCAAATTACAAACTAGGGGTTTATACCACACCTTCATCTTTCCACAACTGCTTACACACAGACATAGATGTTGACATTATGTTAGGCCAAATTCTGGCAGAGCCCTTATTGCTAAACTACTGAAGAACTTTGACCAACCAAGTAGACACACAACTTATCACACTTCTAAATCTAATATTCAGTAGAAATGTGTTCTAGCTTTCCCCATCCTTCCCAAATTCAAGGTTATATTCCATATACAAGCACAGACAGAAACTATATGAATAAAAGTAGTCATGAATCAAAGTTTTCATTTCTACTATAATTCTTAATTATTCACATGTAACTATTAGTCTTTGTTTTATATATTGGTAGTATAGAAAATAATGAGCTAGTAAATAAGTTACTTCTTTTAATCAAGTAGTGAATAAGGCCAAAACCACACTCATGTCACAGAGTCGATTCCAATTCGTGGAGACCCTCAGGGATCAAGCAGAACTGTCCCCTGGGGTTCCAAAGTCGTGAGTCTTCCAGAGAGCAGATAGCCTCATCTTTCTGTTGGTTTCAAACTGCTGACCTTGTGGTTAGCAGCCAAACATGTAAACACTGTAGCACCAGGACTCAAATAGGAAGTAGTTTATGCAAAAATAATGGATGGAACAGTTCCAATACATTCAAACTCATTGTCATCACGTTGATTCTGAATCATAGCAACCTTCTAGGATGGTGTAAAGCTGCCACTGTGGGTTTACAAGATGATAACTTGTTATGAGATTAGAAAATCTCATCTGTCTCCCATGGGGGCAGCTAGTGGCTTTGCACTGCTCATCTTGCGGTGTGTGGACCAATGTGTAACTCACTATGCACAAGAGGAAAGGGATCATCTCTACTTTGCATGATCCCACAGTCCTTCTGGGGAGAAATGTGAACCAGGAGTAGGAAGCACTTTAAAAACTCATAAGCTAGTAGTCCATAGTACATGCATACACACATCTATATATGTGAAATAGATCAATATCTCTCAACTTCCACCAACCTGCATGGAACTCTGATGTATTATTTTGGTGTTAATGATAATGAAGTTTGTCATAATCACGTGGCATTTGAATTATTTATGTACTCAATATTTACACTCGAAGCATGTCTCTTATTTTCCTTTAAATAGCCCCAGAAGCAAAGAAAATTTTAGATCATTGCCTTAAATGGAAATGCAGCAATGTTTGCCATAATTAGAGCGCATAAGAACACATGCGCGAAAAATAAAACTGTGTCACAAAATTTTACCTAGATAGTGTTCCTGCTGAAGACTAAGGCATGCTGTATCTTTGTGTAATCTAAAATTATGTTTTCTTTCACAAAAAAATGAGCGTTCTCTATCTGTAGTCTACATATAGAGATACATTGATTTGAAACAAAAATGAAAATCATTCAGAACAGAGATATCTGTGCATTATGTGCCCTTCTAAGTGTTCTTGGAGGATGCAGGACTTGTGTGGAGCTTGAAAGGATTTCCAGAATTTCTCAAATACTGCTAGTTTCAGATGTGATTTGTATATTTTTAAGAAAATGTGATAGGAGAGTAGTATAAGTGGTGCAGAGCGTGCTTTATTAACTTGCCATCATGTGACCTAATGACACTAGGCACTAAAATATGCATTTTCCTATATTTCTTTTTTTGACCTGAGTAAGTGACAACCCATATCCACATTCTATAGAGAGGGAATGAAGGCACATGAAATGAGTCAATTCAAGGTTTCAACATCGTTTTGAAAATAGTTTTGTGGGATTGAGGAGTCCAATTCAATGCCTTTTGTGTCCAGAGCTCATGTGTTGAACTTCACACTCATTCCCATTGAATGAAACCAGATATGGACAGCTATAAAGTGATGTGATGGATTGCTTTTATATGGCCTCTCTAGCAACAGCCTTGTAACTCCCACCAAGTATTTAGGACCTATGCAAATAAGGTGCTTTTGACCCACCAATTGGAGGTGCATACGTTGCTAATAATGCATACAAGGTACATCACACCCTGGTGTGGAGGTGAAGCCATGGAACTAAGATGCCTGAAATCCTAATGAGGGAATTGATCCATTTTTCCATCCTGAAAAATGAGCCACCCCCAAAGCAGAAAGGGAGAGTTCAAGCAAGAAAGAAGAGGTGGGAATGAAATCCGTCCTTTAGACCGGGAGTCCTAGTGTTGCGAGTCTTCTAGTTCAAGGAACAAAAATATGAGCAAGTAAAATATCAAAGATATTGAGAGGTGGTGGCATGAGATCACTTGCTGACCCATAGACCTGGGCATTATAGTATTTGCCCAAGAAGGACCCAAGCAGGGTCTTGCAACAGAGGACAAGAAGAAGGATGAAACTGTGTCTAGAATTGTTCCTTTTATTTCCAAGCTGATGCAGGTCCCGATTTCTATCTACCTATAACTTACCTAAGAAATCACTTAAATGCAACTATGCTGTAGGAGCTCTGTGATAAATTGCAGAATTATTAAAGCCAAAGATGAGAGGGAGCATACTCGGGAGAAGAAGAGTAGTGGATCTCAGAGATGATGGAATGGTACAGAATTCTGAAGAAGTTAGACCCCTTTAACCTCTGATTCATAGGAATCGGTTTTGTGTTAATCCTTATTTTTTTAAAGAATCTGCTTAATAACCATTAGCCATCTTTGACATTTTTCCTAACAGGATTGTGTCTTGTGAGCTGGGATCGAAAAGGAGGTGAAAGGACTCTCTCCTTTTCTAAGGTTTTAAGCAAGGGATCTATATAAACACTCAGGAACATCAACCTGTGTTCCAGCACTTTTTCCCTTTCTGGACTGTGGCAGTCATGTACTTATGTTAATTTTATAATTGAGATGTAGGGGTGGAGTCTAGCCTGTTAATCTGGAGATAGCCATTGAGTAGCCAATGAGGCCTCTGTGTGGTCATGACTTTCTCCTGAGACGTCTGGGAAATCTCGCGATTTTTCCCTCGTGAAGGTGAGAAGCTGTCTTCCCCAGTTGTTGGGAGTTAGTGTCAGAGAGGATGAGTCCCAGAAAAGACAGGATGGCAGCGTCCGAGAAGCTGGAGGAGCCAGCGGAGTGACCACACGGCTTTGCCCTGATGGAGTCAAACCTCTGAAGCTGGAGCGGCATGCTGTTGATGAACCATGAGCCCTGGAATCGAGGAGCCATGGGGAGACCCCTGCCAGTGCCGGGGTTCTGCACCCACTGACCTGTGACTTCGTGAGTCGGAAGGAGACTTTATAGACTGATTTCGGGCATATGGGCTAATATCGGACTTATGACTTTGAACTGAACTGGGTTGGGATGCCTTCTCAGTGTCATATTCCTTTTGCATATAAACCCTTTCCTTATATTGATATGCGTGTCTATGAAATTTGTTCCTCTAGTCTACCCAGACTGACATATTAAGACTTCCCTCTGAAATGAAAACAAGCTCTTCAAACTGGACCTACCAGCTATGAAATTGGAAAATATCAGTTGTACATATCAGCAGCATCACTGAACAAAAGTTAACCTTGCTGAGTTAATCAGTAGAGAAACTAATCAGTTGGAAAAATGCAAATTTGTTTTCTGCAGAGTTAAGAACTCATTACACTGAACCACTCCTTAAATTAATTGCAGGGTAGTGGCTCAAAATCTGGGTCAGATAAGAAACAATATTTGGCAGTAATAAGCAGATTCGAGAGGAGGAAAAACTCCACACTCTAAATGCTACCATCTAAGCCATTTGTATTCATTTCTCTTTGGACCATATATCTGAACCTACAGAATAGACAAAGGCCAACTAGGTTCGGATTAGATTGCTTTTCTAGAAGTCACATATTTGTGTAGACAATGCATTTTGTTTTCAGTTTGAACAGTGCACCTGCTCCTTTAGCTCAATTGTCAAACTTTAAGTGTCTTCATCTTTCTAAAATAAGAATTGAATTACTGTACCATATTACTTGGGTCACAAAATGCCAGTGGCAAACACACTATCACCACCTTTAACCCATGCCACCTGGAATTTTGGGGTCCCTGATTTGGAGAAACCAGAACTGTGTATATTTCAAATGCCGCTGTGAGTTTAAAACCATTGGTTTTCACTCATAACTCATTTGGACAAATGAATGATGTTTCATTTTCTTCTGCCACCCCTACCCCTACCCCCCCCAAAAAAAAACAACAATAAAGCATCTTTAAGAAAATTGACCCTGTCCCTTTGCACTCTGGCTATTTCCCTTCCCATGTGCCTTGGAAAACCCTGTTTTGATTGATTCCCAAGCACATTAAATCTGAAGGCCTCTGTCAGGAAGTTGCAGTACAGGACAGGACATTTGCCTCCTGCACTGGATTTACATGAAATAAGAGGTTCTCTCATTTGGTACATCTATCCTGTGAATAAATAATCAGAAACACTATAGATTTGTTGAACATGCAAAAAATAAAATGCCCTAGGATTAAAAATAAATGTGGTTTTCATGAATGCATCTATTTTGTTATGCACCTACTATGTTGCTGGAATTGTGCTCAATTGTTGGAAGGTTGTAGTTCTGTCATAAGGGTGGTATCCCTAAACACTATACAATAGGTAGTTTATATAAAGAGAAATTTAAGGTCTCATTTTTCTAAAGACTAGCAGTTTGTAGGGGTGGTGGTGTCTCTGTTTTCCAGTGAAATTTTCCAAATACAGCTCTCATCCTTCAATATGTTTCTGTCGTTTGCAACTAAAGACCCCTACTCAAATATTAGCAAGCATAAATGAGCTTATATTTCTCTATCAAGAATTTAACAGCTTATATCCCAACGCTGTCTGCAATCTCATTTTAAAGCAAAAATATTCCTTAGCTGATCGTTGATTCCTGGACATTTTTGTTATGGTCATTGTTACATTACAGTTTCTTTGATTTTTACAAAGGAAGAATCTATAAAATTTTGAGAAGATCCCAGAACGCTGAGATCAGGACACCCCACTCCAAACACACCCCACAATGTGGCATTACTATGTTATCATTAAGAACTCATGAACAATTGAGTGAAATGCTACCTACCCCTATGCTAGCTCCACGATCAGTTGTAGATTCAACTCATTTGCTATTCTTTTTTGTTTTCTTGTAATTTATTTTTCATTAGAAAAGGGATTGCATTTTGGATTAATTTTGTGTTCCACAAATTAAACTACTAATTAACAATCCCTAAAATTTACTTGCCTCACTTCTTGGCTACTAGTCTCCCTCCTTCGGGTTATGTCATCCATTGAACCAATGGCAGCAGCCATCCCCTGTTGAGCTCATTACTTTCTCTTCCCTTGCTGTCTGCCCTTGACAGTCTCCAAACAATGCCTTTCACTTGCTTTTTAGACTACTTTTCACTTATAATAGTGTTCTCCTGTTACTTTTTTTTTCCTTTTTTGATTGAATAATTTCACTCACTGTGTTGTACTATGATGGCTCATATGTAGTTGTGATATCAGTAGTTAGGTCACTGGGATTTCAAATGCCAGCAGGATAACCCAAAATAAACAGGTGTCCTCCTAGTTTCCAGACTAACAACAGACAATGAAGAAGGAATCAGCTGCCCACGTCAGAGGAAGAAGTCATTGAAAACTATATGCATAGTTTGAAACATTCTCAGATACTGATACTAATGACTGTGAGAAAAGCATTGTGGAAGAAAATGTAAGAGGATAGGCCTCTGGAGGCCAAAGGAACTCCAGCCCTGACTGAGAAGGAACAGCTTTCTTGTAGGAAAGGAGACCATGGTGACAACACTAGAATAAAGCCTGTGGGAATGGAACCTTCTGGATCTTCAAATGCTTATAGGGCATGACTCAAAGTAAAGATAAACTGTTACAAAAAAACTACCAATGATCAGTAGCTGGAATATTTGAAGTATGAATCTAGGAAAATTGGAAGTTGTCAAAAATGAAATGGAACATGTACAGATCAATACCCTAGGCATTAGTGAACTGAAATGGGCTGGTATTGACCATTCTGAATCAGCAAATCATGATTTACTCTGCCAGGAATGACAGTATCAAGAGATTACTGCAATTACTGTTGCAGTAATTGTCAGAAAAGACACTTCAAAATCAGTCTTGAAGTGCAATGCTGTCTGGAATAGGATTATAGGTATTTGACTTCAGAAAATCCAACCAGTACAACTATTATTCAAATTTATGCATCTGTCACAAAAGTTAATGGAATAGAAACTGAAGAATAATATCAATGTCTTCTGTCTGCAACTGAACAAACATGACATCAGGATCATGATTGAAATGCAAATGTTGGGAGGAAAAGAGGAAGAAACAGTAATTTGAAAATATGGTTCTGGTGAGAGAAATTAATCTGGAGGTCACATGATAGAATTTTGCAAGATCGATGTCTTGTTCATAGCAAATACCTTTTTGCAACAAGTGGACTTCTCCAGGTGGCAGACACTGAAACCAAGTTGACGACATTTGTGTGAAGAGAGACTGGAGAGGCTCAATATCAACAGCCAAAACCAGGCCAGAGGCTAACAGACCATTATATGGAAGTTCAGCTTAAAGCTAAAGCTCAGGGGCTGAGCCCTGGTGGCATAGTGGTTGTGCGCGGGACTGCGGACCACTGGGTTGGAGGTTCAAATCCAGCAACAAGGCTGGATCTCCTACTCCCACCACCAGAGGGCAGTGAGGCCCAAAAAAACAAAACAAAAAAACTAAAGTTCAGATTAAAACAAGTTCACAAGAGCCAAAATACAATCTTGAATTTCAAAAAACATATAAAGAACACATTTGACACATTTAACATTGTGGTAGTTACATAATCTGTTGTCAATTAGAGGCATAAGAATGACGAGGTGGAATTTAGCCTGTCAATCAAACTGCAGCTTAATGATCTCATTCAGAGTCACCAAGGAGATAAATACCATATTCTTTGGACTGTGAGATATACCTGACCATGAGACACACCCTGTTTTTAGATGAGGAAAACAAGATATGCTGAACCAAATAGTACCAGTATACTAAAATATTTATTAAAATAAAGCAAAATACGGTAATATTTAGCAGCATAAACTCAACAGTGGTGTTAAGAACCATCATCACTTCAATTAAAAAATGAGGGGAGGTGTGCACTGTGATGATCATGTGACCTGGCTGACATTAAAAGTCCAGTAGACGGGACTTCCCCGAACACACAGCAATCCACAGCATGCAAACAGCAGCAGACAGTAAGCATGTGCATGGAATCATACACAAATATTGTGTGGTACCACACTTTTGGGCCAAAAGATGCACCTTTGCTTCCCTTCCAATTTTTCTGGGGAGGAGTGGTGGGGGGGAGTATGTCTTATGGTCTGACAAATACAGTAGCTTGCTGAAGGTGGAAGACATGCCACTCCTTGCAAGACATTACTGAAAACAAGTCTGATGCAGTTGCGCAGATGCAGCCAGAACCCTGGTATTGGAGGAGCCATATGGAGGCACACACCAATACTAAGAGGTTTCAGCACCAATGGACCCACAAGACTCTGCTCCCACTGGCCTATGATCTTCCTGCTTCTGGCATCATTGCATGTGTTTCCTGAGTCTGAGGAGAGCTTTATAGATAAGTATCAGACATATGGGCTGATATTGGACGTATGGACTTGAGCTGGGCTGGGCTAGAATGTATTCTCGATATTTAACTGCTCTTGTATATAAATATCTTTCTTATACTCATATGAGGGTCCCTCTAATTTTTTTTCTCTTGTCAACCCAGACTAACAGAAATGTTAATGCCAGAAGAACTGATAGCTGTGGGAGGACCTCAAGAATATTACTTACAAAGAAATAAAAAGATTATTAAGAAGACAGCAAAGAAAGAATAGATCAAAGAGGGTGTCAGAAGTCTGATGTCTTATATTTGCCTTTCATTATACAATAACTAAGGCAAATGGTGGAAATTTTGAAGTGAAAAAGCTGAAGAGAAAATTTCAAAGGACAGCTTGGGACTATAAAGTAAAATACTATAATGAAATGTGCAAAGGCCTTCTTCCATAAGGAACACTATATTCTTTCTATAATCATGTAGGTTTTTTGTCTCTACATATTCCAATAATTCAAATAGAGCACGAGGATTTGCCTGTGTCTCTCACATTCTCAAGCTCCTGCTTGCCACTTTGAATGCCGTTTGTTCTATTGACTCGAGTCTTCTTTCTCAGACTTTAAACCTGTTATAAAGTCAAAATAATCAAAATAGCCTAATATTGGTACAAAAAGAGATATGAAACCAAGGAATTAGAAAGGAGCACCCAGATATACAACCAAATACCTATAGACATCTAGTATTTTATAAAGAACTAAAATACATTAAGTGGAGGAGAGATAACCTTTTCACCAAATGGTGCTGGAAAACTGGGCAAAAGAATTAAGCAAGTCCCATACCTCACACCATGTTCAAGATATATCAAAACCTGAAAAATACAACAAGATGAAAAAGCTCATCAGTAGAAAAGTAAGGACAAACAAGGACCATAATGTAAGCCATAAACATACCACCAAACATAATGAAAAATATTCATTCGACAAAAGATAAATTAGAACTGGGACTTGCTAAGAATATTACATTTATGCACACATCCAAGAGCTTCATCAAAATATCTAAAAGAAAACCCACAGCTGGGGAAAAATTAATTAGCAACAATACATCAGAAAAAGGGCTAATCTCCCAAATCTGTAGTACACTCAAATATCTACCTCTACAACATTTAACAAGAAAAGGCTAGCAAACCAATCCAAATTTATTATAAGACATGGATACACAATTGACAGTATCCAGACAGCCAAAACTCACATAAAGAAATGTTCAAGTTCATTAGCAATACGATAAGTACAAATTAAACAAAAATGTGATACCACCTCATACCAACACTTTTAGCAAAACTCAACAAAACAGAAAATAATTTAAGGATGTGTAGAGATCAAAATGATTTTACATTGCTGGTGGGACTGTATAACCCCAATGGAAAACAGTATGGAATGTCATAAATAAGTAAAAATGCAGATGTCTTATGATCCAGTAATCTATATATACCGTAAAGAAATACATAGTGCAACATGAACAGACATGTGGACAACTACATTTACTGCAGCAATTCCCATACTATTGAAAACTTAGAAATAGCTCAAAATATTGATTATAGAGGATTGGATAAACAAACCAGTATATCCATGCAATGGAATATTATGTTTAACAAAAAAGAATGGTAATTCATTTAAATGTTGCAAAACTTGGGCAAAACTAGATAACACTATGTTCAGCAAACAGTTAATCTTACAAAGATAAACCTTTTATAGCACCATTATTAAGAGAAAACAAAAGGAAATGTGATTTTTATCCCCAAAGAGAAGACTTTGGTGACCTAGAGGAGGCTAGGGTTGTGGCCAGAAACAGGGAAGGGAGAGATAGGTCATTGAGTAGGGAGGGAGTGCAGAAGGCAAGTTAGGGAAGGAAGGAGAAAGAGAGCTACATTTATGGATAGTTAATTGGGATATTGTTGTTGATTTCATCTGTTAAATTGGACCATGTTTTTATGCACATTGTGCTTATTGAAAAATGACAGTAACAACAACAAAACTCTCCAGATTCCTTACCTCTCAGACCTAAATATTTGTCAGAGTGGCTTAAAAAAAAAGGAAGAAAAGTAAAACTGAAATAGACTTGGAGTCTTTGGCAAGAAACAAATTCATTTTGACCATATGGGAGAAAAATTATTTAAAAGGGGGAAATTATTTTTGGGAAAATAATATATTTATATTTATTGTAATGAAATTAGTAGATATATGTGTAACATAGTGGTTTACTAGTTTCATAAATCTTATTTGATTTCTGCCCTTGAATTGTCTCTCCAAATGATAGCAATTTGATATCATCACATTTTTATGCAATAAAGAGAGAGAAATTTCAATCTTTTCTTCAGCAAAGTTGACAGAATATGTTTTTTGCTTGTTTGTTTGTGTGTTTTATTCTTGGAATTTTGAGGTACTGTGTAGTAGCTATGAATTATGCAACGTTCTTCTAGTTCTCAAATGCTTCCTCCCACCTACTATCATGATCCCAATTTTACCAGACAAATCCAACTAGACCAGGGGATGTACAATGGAGTTGGAAACATGGGGAATTTAGGATGGATAATTCCTTCAGGACCAATGGTGGTAGTGCTGATACTGGAAGGGTCAAGAGATGGTGGAATAGAAAGGGGGAACCACTTTCAGGGATCTACATAAAACCTCCTCTCTGGGACACAGACAACAGAGAAGTGAGTAAAGGGACACATTGGACAGTGTGTAATACAAAAAAGTAATAACAATTTATAAATAATTAGGGGTTCATGGGGGAGGGGAAAGAGGGGGAGAAGGTAAATATAGGGGCATAAGTGAAGGGAGGATGTTTTGAGAGTGATGATGGAAACAAGTGTGTAAATGTGGACTGCATACAATTGATGTATGTATGTATGTATGGCTCATGATGGGAGTTGTATGAGGCCCCAGTAAAAATGATTCATTAAAAACAGGAGGGGGAAAGAGAAACTTATACCAAGGGCTCAAGTAGAAAATATTTGGAAATGAAAATGGCAACATGTGTACAAATATGCTTGATGCAAATGATGTATGGAATGTTATAAGAGCTGTAAGAGCCCCCAATAAAATCATTGAAAAATTTTTTTTAATCCAAGAATAAAAAACAGGGGGAAATTTATCCCTCTCTTATTTCACTTCTTCTTTCTTATGTTTTCTCTTTTTTTTGGGGGGGGGGCATCACTGCTCTCCGGTGGTGGGAGTAGGAGGCCCAGCCCCACTGCTAGAATTGAACCTCCGTCCCAGTGGCCCGCAGTCCTGCGCACAACCACTACGCCACTGGGACTCAGCCCTGTTTTCTCTTTCTGTAATGCTCTGTAAGGGATGAATAAGATAGTTCACCCATTAAATTCATCTCCTGTATCTGTATGCATATTTTAACTTTGGTTGTTCCAGTTCAACAGGGCCAATTGATCGCTCAGAGAATGAATATTTCCCCAACAATCAAGAGGAAAACTTCAAAAAACTTCAAAAAAGAAGCAAGTAGAATACAAAAGATCATGAAGAATAATTTAATAGAAAAGCAACGTGGGTCACCAAGGTCCAGAGACAGTGGGAATGGTAGAGAGGAAGAGAAAGAGTAACATGCCCAGGAGACACGTAGGCCTTCCCCCCTCAGGAACAAGCCACTGATCTCATGGTGCACTTGGGTGGCCTCTGAACTTCCAAGCTGGAACGCTCCATACACCTAGCCCCTTGAGCCCCTTACCGCCTCCTTATCACTTGGCTCGCAGATGCCCCTTGGCTAACTCAAGAGTCATGCACCCTGGGCTCTAATAGCTCTCTAACCACCTTGGAATCATAGCCAAATGGACAGCTGGCTTAAGCAACCTAGCAGCATGCCACAGCCAGTGCTCCATTTAGACAACCCTAGCTCAGACAGAACAATAGCATGCCCTCTGAAGAAACTTGTGCCTGCTCCTTCCCCACTAGGCCATCCTAAGAGATTATCTACTCCAGCCCCTAAAAGGTGAATGGCTAAACTCTTTCTTCCTCAATGCCTCTCAGAGACCACATATTGAGAACATGAACCCCGCCCCCTCCAACCTGGGTCTCTGGAACTCAATTCCTAGAAAATAGCAAGCTACATTTAGCCTCACTATACTACCGGAACTACAAGGTTTCCAGGCTCAGCTCTAACATCCTCACTTGCTATCCTCATTCCAAGCACCCAGTTGGGTACTTCCACCCATTTCGAGGCACTGCTTTCAAGTTGTTCAACTCCTGAATATTTTTCAACAATCAGGGGGCAGACTTTGGATTTCAAATTTTGATATTTAGATTTTTCCTTTCCCTTTTTATAAACAAAAATCTTGGACTATTATTATCATTCCTTAACAGTAAACACTATCCCTTCTTTCATCCTTTAAAAAAATAATTCTTATACCATTTCTACAATCTTAAGTCAGCAATCGCATCACGTACCAGTCAACACTTCATTTCACCAGTCCAGTACATTCATAGCAACATCCTACTTCCTGAGATGGCTCATACCTCCCCACTTCCTCTTAGACATCTGAATAAAGCTCAGCTTTGCTACCACCTCATGGGAATTTTCTCAGTGACTACTGCCTCTTGAAGGCTGTAAACCCCAATCTCTCCACACCCATTCAGCCTCAGATTTTCCAGAGTAACTTCTACATATCCCATGCACACCTTTAATCCCCATGCTGCTGCTGAGACCAAACATTTCCCAGACAACCTGCATACGCAATCAGGTGAAGTCACTTGTCCATAGGCATTGATTGCAACTACTCAACTAATGCTCACACCTTCTTCTACCATCCCTGGCCCTAAACCCACCTGAGTTGCCCATCTTTCTCCTGGAGAAAGATCTTCCTTCAACCCATGTCAGATACAAAGCTCCTTGACAGAGACAAAATCAAACATCAGCAGCTCTTCTCTTTTTCCCCTTCCCTTTTCTTCTTTTGTTCCCTTTCTTTTCTTCAAAACAAAAGCTTGCGATACCGTATAATTCTTCTTCAGTTAGTAATGTCCTTTTGTTCATCCTTTCAAAATAAGATTTTTTAAACAACACTATATTTAGCAGTAGCGGGTCATTTTTTTCTCTTCGTTCTATTACAATCTCTTTTGTTCTTTATGCCTTCCCCCTCTCCTCTTCTCTCCTCTACCTGTTCTGAAGTGTCTATTAATTCTCTACTATTCTACTTAACAAAATTAACTCCCCTATACACAACCCAACCTCCCTACCACCTCTAAAATATACACTAAAATGTCAAGGATGCTGCAGAAAATATTGGTACACATGCAAAACAAAAAGCCGTAAAAGAAAAAGAGAATGAGAACCAGATTGAAATAAATGACAAATAAACAGATCTAAAGGAAATGACTGAAATTTTACAAGCTATGGAATTACCAGAAAAATAATGCAGAAACATAATGAGTATGCACATTCATCAGATGAAGAAATAGTAGAAAAGAAACAAATGAATGAATAAAAAAGCTAGAAGTTTTACTAGAAAAAAATCCAAACAGAAACCCAGAAGTTGAAATACAAGGAAACAAATTACATACTATAAAATTATTTAAAATAGAGTTGAAGAAATTAATATACAAAAGAATGATCTTGAAGATTGATCTTTGATTCCAATATAAGAGAATAAGCAACAGTAATAACAACAAAAAAAAGAGACTGAAGAATTCCTCAGAACTATCTAAGACATAATGAAGAACAACCTATGACTTCAGAGGAGGAAGAAATAAAAAAGAAACAAGCAAAATGTGCAAAGATACTATTCAATGACTTCTGGCAGAAAGTTGTCCTAACTGTATAAAACATGTAAAAATAACCATCCAGAAACTGAGAGCACCCCAGTCAAGAAAGATCCCAAAAGAAAAATATAACTATATATTGTTGTTCAATATATCAACCTCTCCAACTACAAAGACAAGGACAAAACTCTGAGAGATGGCAAAAAGAAGAAAATAGAAAGAACAGTTACGAACAAGGAAGAGCGATTGGAATGTGCTCAGAATTTTCAGTAGAAACCATGAAACCAAGAAGTCAATTATGTAGCATACCAAGAAGTCCTTTTCCTCCTGCAATAGGCATCATAGCATGTGTTTTGTGAGATTAAAGAGGACTTTGTAGATTGGTGTCAGACATATGAGCCAATGTTGGAATTATGGGCTTGGATAGTGCTGGGTTGGGATGTTTTATTAATGTACACTTATCCTTTATATAAAAATCTCTCTCATATACATATGAGTTTCTGTTGATTTATTTTTCCAGTCTTGTCAGATAAACATGCTATTGTACCAGGAGTGGGGTACTAGAGAAACAAGTCATCAGACGGAGTGTAGATGCTTGCATGATCTCTCCCTCATGGTAGTGTTTTCTTTTTGGCTTGCCAGAGGTCAGATAAAGCCACACTGTTCATTCAGTTGTTTTCTGGAAAGAATATGGGAGGTATGAAAACAGAAATCTTGTAAGCCCACTTGTTCTCAGCCATTAAAATTTGATCTTTAGATTGGCTTTAAGCCCTGGCTACAAAGAAAGCTTTGAAAATATATGTCCCACACAATGCTTTGGAGTACTCAAGAACCAGTGGTCTTTGTCAGAAGCTGGAAAACATATGGAACCATGAAAAATATTTCTCTCTAGGGCTGAACATTAAAGGGAGCATGTGAACAGTCTGAAACGCTTCCTAGGTGGCCACTTGGGTCTACTTGTTGAGCGGAAGTGCGAGAAATGTGCAATAGAGAAGGGTTGGATTTGGCCACTGGCATCTGTCAACTTGGTTTTCAGAAAAAAAGAGGAATAAACAAGAGTGGGTTGACTAGTCTAAAGTCCATGACCTAGCATGAGGGGGCTAGACTTATTGAATATTGTTGAGAGTCCATGGTCTAAAGGCAAGGTGACCAATGGAGACCCTAAGGAGGTTTAGTGAGGCAGCCCACTTTTGAGTTGACCAGATCTGACCAGATGAAGAGATTTTTGAGCCTGTGAATTAGTGCATATTTTTGCTGATTTAATGGCCTGTCTGATTTGACTTTGCTTATGGTTGTACACTCCACAGAGTTGCTACCGGAATGAAGATTTTTTGCATTGAAAAATATGATATTCTACTCAGAACACTTGGTTAATGTGAGTGGTATAGAAATTGGCTATCCAAAACTGGGATGATAAAGGCATGAAATGGTTGGCTTAAAAACTTTCATAGGTGGGGAAATATATTCATAGGATTAAGGAGTCGGTGTTACTTCACTTCAATTGTTAGCCTAAAGAAATGTGTGCAGGTGCCAAGTTTGCAAGGGGTGGATTGAGATAGTTAAGATTTATTGTGCCAACCTGACTGATAAACACATATGGAATTAAGTGAAGAGCAAAGAGATAAATGGCTTGGTGAACCTCCCCTTACTTGTCCTTCATTCTCTTGTTCTGACACTCAGACCAGGGTGAAGCTGCCTTAGCCAGTTCTCTGCTTCACTTGGCTAAGCTCACTTCCTGTGAGACATGCCTAAGGAGAAGTCACCTTGACCTACCTGGATGCAGCGCTGGGTGCTGGAGCAGCTGCATGGAGACCCCTGCCAGTACTGAGATGCTTACATGTCCACTGACTCAGCTTTCTGAAGGTAGTCGGTGTCATTGTGTGTGTTTTGTGAGATTGAGGAGGATTTTGTAGATTTGTGTCAGACATATGGGCTAATGTTGGACTTATGGGTTTGGACAGCACTGGGTTGGGATGTTTTCTTAATCTATGCTTAGAGTTTATAAAACTCTCTCCTATATACATATTAGTTTCTGTGGTTTTGTTTCTCCAGTTTGCCCATATTAACACATATACACAATATCCTGAAGAAAAAAAAACCCTGTCAACTAAGAATTTTTAGCAGTAAAATCATCAGTCAAATATGAGGGACAAATAAAATTGTTCCCCAAACACAGAGAAAATAAAGAGGTTTATAAAAAGAAGACCAGCACTGCAAACAGTAATAAATGGAATACGGTGGCCATAATTATCAATAGCAGGCAAACCTGAATCCAACATACAATCCCTCACAAAAAGCAACACACTCACAGCAGTATCCCAAACAGCACAAAAATAGAACAAAGAAGAACAAGCTAATTAAACACAAATTAAAATTGCAACAACAAATCCATACATACCAATAATGTTCCAGAACATTTATGGATTAAATGTACCAGTTAAAAGACAGAGAGTTGCAGACTAGATAAGAAAACAAGATCCACCAAAAAAAGACCTTTTAAAAGGAACACACTTCAGATACAAAGACAAAAACACGCTAAAAATAAAAACCTCAACAAAGACATGCCAAGTGAATGGCAACAGAGGAGAGCATGTGTGACCATATTAATCTCTCAAAAAATAAACTCAAGGCCAATAGCATGATGAGATATAAGAAAGGGATTAAAAATCAAAGGAATAATAAATTAATTAGACAAAAACGTAGCAAAGATATACCCCTAGTGAAAGTCTTCAAAATACATTAATCAAATCTTCGTGGAATTGGAAAAAATAATTCAATGATAAAACTAGGAAATTCCAATTTCTAGGAAAGACAGCTCTTTAGGAAACTCAATGTACACACAACATAGCTAAGCAACACAGTCAACCAAGTTGACCTCTGAGACATATATGAAATGTTCCATCCAATAACCTGATATATATTCTTCTGCAGTGAACATGACACTTTCTCAAGAACAGAACAGTTGTTAAGCCACAAAACAAGTCTTAAAAAATTAAAATCATTGAGATTATGCAGTTCATCCTCTTAAACCACAATCCTATGAAATGGGAAACCAACAACAGAAAGAACAGGAACATAAGGCAAAAATGCAGACAATGAAAAACATGTATCTTAAAACAACTAGGTAATAGATCAAATAAGGGATGGAATTAACAAATTCCTTGAGAAAAAATGAAAAAAATGAAAAAGTTAACACAGCATACCCCAAATATTTGAAATACAGCAAAAGCAATTTTAACAGAATGATGTATGTCAATCAAAGAGTGCTGTATTTTTCAGACCATCAGATGTACTATTTTTGCTTAAGAAGTGGGGGTGGGGGTGGCAATTAGGATGCAGCTTAAGGTCCTAAGATATGATACCCTGGAACATTTCAGTATACTGGTACTGTTTGGTTCAGAATATTTGTTCTTGTTTTCCTGCTCTACAAACTGGGTGTATATTATGGTCTGAAAAAAAAATACATGAAAAAAAGATAAGAAAGGGAAAATCAACAATTTAACACAACATCTCCCGGAAATGAAAAATGGAAGGAGCAAAAGAAAACAATCATAACAAAATCATAAACAACGGAAAGATAAATGATCTGGAAAAAAATAAGCAAACAAAATAGAGATCAAACCAAGTAAAGAAAATGTTGGTTCTTTGAAAGGACTAACATAATTGACAGACAGTTGGCAAACTTAATAAAGGAAGAGAGAAAATGTAGATATCTAGAAAAGGTTGATATTACCATAAATTCAAATGAAATAGAAAGAATAATAGCACTCTAGTATGAAAGAATGTATTCTTATAAACTTGATAACCTAGATTAAATGGACAAACATCTATAAATACACAATCATACAATTTCTTGCAAACTGATGTGAAAATATAGCAGCCACTATCATTCTCAATGGAGAAAAACTGAAAATATTTCCATGAAATTAGGATTCAGAAAATACCGTCCCCTATCATAACTCACATTCAACACCTTACTGGAAGCTTTAGCTAGAACCATAAGATAAAAAAAAGAAACCAAAGAAATGCAATTTGGCAATGAAGAAGTGAAAGTCTCATTATTGGTAGATAATATGATTCTATATAAATGAAACACAAAAGCCTTCACAAAAAGATTGATAGGAACAATCAAGGAATTCAGCAAGGTAGCAGAACACAAAATTAACAAGAATACGTCAATTAGATACCTCTATATAAGTAAAGAAAGCACAGGGAAATACATGAAGAAAACAATATCATTTATAATAGTCACATAAGAGATGAAATACTTAGGAATAAATCTAACCCCCCCCCTAAAAAAAAAGACCCGTACAAAGAAAACTTCAGAGCACTACAATAGCAAAACTACAAAAGGCCTACATAAACGGAACAATGTTCTTAGCCAAGAAAATTTAATATTATGAAAATATCAATATTACCTAAAGCAATCTATAAATAAAACACAACTCAGACTCAAATCCTAAAGAAATTTAAAACTAATTACCAGCTTTATACAGTGTGTTAGTCCAGGTCGACTAAAGAAGCAAATTTCATAAACAAGCATACAGATATAAAGAAAAGGTTTAGATACAAGAGGAAACGGACATTGAGTCCAGTCCAGTTCAAAGTTATAAGTCCGATATTAACCCATATGCCCGAGATCAGTCTTTAAAGTCACCTTCTGACTCATGAAGTCACGGGTCTGTGGATGCAGAATCCCGGCGCTGGCAGGGGTCTCCACATGGCTCCTCGCTTCCAGGGCTCAGGGTCCATCAAAGGCAGAAGCAACTCATTGCTGCCAGAGGTCTCCATGTGACCGCCACAGCTTCAGAGGTCTGCCTCCATCAGGGCAAACCTGTGTGGTCTCTGCACCGGCTCCTCCAGCTTCTCGGATGCTGCCATCTTTTCTTGTCCATTATTCATCGTCTCTGAGAACTAACTCCCAACAACCAGGGAGATAGCTTCTCATCTTCATGAGGGAAATATCGCAAGATTTCCCAGGCATATCAAGAGAAAGCCATGCCCACATAGAGGCCTCATTGGCTACTCAATAGCTATATCCAGATTAACAGGCTAGACTCCAACCCTACATTTCAATCTTGAAATTAACATGAGCCCATGAATGCCACATACAGAGAGGAAAGAGACATAGGATAAACAAAGAACTCCTTAAAAATAAGCACCAGGGAGGAGATCTCATACTACACAAGCTCAAAATCTATTACATGGTTACAGTAGTCCAAATAGCCTGATACTGGTACAATGATAGATGCCTAGTCAGTGGAACAAAATAGAAATCCCAGTAACAAATGCACCCACCTATAAGTACCTGAAGGGGTGTACAATCACTGCTACAATGAATTTAAGAACATGTTCTTTTTCTTGTACTCCTTGTGACTAGCTCTCCATTTCCCTCCAGAACCCAAAACTCCAGTGGCTCCCCCCATCTAGGCATCTTGAAGACCCTGGAACTCACTGTCCTTATCAGGACACCCCCTATTGGGCCTCCCCTCCACTTTGGGCCTTGGGAGAGCTTCTTAATATCCTGTCAACTTAGGAAGGGGTGGAATCTAGTCTGTCAATCAAATCTCAGCTTGAGAACCTCATTTGAAGGTGCAACAGAAATTAATAGCTCACTGGAGGCAAGGTACACTGATTCCCAGTGGCTGTTACCAAGCCACATGGAGACCTGCTGATGGCAGCCAGAGAGCTGGAGCTGGAGAAATTACATGGAGACCCACACTAGCCTTGAGATGCTTCCTCCACCACTGGACCCACAAGACTTTCTGCTCGTTGGCCTGTGATTTCCTGAATTCATTATCATTGCGTGTCTGCATGAGTTCAAAGAGGAATTTATGGACTAGTATCAACATATGCAGTAATATCAGACTTAAGGGTGACTTGATCTGTACTGGACCTGGATGTGTTCTTTATGCAAAATTACTTTTGATATAAAGTTCTCTCTTGCACATATATGAGTATCTCTCTGGATTTGTTTCTCTAGTCAACCCTGACTACCGCAGTTGGCACATACAATTGGCAATAGGCCAATTCAATGGCCTATTTCTACCCTGGGACCACAGCAAACCACAGATAGCATTGAATTATGCAAAAACTCACAATAAAAGGGCCTTCTATTAAAAACACAGTAACAGAAGGTTCACACCCTCCATATATAAAATACAGTGCTGATAAGTGACTCTGGTAGATTGCTTAAAATACCCATCACCTACCCCTGCCATCATTACTTCAAGACTCCCCTTCCCTCACCTCAGTAACACATCCTTGTTTCGCCCACTCTATTAACACACAGTAAACAGCACATCTCTTATAACCCTCATATCCAACACATCAAAATTTGGCATACTTAACAGGAAGGCTCCCTATGATTTATATCACCATTTAAAACCTGTGCCCCAGCACCTATATCATATTCCTCTATGAGAGAAACTTGTGTAGTGAACTCTATAAGGCAGCCTGGAGAAGGTATAAATAGGCCAGCTCTTCACAAGAACAGGGCGCTCCAGTTCAACACTGCAAAAATAGCCCACTGTCCCTGAGAAATGTCTTGACACAGTCCCCAATATTAGGCATTTTTTCCTCTCAAATTTCAGTACCCCTTCCCACATCATTGAAAACCAGGCAATTTGGGCTTCTAATCTCCATATTTTTAACATATCAAATAATCCCATCAGACCAACCCTATTTTAATACTATTCCTTTCACACAATCTACCTCTTTTAACACTCTCTTCCTCACTGTCTGATTATTTTCCTAACACCTAATCTTACACTATAAGCCAGATACTTAATAAAAACTGTCAATAATTCCTCTACTGCATCACCAAACAGAATTAAACACTTCCACACAGTACCACCTCCCTAAAACCACTCACAATGATGGCACAATGTCAAAGAAATAAGAGAAGACATCGGTGCACATGCACACACACAAAGAGAAACAGAAACAAATAACCAAATACCAACCAGATCTATGTGTGGTTCCTGAAATTGGATAAACCGTGGAGTTATGAGAAAAAATAATTTAAAAGAATAATGATTACCCTCATGCAATAGTTGAAAGAAGAATATAATAGGAAAAGTAAAACAATAAAAAAGCTTGTAACTTCACTCCTTGCTATAGTAGAAAGAGTCTAAACAGAAGCACAAAAGTCAAACACTATGATAGCAGAATTAAGCAACACCATGAAGGAACAGCACAATGCTATACAAGAACAGAGAAACAGGATTGAAGAGATGAAAACCTAAGTTAGTGAGCTGGAAGACGATTCTATAGATGCTAACCCCAAAGAAGAACCAAGGGCTAAAAATGCAAAAGAAACTGAAAAAAAACTTGAGAACAATGTGGGACCCAAGTAGGAGGAACAACTTGTGTCTTATAGGGTTCCAGAAGAGAATGAAACAAAAAAGACAAATCCACAGAGAGGGTAGTCAAAGAGCTCTTCAAGAGAGCTTGCTTTAATACCTATGGAAGGAAAAGATATTCAGGAAGCCAAAAGAACCCCAGGTCCTTTTGAGAAGAGAGATCCTGAAACAAAAGCTGCAGCATACTGTAATGAGATATCTGACTTCAATGACAAGAAAAAAAATAATGAGAACACCCAGTAAAAAATCATCAAGGACATGCAAAGGATCAGCAATTAGAATAAAATCAGATTTCGCAGCAGAAGTCATGCAGGCAAGAAGACAGTGGAGTGATGTATACAGAGTACTGGAGGAAAAATCTGTCAACCTGGAATCTTGTACCCAGGAAAATTATTAATCAAAAGGGATGGAGAAATAAAATAATTCACAAAAATATGATCACTACTTCAAAAAATGCACAACGAAGTACTATGGCAAAACCCAACAACAACAACAACAACAAAAAACAGCAGCAACAACACACAAACCAGAAACCAACAAATAAACAATTCTTCACAAAAACCAATACAAACATAGCAACACCCAAATTAAGGAAATAACACAGGAAGAACAAAGAAAGTAAACACAATACACATACAAACACAAAACACACATATGTAAAGCAAAATGGCAGTAACAAAAGCATACATATAATGATTTCACTGAATGTTAATGGCCTAAGTGCACCAGGAAAGAGACAAAAAGTAGCAGAATCAATAAGAAAATAAAATTCATAAATATGCTGCCTATAAGAAACAGATCTCACAAACACAAACAGAAAACAGAGGCTGGACCAAAGCCTATCAATCGAAGAGAAAGCAAAAGAAATCAGGAGTAGCAATAATAATCTCCGAGAAGATAATATCCACAGCAAATGATAAGAGCATTAAAAAAGACAATATTTAATCAAAATGGGAGCAAAAGCTCAGGAAGTCAAAACTATAATAAGCATATATATACACTCAGTGAAAGACCCTCTAAATACATCAATCAATTCCTCACAGAAGTGAAAAAGAATATAGACACATTGAACATAATAATAACAATAGACTTTAATATGTCACTCTCAAGGAAAGAGATAAAGAACATCAAGAAAAAAATTGAACAAAGACATAAAAACTCCATAACTCAATCAATAAAAAATGACCTCAAATATATACAGAAGGCTCCATCCAATAAAAACACAGTATGCATTCTTTTCTAACACATATGAAACATTATCAAAAATAGAACACGTACTAGGCCACAAATCATGCTTCCACAAATTCAAAATAATTGAAATCCTATAATCAATCTTCTCAAACCACATAGCTCTCAAATTATGAATCAACAATAACAATAAGAAACATAAAAGCAAACACATTGAGATTAAATAGCATAACAGTAAAGAATGACTTGGTAATAAGGCAATTGAAGGAGACAATTGAAAAATTCCTAAGACTAAGGAAAATTATAGCAAAACTTATTAAAGTCTTGGGGAAATCACAAAAGCAGTAATCAAAGGCCAATTTACAGCTATCAACACACACATTAGAAATGAGGAGATATTGCTGAGCTCTGTTGGTGCAATGGTTGTGTGTGGGGCTGCGGCCCACAGTGTTGATGGTTCAAATGCAGCAGCAGCACTCCAGGAGCAAGGTTGGGCTTCCTACACCAACCAGGGCAGTGACGTGGGAAAAAAAAAGAGGAGATGTTTAAAATCAACACCTGCACACAATACCTTCAAGAAATGGCAAAAAGACAACAAAATAGTTACAATAAATAAGTAATATGGAAAAAATTAAGAATACATGAAGCTGGTTCTTTGAAAAGATTAACAGAATAAACAGACAACTGGAAATTTTTAACAAAGGAACAGAAATAAAATGTGGAACACTCAGGACAAGATATGAAAATAGTGAAATTACAACTGATCCAGATGAAATAAAATAATAATAGCACATTACAATAATAATAACAAAAAAAACTGTAGTCAAACCAATTTGGCAATCTAGAAGCAATGGATAGATACCTAGAAACACCTCACCCACTAAAATTCATACAAATACTGAAAAGATCAGCAGACACAAAACAAAAGAAGAAATAGAGCAAGTCATAAAGAAAATACCAACCAAGAAAAAGTCCAGGTCCAAGTGGTTTCATGGGGGAATTCCACCAAATATTAATAGACCCTGACCAATACTACACAAACTCTTCCAGCATATAAAAAAAGACAAATGACTCCCAAAATCATTCTATAAAGACAGAATCAGACTGATAACAAAACCAGGCAAGACCCTACAAAGATGAAAAATGATAGACTAATATCCTCTGTGAATACAGATGCTAAAATCCTAGACAAAATTCTGGCCAATAGAATACAGCATCATATCAAAAAAATAATTCATCAAGATCAATTGGTACTCATTCAGGTATGCAGAGATGGCTCAATATTTGAAAACAATTCATCCACCACATAAACAAGGCAAGAAAAAGAACCCACATAATCATATCAATAGCTGCAGAAAAGGTTCTTAACAATATTCAAAACACCCAACAAAATAGGAATAAAAGGAAAATTCCTCAACATATTAAAAGTCATCTATGAGAAAAAAATACCCAGCATTACGCGCAATAAGAAAAATCTAGAAACATTACCACTGAAAACAGGAACAAGGCAAGGGTGACCTCTGTCACCAATCTTGTTCAACATCATGCTGGAAGTGTTAGCTTGAGTCACCAAAAAGAAATCAGGAAAGTACAAATAGGCAGAGAAGAAGTGAAACTCTCACTGTTTGAAGATGATATGATATTATCCTATATATAGAAAACTCAAAAGTCTCCACTAAAAGTCTTTAGGAATACGTGGCAAACTAGCAGGATACAAGGTTTATAAACATAGATCAGTCAAATTCCTGTATGCCCACGAAGAGAGATAACAAAAAGGAATCAAGAAATCAATATTATTCACTATAACAGCACAAAAGGTGAAATACTTAGGATTTAACTTAACTAAACTAAGAACTAAGTTTGTTACTACAAGAAGTGAAAAAGAACCTATAAAAAAAATGGAAGAATATCCCATGTTCATGGATAGGCAGACTTACCATTGTGAAAATGACAATATTACCTAAAAACAATCTACAGGTACAGTGCAATACCAATTCAAATTTCAAATAAAAATTTTATATAGAAATTAAAATGAAAAAATTACTAATTTCATATGGGCAGGCAAAGAGTAAAGATAAGCAAAGGGCTTCATTAAAAAGACCAAGTAGGGGGCCACCACTACTTGAATTAACAATTTACTATACTGCCTCAGTAGTTTAAACCACTGATAAAACAAAAGATACTTAGACAAACGGATCATAACAGAAAACTCAGGCTTAAATGTGTCAGCCTAGAGGCAACGAATCTTCAACAAAGGACCTAGAAAGACCCAATGGGACAAAAGCAACCTCTTCAATAAGTGGTGCTTGGATAAACTTGGTTTCCATAGAAACTAAATAGAGACCCAAATTTCTCCCCCACAGAAAAATGAACCTGAAATGCATCAGAGACCTAAATGGAAATTCCCAAATTTTCAGAACCATTAATGAGAAGTTTGCAATAAGCTTAACAAAATATGTACTGCAGGGCCTGCATACCCTGCATACATACCCAAGTATAGTAAGGAAGACACAGAACAAGAGAAAATATATGTTTGAGACATCCTGAAATTACATGTCTTATGTACATCAAAAGACTTCATTAGGAGAGTGACAAGAGAGCCCACAGATTGAGAAAAAAATAATTTACCAATGTTACATCGAACAAAGTGCTAAATACTAAAATATTCAGAACTCTAACAACAGCTCAATAAGAAAATGATGAGACCCAATTAAGAAATGGGAAAAAGACAAACAGTTCATTAAAAATGAAGTACAAATGGCCAACAAACACATGAAGAAATGCTCACAATCACTAGTCATTAGGAAGATATAAATTAAAAGCATATTGAGATCATACTTTATACCCGCAATGCTGGTCCAAGTCAAAAAACAAAAAAATGCTGGAGAGAATGTTGAGAGATTGAAACTTATGTATATTATTGGTAGACTTGTCAATAGGTACAACCATTTATGGAAAATGAAATGGTGATACTTAAAGTAACCAAGTAATGAAATTCCACATGATCCAGCAATATCACTATTAGGAAAATATCATAAAGATATAAAGAGATGCAACATGAGGGGATGTATGCTATCCCATGTTCATAGGTGCACAGTTAATAACAGCAAGAAAATAGAAGCAGCCCCAAAGCCTAAGAGTGGAAGGATGGACAAACAAACTATGATACATACACACAATGGAGAACAAAGCATGAAACTATGAAAAATAGCATGAAATGGAAGAACCTGAAAACCATTGTGCTGACTGAAGTAAGTCAATAACAAAAGGACAAATATTGTATGAGCTGAATACTATAAGAAGCCGATTAAACAAATCTTAACAGCCAATTTCTGAACAAAAAGAGAAGAGGCTATCTACCAGCTATGAACCAGGCATCACCTCCCTTTTGCACACTTCATAAGAGCCAAATTAAATGAGGAGACTTTGCACTGTCTGGGGTCACTCCTTCAAACAAAGTTTAAAGGGAGATGACTGTCCACTTGTGGCTAAAGAACATTAAGACATGGCTGGGGCAAAATCCCGGGTCCTCCATAGGATTGGAAGGAAATCATTGCCAGAAAACCAGGTGAGAACAGGGGAGGGGAGCAGCTACAGTTTAGAGGAGATGCTGATAGTTCTGTTGGTGTGTATAGTAGGTGATTGGGGGGAAAATGCTACAAAAGGATTGTAAGGAATCTAGGGAAAATATGGACCAAATTTTATGTTCCTGGGTAGCGTCTATGAATACATATCTACCCAATCCTGATTGAACCATGACATTGATAAAATAGCATGATGACCTTGGGTGCTGACAGTGCATACAGGTCTTGTTGAATGAACTGAGCCCTGTCTTGATGTTGCCTGCACTCTTTCGGTGAGAACTGGGGCATTCAGATAGAGAAGAACACGTGGTTGTGGACATGTTTGTCATTGAATGTGGGAGTGGGGGACATATAGACTGGCGATACCCAATGCACAGGCACCAAGAATCACCATATATTTAAACCTTGATGCCCTTACCCCCCTTCCCTAGTGACATGACAGATTTTGATCTGTTGGGTACATATCTACACTTGATCCAGGAATTTTTTGCCTGTTGCCACCTCCAAACATAAGTAGAACTCAATAGAACAGGAGATTGAACAGTGTAGGACAACAACTCATGGGTTGCTGCTCAAGGTAGACCCATACTCCCATTGACTCCTAATAACAACAGTGCCTCGAGTGCTGTGTCATTCGAAAAATAGATGTCACCAGTGAAATCACCTGTACCCTAAGAGGATGAATGCCACTGTTGTACTTTGTTGTTTATATGAAGTTTTCTTTCTTGTCTTTAGATAACTTGGCTTCACTTGGGCTGTTTGATTGATTATTTGCTGATTGGTTTGTTGCTGGTATAGCTCGTTCTATATGGGTTTGATTTTGTCATAACATAACCTCTAAAGTAAACCTCAGTCAAGCTTATTCCATGGACAAACACATGAATTCTAAGCTCCCACTTAATTCCAGTCCCAATCCACACATAGTAAGTTCTGATAAGAAGGTCCTGCTAGCTACCTTATTGAAAAGGTTATTAAAGATATGGAAACTGTAGTGCAAAGTGTGGTGAAGGGAACAGATGGTCCCCAGTTATCAATTGGAATAGTGGCTGGCCTCTTAAAGACTTGTATTCAACCAAGTAGCCATCTAAGCAAGGAGTCAACTAAGTTCGCATGGAAGACTTTGCTTGATCCAAAGATGATAATAACAAACTTCAAATATGATGAAGGGAAAAGTAGCAGAGCTAAAATTATGAACTCAATTTTTGGAAGGCTCAATTTCTTCAAAACTCATTTTGAAAAAGTAGAAGTCAAAAGCCCATCTGCAGATTATCTAGTCAGATTAAGCCATTGGCAGTTTCTGAGTAGCCACAGACAAAGGTCTGGAATATAGATCATTGCAATCCTTATTGGGCTGGATCAAGCTTGATACTGGGTCAGTTGACCACCCTCTAGTTCCAACCAGCATTTGTTCAAGGTTCAAGAATCTTACTTGACTTTTAAAATATTGATGATGGCCTTTTCTTTCTTGTTTTTTATGGTTATATTCCTATTTCATTTTTGTTTCTGTTGTGTTTATCAGTTTATGAAGCACAGAAGGAGTAGATACAAGAGGTTTTGATGACTTTGGGGTTTTGAAGTTAGGTGGTCGTGGGAAAGACTGGGAGAGTGAAGGTATTTGGGGAGTAAACAATGAAGATTGGGGAAGGAGCACTAGAACAGAGTAGGATTACACAACACATTTAAAGGCAATTTAATCATGGGAAAAACAGAAATAAAATGTTCTAAAATTGATTGTTCTATTCTTAGTATGTTTGAATTGTATTATATGTGGATTATGTACCAATAAAACTGTAATTTTTTTTAATTGCAGCCTTTGACCCTGTCCTCCCATCTCACCCCCAACAAAATGTAAAGTGGGGTGAAAAGGAGAGTAAAAAGACATGGAGGGTGGAAGCATGTCTGATCTCTGTTTTATAATTAGTGTTGGATGCAGGAGATGTTCAATTGTTACCCCATGTAATTTCCTTCTCTTTACACATGTTGACCCCATGTAAAGCAAGGAACTAAAAGCACAGTCCTGATCATCTCCATGATTTGTTGGGAATCAGACTGCTATTATCCATAGAATTTTCTTTGGCTGATTTCTAAAACTATGTCAGTAGTCTTTCTCTCTGGTATAACTTCCTTAGCCTGAAAGTTGTGTTAATGAACTTGGGTCATTTATTTGGAGTGCAATAGCTTTAACACTGAACTTCACATCACTATTACAGTATGTCTTTTAATATTTTGTAGCATCCTTTGCCATTTTAGATGTTCATTTTATATAAAATGATATACGAGTTGTTCATATAAAAATGGGGTAACTGAAGAAAATATGGCAAAATATTCACATAGGTTCCATCTAAATGGTGATGTCAACCAAGTTATTTTTGCAGCATTAGAACACATGGAGGACCTACTTCAGTGATAATGTGTGCAATTAATGAGCTTGAGGTATAAAATACCTCGACTGGAACTATCACTTACAACGATGGCAGCTAAAATACAACTTTCCAAACACTGAAACATTTCCAAACATGTTTCCTATTCTCTGACTGTGGCAGTTACAAAATCTCCTGTCTGCTTGAGTGAAGGGATGGAGTCTAGCCCGTGAATCATGTCATAGCCAGTGAGGCCTTGGTGTGAGCATGACCTTTTCATGAGGATTCATGGATCTCTAGTCTTCTTCTTTGAAGGAGAGACACATACTCTCTGCCCCACACTCCCGTTCACAAGCCACTTAGTAATACACTAATGAGGCCAGAGCCCAAAAGCTGACGGAGTTACTTGGAGACTCACCCCAGTGCTAAGATGCTTCCACTGCCGCTAGATCTATGAGACTTTCTGCCCACTGGCCTGTGATCTTCCTGCATTCAGCATTATTGTATGCTCGTGTGAGTCTAAAGAGGAAATTATGGACTAATATCAGACACATGGGCTAATATCAAACTTAGGCCCTTGATCTGGACTCAGCTGGGATGTTTCTTAATATACAATTGTTCTTTGATATAAAGTTATGTCTTACACATAATAAAATAAAATAATGGGAGCACTGCTCACAGGGAACTGTGATTACTACACTCAAAAAAGAAGACAGAACCAGTAGCATCAACCAGCCAAAGCTAAATGCTGTAAAATGGAGGTCAAATCTACTTATAAACTTCTTACCAATTGTTATGCTAGCAGTCATCCCCACAGTACTCTGCAGTGGCTGAGTTTGATAATTTGTTGCAATGGCCATCTAGAACTCCAGACAATATCCATGATTAACAAATATATTAAGGAAGCTAACAGGTTACAGTTCAGGTGAGACAAGTTCCCTCTGACTACTACATAAAACTCTTTATACTTCTCTGCCAAGTTCTATAATTCATTGCAATGATCACACAAATATTACTCACAATTAAGGGGGGTTTTATGAAAGTAACAGGTTATAATTCAGGATTAGGACTGTCTCAGGTTACAGTTCTTCATTCAAGGAAAGATTATTTTCAGTGGTGCCTATAAATAGGTCTCTCTCTGGCCTTTAGCTTCTCAATCTCTCTGTCCTTTGGGCCTTTGGGTATCCTTGGTATCTTGGGCATTGTGTTAGTCCGGGTAGACTAGAGAAACAAATTCATTGACATGCATATGGATATAAGGGAAAGCTTTATATTCAAGAGAAATGGAACATTGAGAAAGCATCCCAACCCAGTCCAGTCCAATGTCCTAAGTCCGATATTAGCCCATATGTCCAATATCAGTCTATAAAATCTCCTTCCGACTTATGAAGCATGTGCAATGACACGAGGACAATCACAGTGGGTGCAGAGTTCTGTGTATCCAGCTGGGGCAGAAGCATCTTGGTGCGGTCAGGGGTCTCTCTGTGGCTTCTCCAGCCCCAGAGGTCTGGTTCCATCAGGGCAAGCCCATGTGGCCTCTCATCCCTCTCCTCCAGTCTCCAGGAATCAGGATCGATCAGCATGCTGTCCTCTCATCCTGTCAGTAGTTTGTCATCTTGGAGACTCAGTCCAGTCTCTCTTCTCCAATTGGGAAGTACCATGAGACTTCCCAGAATTCTCAGGAGAAAGCCATGCCCACACAGAGGCCTCATTGGCTATCTCCAGACGGCATGCTAGACTCCACCCTACACTCCCAATCATGAAATTGACATCAAGTACATGATTTCCACAGGCATCTTGAGCCTTCCCAGCCACTGTCTGCTCAGGAAAGCATTAGAAAATTCTTTAGCTCTGCCAACAGTTAATTTTTTCCACAGAAAATATCCTTGTCCCTTCAGAGCTTTTACTCTTGGCCTGTCTCCATGAGATTAAGTGTCTTTCTTGCTTATCATTAATTGTATGCTTGAAAAAATAGACACATTAAATATTTTTTAAGAATTCTAAAACACAAAGTCAATGAACTTGGCTTGTCCAAGGACATGGACACTGAGCTTCTGAGAATGACAGTTGTCATACCATGCAAGCTCATTGAATTTTTTGTCAAAACTTTTTCTATGGATGTCTAGTAAGGCTGCCAACTCCGAATTGTTGCAAACAATAATGACAACTCTAACATCAGCCATGAATCTTTGAAAACCCTTTCCCTCTATTCGAACATTTTATTTGAGATGTCAATCTTTTTCTTGGGGGCTGGTGTGGGGAGACTGGACTTGGCAGGACTATTGTCATGAGAGGATGATGAGAAAAAGCATGTGCCATCTCCCCTGGTGGAGGGAGACTCTCTTTAACAGTCTCTTTCCTTGGATTCATAAATGGATTTCTGCCTCATCTTGCAGTAAATCTGAGACCAAAAGCATTCATAGGGCCTCCTAATGCACATAATGCAACATGACTGATGAAATGTGGCAGGCACAACCCAATATCTAGTTTTCTGAAAACCACACTGAAATGAACCATCCTGGCCTGAAAGTTAAAACAATACACAGACTTGAGCAACCACCAAAAGTTATTTTCCTTGATTCAGTCGTATTCTCAGGCACTTTGCAATTTGTATTACAAAACACTATCTGTGTATTTTCTGATGGCGGGTGACAGCTACTGTTTATTCCCAGAAACTCAAATTAATGGTTTTGTTAAATCGACTCTCACCACTGCACACATAAGTCATCCCCTGGGGATCTGTCTAAAGGTCTAAGCCAGTTTCATGTACTTCAAAATGAGTGCTCTTAAGCAAACAGCAAGAAAATTGGCTACCTGAATTTTGAAAGTCAATCAAGGTGCTGTCTGCAAGGACATCAGAGGGTCAGAAGAAATAGGTGTAAAATAGGAATCAACTTCATTGGTCCTTCTCTAGCATAACAATGATGTCAGTAAAATGGACCAGTGATGCTGAAGACAATGAAAGAGACTGGAATTAAGAATTTTTTTCATTCCAGTTAAGTTCCTTTCTTTAGGCTTTCTCAGCCTCAGTTTTCCTTTATGTGACACTTGATTCTAGCTTCATGCTTAGTGCTTCCATGCATGAGTCTGAAATGCAATTCTCTGTGTGAAAACATTCTGTAGATGGTAAAACACCATACATATGCATATAAGGATCCAATTACTTTCAACCTTGGCTGAATTTTTCATTTTCAAGCTGATGCTTTAGGCTCAGTGAGGGAAAGAGACTGAACCACATCTAACCTCACGGGCTTAAAGAGTGTCTGCAAACTGAGGTGCCCATTTGAGACAGAACATCTCCGAAAGCTGTTGTGAAAAGCACACGACAAAACTGGGCACAGCATCAGGTTGCAGAGTTAAAGAGATGGAAGAAAAATCGAATGTGGTTATTTTGTATAGTATTTTGACTGCTTTCCTAAACAAGTTACCTTCCATTATATATTGATAAGAGTGAGGAAACGCATCAGAGGAACAAGGCCTGGGGAAATGAGCGTAGTTCTTACATAAGTGGGTTACATTTGACTTTGGTATTAGGATCTTTTAAGTAGCGGTATTACTTAGGGTCTTATTTTGATTATATCTATGTTGCCTGAAAAATTGCCACCCTTCTTACTTCCATGAGTTTATTGGTAATCCTGTAACAGGATTGTTAATACAAACAGGGACTCGGTATTTATGATTTGGAGGTTCCAAAGAGACCATGGAAAGGAAACTGTCAAATATAACTAGTAGCACCTTGTTTTGGGTGAAAATGATGCGTTGTCTTTGACTATATAGAGTCCCAAACTACTAGCCTAACTAAAATGTCTAAAATTAGCAACACCCATTTGAAAATATTAAAAAAGAACAAATTGGGTTATGGCAGAACCATATATCTCCTAAGTGTGTAGAACACTGAAAAAGAAAAGTCAACTTTGACAGGGAGTCAATTCTGACCCAAATAAAGCCTTTGTCAGTATAATGAAGCAGCAGGAAGAAATGTTGGGACTCACTGGTCTAGGAGCAGAGACTGAACTCTCACAGATGTTTATTTTATAAAATAAGGTTGTTACCACGTTTTCCTTTCATACAAGGGGAGCATGCTTTCAATAGTATAAAGCCCTACGGAAAGTCAAGTTCTGTTGGTTATACTGTTATACTATCCAGAGAGCTGCTCGTTTTCTTCACTAATGAGTTTGGGCTTGATTGTTTATTTGTTTCTTGGGCTGATCACTAAAGTAATGCGATTTTCATAAGCAAAAGGAATTTTAACTCTTCTCCCAAAATACACATATGAAAACATTTTACATGCTTTCACATGCGCCTCTCAACACAGTGCCTACGGACCCTAGAAAGGTTCATGGATTCACTTTGAGGGAAATAAGTCTCCACTCCCTCTAAAAGTTTATTGTATAGGTGTGTTTATATATATTCTACTAGCTGGAAGGTCGGCAGTTTCCTCTGACCCAGCTTTATCATGGAAGAAAGGCCTGGCAATCTGCTTCCAAAATTCAGAACCATGAAATTCCCTCTGGAGCAGTTCCACTTTGCACATCTGAAGTTGCCATGACTTGGAATTAATGCAACAGCCAACTTTAGCAATAATGCCATAACATATATGAGCTCCTGGTGGAACAAAGTGCCAGTGTCTTCAGCTATTGAAAAAAAAGTTAAGAACTATGAGTTCATCTATGGACACCTTGAGGAAAAGACTTGGAGATTACCAAAAGGAAATGTCCTTGGGATATTGTCTGATCATCTCCAGCTACCCAGAGGAAAGGCAAATTGTTAGTATCCATTTTTCAAGGTGAATACTGATGAGGCTAAGGTCAGACATGCCCCGGCCTACCTATTCTGGCATCAGCACTATCTGCTTTTCTGTTAATTTCAATAGTTCGTTCCAATGGCCACACAGAGCTCATTGAGAATACTTAAAATTATGGGCTTACTCCAGAAAGTAAAAGGTTAAAAATTCTCAGGACACAATTATTTGAACAGGACATCTCTTTCTCAGCCATACTGGCAGGCAGGTTTCTCTCTAGTCTTGGGACTTTCAACTCTATGGTCCACTGGCATCTGGACTGTGTGTTGCAATTGCAAGGCTCATGTAGGACTGCCCAAAGTGTCCAAAGTGTATGGTTTCCCACAATATGTCTCTGTGCAAATACTCTCAATTCTAGTTCCATTGGATAAACAAATTTAGGTCCACTAATTGAGTCCCCCAATTTTGTGGAGTAAACCCATTCCACAAACCAGTCTTCCGCCCAAAGGCATTCAGTTTTACTTTTTCAGTGGTCTATGAAAGCCACCCATCACTTTGTCCCTTGCTCTTGTTCTTGGTTATAATGCTGCCACTCCTCTGGTATCAAGCTGCTGTCTCCTGGACTAAGAAGGTCCAGTGTACAATATTTCAAGGTTCATAATATTTGCTCCACTCCTTTAGCCTTTCTCTTGCTCATAGTAAAATATTCCCTTTCTGCTTCTGAACTGAGCTGTTTCATACCCAGAAGAATGGCAATCACAATTAACCCTGGGAATAACCATTCACTGCTAAGTAACTCATCAGTATCACCTCATCTTCTTTTACCCGGGTCTAACAGGAAAAAGTGGTTTGGTGGGAGTTACAAAGATGAGCCACATTAAATGATACACAGCACTATAGTGATCTGCACCTAAAAAACAGCCCTTGAAAATCCTAGAGCACAGTTCTACTCTAATGACATGGGGTTCCTGTACAAATTTACTTGATGACAAGTGGTTTTATAATAAATTGTGTGTGTGTCTGTGTGTGTAGAATCAATCCATGTATATGCTCAAAGTACCAAAGAGATTCAGGACCCAAGTTTTTCCTCTTAGTGAGAGACAGTGCCTTTTGGCAGTCATACATAACCTGTATCGCATTATAATTTTTTCCCAATTTTGAATGAATGGAAGACCTGTGACATACTTAAACTGAACAGTCCGTTCTCAGAAAATGTATTCTTTAAGAGTATAATCTCACATAGTTGCTTTTCTTTTTTCAAATTTCTATTGTTTATTGTGATCCATGGGCAGACACTGAAATATTGATATTTCAGTTAAGATTGGAGGAGGACACTGAGGCTAAGGCCCAGATATAGCAAGTAGACCATTCTATTTTTTGTGTGTGGTAAGTCTTGAATTATTCATGGATAGAAAGACTATCAAAATATTGTTCAGTGGAGAAATAACCCACCCAAAAATGAAAGCTAAGCTTTTCATTTGCTGTAGACTAGTAACTGGATAGACTAGTAACTGTGAGCACTCCCTGATAATAATCTTCCAGTTCTGCCAGTAGGTCTCTCCATGCTGCTCCATTGACAGAGGACTCGAGCTCCCTGTAAATATGCCTCAAATCTTACCTATTCAGTATCGATCTAATTCATATTCTTTCTTTGTTAAGTCAATAGTGTTTAAATTTCCTTTGGTTCTTAAACTCTACAAAGTAACCACCGAGCTAAAGCTGACCCAGTTCTTAAATTCTAGAACTGATGCTTCATTCATTCTAAACAGATATAGCTCCTTTCATTATCTACTTGGTAAATAATACATTTTTGTAAACCAAGGCATGTTGCCAGAGAAGCAGCTGAGCCCAAACCAACAAATAAGCCTAGATCTTGAAAGCACATTCAGTGATATTGAAGAACAGACTGTTTCTTATTCTTGGTCACAATAATCAAAATGATATCTTAAGGTTGAAAAAATTTGAAAAATGCCATTGTCTTAATTATTTCTTTTTTATTTGTTTGTTTGATGGGATTATATGCAAAATCTTCAGCTTTTCTTGGCAGTATACATATAAATGGCTATAAAAGTCTACCACCTAATGTGGAATATTTTAATTCATTTAGTTTTTCTCAATACTTAATTTACAGTAGGAATAATTATTTTTTCTTTTAGCAAAATAATTTAGTAGTTTTGATTTTCAATATCCTTTACTCTCCCATGAAATCCCTTTAGTTAACAACTCATGAGTAGAATTCCTTTAAAATGAAATAAGAAAATGGTGGTTAGTAAGGTTTTTTTGCACTAATCTTGTTCTTGGGAAAAAAGATACCACAAATTCAAATATAATTTATAGAGATAAATTTATTACATTTTTAAGAGGACAAAAGCAAAGACAGATCATCTAAATGAAGGAGACTATTAAATGAAGCCATAATAGTGTCCAAGGATTCACAGAACTGCAGCCACTTAAATAGGATATGAAGAGCAATGGAAACTCCTCAAAGTATGATTGGAAGCAGATCAATTGATCACAATTGCACATGAGACTCCTAAGTGGAAAAGGGACAATAATTGAATACATACATTATTACAGATGGAAAACCTTACAAGATTGGTTTATTAACCTCTAACCAAGGTATTCAGAGTATGTCTCATGGCTATCTGAACCAAGTACCCCAAATTCCATGAAGCAAGACCCTGAATTCAAGGCTTCCCCTTCCTGATAAGCTTAGGTGATGGCATACTTTGCATGAGAGCAAAGCTTCTCACATTGCTGGCCGGTGGTTCTGAAGAAATTGGTGAAGATGGAATATACAGTGAGAGCCCTAAACCCACATTGTAAACCACAACTTTCAGCAAACCCAGTGCTCAGAATTTAATCTCTAATACAAATTTAATAAAATCAACTTCCCATTAAGTTTATCTAAATAGATGACTAATACAACATTCAAAAAAGAAAAGGTGTCCACCAGAAACAGCAGTGGTATTTATAAACATTCATTGTTTAAAAGGAAACATGTGCTTAAGCATTTACTTCTTAGTTCCATCATGCGCAGGTAGGTGTTTGGTGTGTACACATACCCTATATTTGCTGTGAAAATACATCTATGGATGAATTTCTGGTCAATGTAGCAAACAAATGATCATGTTACACCATTTTAGTATTTGATCATAGTTCATATTTTCTTTAAATGTACATGTGCATCTGTATATATACATACATACTTGTTTACCCTTGATAGATGCATAAAAATAAATATAGTTTATTCTGAAATCTCTTTCTCTTTTTTTGGTTTTCATGTAAAACCCAAAAGTTGCCTTAACATCTCAAGTTTAAATATCAAATTTTACAGCCTTTATGCAAATAGCAAGGGGGTTAAAAAGCAGGGATTTTTGGGGGGGAGATCTTGCATACATTTTCCTCAAAAGCGTCTTATCTAGAGCTGACCTCATTGGCTGGAACCAGGTTCTCTGATGCCTTGTGCTTGATTTGGTGTGTCACCTGTCTCTTGTTTGTCTATAGATTAGCACAAAAATGTCATTGCAAACTAAGTGAATAGGGCACAGCCTCAGCACCTGCCACTTTTAAAACTCTTTAGAAGATTCCCTTGTTTATTTTGTAGGCACCCAGGGGGGCTCTTAAATAACTGCATTGAAACAAACAATGCTGGTGATGACTAAGGAGGCTTTTCACATGAAAATTCACTTCAGAAAAATGTTTTGCAGATGTACTGAAGAAAACTGTATCACTAAGAACCACTCAAAATACTTTGGTGGACCAAAACACCTTTATATTTCTTCTGGCAGACTGCCAAGTTCACTGCCAGCTTGAAAAGAATTCTATAGCTGGAGGCTAGAGCAGAAACTGCAATGATTTAAAAGAGAATTGGCTACAGTAAGAACGATAATGCCCTATATCGTTAAAATGCAACTGGCATCTTAGCCTCCCTACAGCTCTTTGAAAATGTGCTTACTCTTCAACTATTTACAAGGAAAAATGTGGAGACAATTGAAACCACAGAAAATAAAAATTATTTTAAAAGGCTGAGAAGTATTTATCAAATGATTTATCAGCAATGCTTATAAAATAATAACCTTTTCTCGAGTATTAAATGAGTAAGAAATCTATGTGGAAACTCTGCTCATTATGAAATTCACCCATCCAACATGAGCCATTCTTGTGACTGCTAAATTAATGAATGCAGATAAACACAAAAACAGTTAGCTTAACATTAAAATGTGAGCCCAAGAGGACAGCACACTGGTATGATCAGAAACTAAGAGATCTTTGGTTAGTTTTCTTTCCTGAGTGATTTTGAAAATCCAAGATTTTGTCTGACAAGCTACAACAAAGTACAGAAACTTCATGAACCAAATTAAATGGTATTGGCTGGGTGTTTTTACAGAAAAACCAACAGAAGAGCTTGTGCAGAGGTTTAGATTTATAAAAAGCAGCAAGAGCATGCCTTTAGCTTTAGCAACCAAGATGTTATGCAACCATCACTTATTTTTCTCATTACATAAGAAAGGTTAAAAGTCTCTTCCAGTTGCCTAGAAATACTTCTCCATTCATGCTTGCTCTCATTCTCATGAATGCACAAATGTCATTGGGGATGTCAAGAGTGATTTGCTAGAAATCCAACTTAGGAACGGTGGGAAGAAGCACTCAAGTTAGTACACCAACCTTTTCCTGTTTGCCGAAACTGAAATAGGTCGAGCATGGTATCTGCCCTCAAGAGACTTTGCACAGGGGACACAGATGTATAAATACTGGCCAAAGTTAAAACATCTTCTCATGGGGCAGAATTGAGACTATATTAAACTGACCGGATTTTAAGCAGGACACCATTGACCGGGCAGCGGAGGCGGGGGCGGGGCGGGAGCTGTTGATTAAAAATTTGGTGTAGATGGAGCAACAAAAATGTTCATAGAATGCAAAAAAATAGTAATGCAATATATTTATTTTAATTTTAAAATGGCATGGGAAATTGTTAAATTGTTAAAAAGCAGGGCATCTTGTCACTTTGGACTCTATGTACTGAAGGTACATATCATTAAATCAAAACTGAGGAATAGAAGACTTTGGGCAATTCTTATCCAAACTTCACATCTCTAGCTTCAACAGCCACATCCACCTCTATAATGAAAAAGGAATGGATTCTCACTCCCCCAAGGACCTGCCACTCATAAGGAATGTTTCCCCCCATTGTGTAAACAGAGTCACCTGTGACACATGAAAAGTCTTCACTAAAATAACCAGGCAGCGATCATCTAATTTGATATGCTATTATGATCTTGCCATATCTTGCTGACTTTGAGTTCCATTTGTTGTTCAGCATTGTGAAGTCCGCTCTGACACATGGGGACCCTATTTATATGTGCCGGTCATATACTTGATGTTAATTTCCTGATTGGGATGTAGGGGTGAAGTCTAGCCTGTTAATCTGGAGATAGCCAATAAGACCTCTGTGTGGGCATGGTTTTCGCCTGAGAATTCTAGGAAGTGTTGAGGTATTTCCCAATTGGAGAGGAAAAGACTTGACTCACTCTCTCTTGGAGATGAACTACTGACAAGATGAAATGACAGCATGCTCATTGATCCTGATTCCTGGAGACTGGAGGAGCCGGAGGAGAAGCCATGTGGGCTTGCCCTGATGGAGCCAGACCTCTGAGGCTAGAGAAGCCACAGAGAGACTCCTGCCAGCGCTGAGATGTCTCTACCTCATCTAGATACACAAGACTCTGCACTCACTGACCTATCATTGTCCTGGTGTCATCGCACATGCTTCGTAAGTCAGAAGGAGACTTTCTAGACTGATATCAGACATATGGGCTAGCATCGGATTTATGACCTTGAACTGGACTAGGTCAGAATGCTTTCTCAATGTGCCATTCCTCTTATATATAAACCTTTCCCTTATATCCATATATGTGTTTATGAATTTATTTCTCTAGTCTACTGGGACTAACACACTATAACAAAAGAACTATTGTCTGGCCATGTGCCATCCTCACAATCATTGCTACATTTGCATCCATTGTTGCAGCCACTGCGTATTGCTGAGGGCTTTTTTCTCTTTTCTTTGTTTTATCAAGCATGATGTCCTTTTCCAAGGACTGATCCCTCCTGAGGAAATGTCCACAGTATGTGACTATACTTATTTCAAGAAAGATTTGTTCATTATACTAGAAGTCCAATTATTAATATGCTTAATATTCTTTTTTTCTGTTTTTTTTGGGGGGCATCACTGCCCTCTGGTGGTCGCGGGGGCTACCCAGTGCTGCTCCTGAGAGCCGCTGCTGGATTTGAACCGCCAAGCCCACAGGCCGTAGTCCCGCACTCAACTACTCAAGCTGCCAGGGCTCAGCCTATATGCTTCACCAACATCCATTCTTCCTTCATTCTCCTTATTCAGTGATCAATTTCCATGTGCATTTAAAATGACTGAAAGATCATGGCTAATGTCAGTCGTATCATCCTCTTCAAAATGATGGCATGGTTCTTTAACACTTTAAAGGGGTCTTTTGCAGGAGATATACTCAATTAAATGTTGTTTGATTTCCTGACTGTTGCTTCCAGGAGCACTGCTTGTGAATCCAAGTAAAATGAAATCTTTAACAACATCAATATTTTCTATGTATCATGTTGCTGTTTACTAGTCCAGTTGTGACGTTTTTTTTTTCTTTACTGGAAGATATAAGCCCTACTAAAGATTGAAAGAGTCTCTGGCAGTGTAATGGTTACGAGTTGGGCTGCAATCTGCAGAGTTGAAAGTGTGAAAGCACCAGCAGCTACTCAGGAGAAAAGCCTGGGCTTGATACTCTTGTAAACAGGGATAGCCTTGGGAATCCCTGGGCATCTCTATGAAGCAGTATTCACCCATTGACTCAATGGTAGTGAAGGAGAAAAACGGTAGTCTTTGATCATCATCAGTGAATGCTTCATGTGTTTTTCTCTTCTAGCAAGCAATGTGTATCATTTGCATATCCCAAGTTGGTAACAAGTCTTCCACCAATCCTGATGCTGGGGTCCTTTTATAACCCAGCTTCTTCAATTATTTTCTCAGTATAAAGATTGAATGAATCTGGTGAAAGCATCATCTGATGTGCATCTTTCTGATTTAAAGCTATGCAGTTTCCTTTGTTCTGTTTGAATGACTTTCTGGATCTGTGGACACGTAAGCATAATGAACTGTACTACCATTCCCATTCTTCACAATGTTATTCATAATTTTTTACAAAACACACATTCAGATATCTTTGGATAATCAGTGAAACACAAGTAAACCACTTTCAACTATCTGCCAAATCTTTATCTTTCTCCTGGACCCATCTCCTTCCTGAGTTCAGGCTCATAAATTTGACTTGCTTCTTGATAATTGTTATGTATTATCTTGGCACTTTCATCTCAGCCTGTATCAAAATATGGCCATCATCTCCTTTACCCATTGCCTGTGAATGAATCCTGTCCCACAGTTTGCAAGGTTATAATCTTTCAGGAAACAGAATGCCACATCTTTCTTTCAACGAGTGGTTGCTGGTTTTGGAATGCCAAACTTTCAATTAACATCCAAGTTCTTTAAACACTGAACCATCAGGGCTTGGTATTATTGTACTGAACCTTACTGATTTAGGCTGGAATCCGTTTTACTCTTTCATTTAGTTAACCAGCCAGTTTTCTTGGGCCAGCTCTTGAGTGTCATTGTTCACATTCTTGTCCGTCATGACTCCCATTCTCATAGCCAATGAGTTTGTTAAATCTAGTTCTGCTCATGTCAGCTGTGTGATATCCTTAATGGCTATCCTCTTGTTTCCACCTCTACTTTAGCATACCAATCCAAGATGATTGTCATTCACTAGATCACCACAATTAGTCTCCTTTCTGGTTTCTCATCCTCTATCTTGTCTGCACATAAATGATCCTTTCTGAAATCTCTCAAAAACTGTCCACTGGCCACATAACAAAGTTCTTCACCTTTTCTTAAAACATAAACATTATCTTCTGGTTCCTAAATCTCTCTCCATATTCATGTATCTTACAATTCAGCTCATATCCCAGAATAAACACTGGTTTGTCTCAGAAAAGCACAGACTGATTGAAAAATCCTTTTCCCACTTCACTGGGGACCAACTTCTAATAGTGCTACAGATTCAGCAGATTGTGCTTTCTTAGTTAGCTCGCCTGGGTATGGATGTCCTGCACTTACCAAGATCTGAGCACATTCCACATTGCATTTTAATGGCCCATTTACACTCCCAAATAGAATATGAGTGCCTCAAAATCAGGAATTCTATCTTGTTTTCTAGATTACCCTGTTGGATGAATACATATACCACATGGTGTGTCCTGCAAAAATATTCTTATATAACACTAAATTTCATTAATGAGTCAAAATTGCAGTTTCAAATATACTATCGTAGAGATCATATTTTGGAAAAATATTACATCTCACAATATAATTGACCTCTTCTGGCTATAAAAGGGAGTAGAAGAACCCCACTCCTCATCCACCCAATATCTGTTGCCACGACATGCCTCCACCATCCCTCCTCTAGCATATTCTAACACCAAAAACCTCTCATGACACTCTGTTTTTCTGCTGGGTGGATAATCTATTTTAATCACACAGAACTGACTGACAATACTCCCAATTAAGCGGGCTTATTAAGGAAGTTAACAAGCTACCACAAATAAGGCACAGTAAACAGTAAAGATATAGTCATTGGTTCATAACTGCACCTCTTTTCAGCCAGCAATCAACTTTCTTTCCAGTTCTCAGCCTCTCAGTAGCATAGCCCCTTGGCTACCATCTCCATGGTCCAGGAAACAAACTCGCTTCTCAGTCTTTTGCTCTTGTGTTCTATCTCTTGGCCTCTCACTATGACCTCTAGTCTCAGCCTGGTTCTGCTGTTCTGTCCCATGGGCTCTGTGCCTCAGTTGCCTCTGGTCTTGGCCACTTCAGAAAGGGATCTCAACCACTCTCCAGAGGTGGCTTTTATTCCTTATTTATCCTGGAAATTCTCTTTCTACTTTTGAGATGGCTCAGACACAGAAGAAAAGCTTTCGTGGAAGTGTGGTTTTTGCCATTCAGCAGATCATAGGCAAAAGGAAACAAAGGGTGTTGACTTGATTCATGCCCTCTAGTAAGAGTACATCCCATCTTAATCCTGCCCATTAGTATAACCAAAAACTCTCTCCAAAATGAGATCATAACCATAGACATAGAATTAATAGTACATCCCAAAGGGACTATGGTTAGAAAAGGCTAGTTAATTGACTATGTCTCACATACATACATAAAATTGCACACATTGATATGAAAACTCTGTATAAAACAATAACTATGAAAAATAATAAGTATGATGTGATTAAAAAACAAAAACTTGGGCCCCGGGAAAACAGAAGAGATCCTTAACTCCAACCTTGGACAGAGTTCACTAATTTAGGTGATCAAACATAAAGGTCTCAATGACGAGGTAACTCAGACCCCCAAATTTCACCAGGTGAAGTTGATATTTTCAGGTCGAATAAGACACATCTAGGAATTCTTCTAGAAAATGAAAATTCTCTTAAGAGGCAAGTCCCACTAAATCTCCAGATACTCCAGAGACAAATTAGTTTGTGGAGTCACTTTCTTCTGTAATAGGAGCCCTGGGGATAGAGGTTGAGCCTAAAGAAGAAACAGGAACAAGTTCCCTCTGTTATAATTGCATACCAAGCTGTTGCTATCCATGGCTTCTGCAGTGATATTATTTACTTTCTACCAATAGGTTAAATAGCAAACACAAAAATTTAAAAATTTGCTATCTTATTCAGCTTTATTGAGGTATAACTGAAGTATATTGGACAGGGTAGATTTTTAAAGGGTACCATTTGATCAATTTCAAAACAAAATCATCATCACCATCTTCTTGATGTGATTGAAATTTGCAATGTTATGATACATGTATTGAATCTCAACTGATGTTTTAAAAAGAACATATTTCCATCATCCCAAAAAGTTTTCAAAATCCCCTTTATCATCCCTCCCTCCCTCCCTAGCAACCACTGTTCTGATCTCTGTTGCTACTGTTGACTTGGTACTTTCTGGATTTTACATAAATGACACCATCACCCTAGGCTTCTGTTGTGCTCCCCTTGATGATTTTGAGATCCACCTCTGTTGTTGCATGTATTAACCAACTTTTTTCTTTTAAACCATTATTTCGCCTATTACATTCATTTCATAAAAGAGAAGGCATTACAACCATCAGCCAATACAGAGGCTATATTCTCCAAATAAGTACAGTTCTCCATAATGAAAAAAGGGCAAGCTTGCACTGACACAGAATAGGTTCCTTAAGCAAAATTGTATAAGCTCCCTCACCCCAAGTCAGCCCTTCTCCTTGCTCCAAAGAGGGAAGTGTTGCCCCTCACAAAGCCCTGTTCTCCCCCTCATTCAAGAAGGGAGAAAAGCAGATCCCTCTTGAGACTTGTCTCCATGGTAACCAGCTAGCAATTGACAATGTGGCAGCAGTTGGGCCTCCTGAAGGGTAAAATCTTCAACTGAGACCAGGCCACTGTGAGGCCTGAGAAAGGACAGCTCACACCCAGATCACTTGGGGCCCTGGAATCATGGGATTGCCCCTTTCATGGAAAAACCCCTGGTGGATTTTCAAAGAGGTGGATGGAGAGGGGAAGAGGGACTGCTTGGAACCTGGCACCAGACACAGCAAAGTGGTAACGGAAAGAACTCTAGCCTTGGAATATGACATGTTGTCTCTGAGAATTCACACACTGCAGGGGAAGTTAATGAATCTCACTCAGGTCTTTGTTTCCTGTACTAGACAATATCGGAGCTTCCACATTGAAGAATTCCCAATACACCATTGAGGTTTTATGCTGTATAGGTTTACCTCCCTCCAGCTAGGAGTCCTGTTGTTACTGCGGAGCAGGCTTTGTTAGTTCAAATCCACCAGCTGCTCTGCAGGAGAAAGACAAGACTATCTGCTCCCATCAAGATTTAGAACCTAGGCTTTTCAAAGATGGTGTCCGGAGCTGGAGACCCTCTGAAGTACCCATAGTGAAAAGGATCTGCTGTCTCAGTGCATAAACCCAGCTCAGAAGCAATTCACTTTCACTCAGCTGCAGTTCACGAGGCAGGTGGAACTCTCCCAGTGCCAAAACGAGGGACCCTGAGCTAGTAGTTATAGCTGTCTTTGTGGTTTTTATTGTTACACCATCTACTTGGTCTCCCAGGAACACTACCCAGGAGACCTTGAGGTCAAGGCCTAAGCTTCCCAAGGCTGAGCGCTGGCTAGAGCTTCAGCAGCATGATCCAGGTAGACATCATACATCTTCACATGGCTGAGCCCCTTCAAAAGATGGATGATGTTCCATGACCCTGTAGAAAATGAAGAGTGCTCACCACCTTGCTGGCCTAACCAACCTTATACCATAGGTGAACCTCAGCAGCTGGAGGCATCTGCACTTCACCACCAAAAAAGGAACATTGTCCGTTGCACACTCATTGTGTGAAGCTTCCAGATATATCTTGTGTTTTGCTTTCCTTGCTTAAAGATGGTATAACCCAGTTTTTCCTAAAAACTGTTCCCGATTTCCTTTTAGCATCTCAGGTGGCTGTGTGACTGAAATGGGGCAGTAAGTGGCAGCTCTTAGCAGCATGGGAACTTGATGTGAGAATGATGGGGCCAAGTTGAAAAAGTGCATCACCTCTCCTGTTGCCAAATTTTAAAAAAATTACTTAAAGCCTCAGAAACCTTATGAGTCAGAATCAACTTGATGATAATGAGTTTGGTAGGTTTGAATTTGTTCCAGTTAACAGTATATGTCCTTAGCAATAACTTGAGGTATAAGAAGATAGTGACCGATTTAAGTCTGTGACATTTTAGACCAGAAAAGATGTGAGTACCATATACTGAAGGAATATTGCAGGTGGGTGAGAAATTGATGCTCAGAAGTTCCTCATTGTTTTCTCAAATAGGAAGGTCCTTATTCCCGGCAAGCTCCCGACCCACACAGAGCATGGTTTATCAGGTTTCCGGTCACTGGTGATTCTTCTCAGTGACAGTCAAGCAAAGAAGTATATCGATTAAACATTAGATTCTGGTGACAAATCAAGCCATGTTCAAGTTCCCACTTTGTCACTTGAAGATGAGTTATTTAAATAGATCATTTCACATTTTTGAGGCAAGTTTTCCCGTGGTAATGATTGAGTTTATAGAATTGCTGCAGGGATTAAATAAGAAAATGTATGTACAGTGTTTTGCAAATAAAGAAGGTGCTCAGTAAAAGGCGGAGCCCCTGGAAGATGCAAATGATTAACAGCTATTAATGAAAAGATTGCAAGCTCAAACCCACAAGCAGCACCTCGGGGGAAAAAGACCTGGTGATCAACTTTGGGAAAAATCAACTGCTGTAAACTCCAAGAAGCATGGTTGTCAGAATTTACTTGATAAAAGTAAGTTTGATTTTGAAATATATTGTAACCCATCATATTTTTTTCTGAGCCTGGTAGAAGCTTGTCCTTCTTTCCTTCAGTCCTGCCCAGACATTTCTTCTGCCAAAGCAGACTGACTACACATTGTACGAAGTTCAACAAGGAGGCTCTTCTTAAAAAATAAAAGGGTTTGCATCATTTTCAACACTGGCAAACATCAGACTTACCTTTAAAGGATTATAAAAATGAAAGCAACATTTAGGAAAGTGTGATTCATTAACTATTTGGGGATTTTATTTTTGAAGATTCTCCAGTTAATCCTGGTGTACGGACAAGACAGTGAGCTACTTGTCTAGAATACACTTCCCCCACCCCCCACCCCCCCCCAAAAAAAAACAACCTCACTGCCTTTGAGTCTATGTTAACTCAAAGAAGCCCTACTGAACTGGGTAGAAATGACCCTGTGTGTTTGCAAGATTGTAACTCTTTATGGGAGAAAAAGCTGAGTCTTTCTCCTATACAGTGACTAGTGGTTTTATACTGCTGGCATTCAGTTAGAAGCTCAACATGCAATGACTATGCCATTAGGGCAGAGACCTACAAATTTTTACCCCAAAGACCAGATAGTTATACTTTTAATTTTGTAAGTCACATACATTTTTCTGATGAATATTTGGGTTTTTCCCCCAATGCTTGGTAAATGTAAAATCTATTCTTTGCTACAGAAAAGGAATTCATAGCTTACTTATCTCTGGTCTGGAGAGCTCAGTTCCAGAGCTCCAAAGATCCATGATCTAAACCCAGAACTTCCTTAGACCAACTCTGACATTCCCTGTCCTTGAACTTGCCTGCCTCACCTCCAGCAGACTACTGAGGCCACACTGCATTGAAGAGCAAGGTCTTCTGAGAATCCAAGAGGTGAAGACTCTGAGCAGCTGGTTTCCCACTGAAAACTTATGAGTCAGTACCATGCTGAGTTCAACCATGGATGGATGCCACTGCTGCCAGAGTATCCTCATTTATTAACATTTGTTGAGTTCAACTAATCCATTCTGCAGAACCTAGGTATTGCTCCTTTCGCACACAATAAGATTTTGACACTTAAGCCTTCCAAATTGAGACACTGTGCCATTAAAAGCGAAAAGAGTTTTCTGATGGGTGAAGGCAGAGCCTCTAGAGAGGATATTTGTTTCAACCCAGATACCTCCATGAAACCATTGATGGTGATCCCTTTCAGGCAAACTTCTGACTTTCTTCTCAAGATGCAGGGAACATTCACAGAGATGGATCTGCTTGTTTCGTGCTAGGAATTTAGCTCTCGCTAACAGCCTCGACCTCACCCTAGATTTCATGCTGCAGTACTACAGAGATTTCTCAAACCCTGTCATCAGAAGTCGAAAGAAACAGATGTTGAAGAATTTTATTTGAGGAATCAAGGGCTAAAGATCTACTCTGAAATCTTTGTGGTATTCGTGTTCCACTCGTTGTACAAGTTTTACCTCATTTCTGGGATCTGGTTCTTCAAAAATATATGATTTCAAATGGAAGCAAATCCTTGAAAAAGTCATATTATATAGGAGAGACAAATTTCCTCTGTAATGAAATGGAGATATCTTTATGTTAGCAACATTATTCTTAGGATGGACGCTCTGGAAAGTGCTTTGAGTTGAAAAAGATATTCTTAGTTTGCTTGTACCGCACAACAAAGCTGCAAGCAGGTGGCTTTACATAACAGGAAATTATTTCCTCATAGTTAAGGAATGCTAGATATTCAAATTAGGCTGTGGTTCTAGCGCTATCTGAAATATGTCTATTTCAACCTCTAATACCTCCATCAAACCTTGGAATTCCTGGGTTTGTGCACACATCTGTCTCCATCTCTTCCTGTCTCTTCTATCGCGGTGTCTCTGTGTCGAGTCTGTTATTTTTATCACTTGGATAGCATTAGATTCAGGACCTGATCTACTCTGGCATGGCTCCATTAACATAACAAAAGAAAGGCATGATTTCCAACAAGGTCATAGGTACAAAAGTTATTGTTTCATTGTATATTCTTTCACTGACAGGACATGATCTTGCATGGAAGAGTGTGATCTGAGAAAGGGAAATAAGTAAGAAGTTTCTTCACAAGGAAGGAAGAAAGATGAGGAGAGAGGAGGGGTATATTCAATTATCTGTTGAAAGGTATACTCTGCACGTGACCTGTTTCTTGACCGTCTCAATTCTTTAATGATGTTACAAAATTCATTAAATGCTTGTGTTCTAAGTAATTTCTGTGAAAACAGTCAAGAAATTGATCTTCATGGTGAGATTGATATGAAGGTGATGGGGGACAGAATTGCATATAGAAGTACAGGTAAATGAAGAAACAAAAAAATAGGGAGGGGGGTAAAGCCCAAAATCCCCCCACAATTTGGGTTGCTCTCAATTTTCTCAAGGTGATGCCACTAACTAGTTTTAAAGATTAACTGGAATCCTATTTGTTAATTATTTAATTTTCACAGTCGTTTCTCACCTGACTTTCCAGTTCACACTTTAATGCAAGAGTAAGTATCACATAGTAGATTTATTTCTTTTTTAAAAAAATCAATAACTAGTTGGGAATGTCTTTGATAGAAATTCAATAACAAACATAAGGTTTTGTTTTATCAAGAAGCTGGGATATTGTCAACAGCCATCCAAGAAAGTAACTGATTCAAAATCCAATTGTCAAAACATTCATTTGGGCACCCACTGCATACAAAGTAGCATGCACAGTGCTGAGAAGATAAAGAGAAATAAGATGCAATGTCCCACTTTAGAAAAGTGTCACCTAATAGATTATGGGGGGGGGGGTGGCTAGAGAACTAATCTCAACATGAATTTTTAAAGAGAAAAACATGGCAAAGACCATGTGACATTTTTATAGCAAATTAGACAACAACGGTGTAGGAATGACATTGTTGATACTGGAGATGCTAACACTACAGCCTACCAAAATCATGACAGATTGGGGCCTAAAGGGAAATGATAATGCAAAGACCTTTGACCTGAAATAAGCTAGCACTATGTCTAGAATATGACTCCAGTGCCATTTGGAGTTAGATGTTGGATTGTGTGTAAGGCAGGCTTCTCTAAATAGACAAAACCAGGACAGTTATGATTGTATATATACTTATACAGTGAGAAGGAATATAATGACTAATGAGTCCCCCAGCAGTACAGACAGAGGGCTCAGTTCAACTCACTTTTGTGGAACAGTTAATATACTAAAGGTCCCTCAATCCTTGCAGGCTGCCAGTCCAAGGTTAAAGAAGCAGACAGTGGGGTAACAATCACCAGTAGTGCTGGGAGCTTAGTGAAGCAGTCCTGAATGAGATCTTAAACTCAAGCAATGAGACATCATCCATCAGCCTTACCCACCAGCCTGTAGTTCAAGTGATGTCTGCATCAGCAGAGAGGTGAAGCAGGTCTCAAAGGAGCCTAGCTTCTAGCAACAAGATCCAAGGGGTTGGCTCAATCCAGGTAGTGCCACACATGGTTGAGACAAAGAACTAGCTCAAGAATCAGCACCATGGTCCAACCACCAGGGAGGAATAGAGACAGGAAGTTGGCTGTGGAAATTATTTATCTCAGTCACCCTCCGATTAAGCTGTGACCCAAATAAGCCATACCCACATGTTCCTATGGTAACCTAGGTGGCAACATAGACTTAGTTATCACAGACTTCTAACTTCAAAGCTGGTACTTCAAATCAGTTGGGGAGTGGGGGCAGCTAAGGTCTGGTGGTGGAGTGAAATTTCTTAACTTGGTTCTTCTCCCTGAGTCTTTATAATTCCCACCAAATGTTTGAGTGGGGCTATGCCCACAGGATGTGTATAACATTTATAAGGAAGATTGATCAGTTTTGTACTATCCCCACACCTGGCTGTAAGGATGAGACATCTCTAAAACAGCAGATAAGGGGAAAACTTGATAACCTTGAGAAGGCACATTCAAGATCTCTGTCTGAAATGATGGAGGCTGCTGAGACAAGAAGCATCACAGACTGTGCCATGGAGACTCTGAGGAGCAGCATCAAGACAGAACAGGGTACTTCTTCTCATTTGACCCAAGAACGTGGAACTATGAAACGGAAGCAAATGCCAAGGGACCACATGGCTGAGCAAGCAAGAAGCAAGAAGAAACTTCACTGTCACATGGCTGATAAGCTGAGAACTAGAGGCTTAGCTGTTGGCTAAGAAAACCAAGGACGATTTCCTTACTGTTTACTGATGCTGACTGGTGATGACCTAAGTTCCCTAATAAACCCCCTTAATTGTGAGGATTGTGAGGATTGTCTGCTGCTTTGGGTGGCCATTGTGATGAATGATCAAACCCAGCATAGATGGAGAATGTTGCTGGAAGAATGATTCGTGTCAGAATCGACAAAAAAGGACAGACTATGGAGGACTGTTTGACTCCTGCCTCTGGACAATAGGGTTGCAGGAGGAAGTCACACATGTCTACCTCATGCTGGTTATGGAAGTTGTTGGCTCCCACAAAGACGTACAGTCTCAGAACCTTTATATGGGCTTTCTTTGACTTAGAATGGACCCAAAGGCACTGCATTTGTTTGTTTGTTTGTTTGTTTTGAATGGGCAAAATAGAAACTCTGGTGGTGAAGTGGGTTAGTATTGGTTAGTATAGCTGCTATTCATAAGGCTAGCATTTTAAAATTACTAGCCATTCCATGTGAGAAGAATGAGGCAATGTGCTGCCATAATGATGTACAGTCTCATGAACCCTAAAGAACAATCCTTCTCCATATCCTATATGTGGATATGAGTCAGAATCAACTTAATGGCAGTAGGTTTGACTGGGGGAGTTGGGTTATAGGTAAAATAGAAGTACTAGTAGGATAAGGGTTAAGCACTCAGCTGCTCTATTAGAGAAAAAGTGTAGCAATCTATAAATATTACAGCTTAGGGAACCTTATGGGGAGTTCTACTCTGTCATATTGAGTAGAAAATAGACCAAACAGCTCCTGACAACAGCTATATGTGCAGGAGTTCCTTGGTGATGCAAGCCATTAAACATTGGTTTGTGTGTTGAATCCATCTGGAACTGCCTTGGAAGAAAGGGTTGGTGATCTCTCTATTCCCCATAGGCCGCCAACATTGACATCTTGGTGAAGCACGGCACTGCTCTGTGCATACGGGTCATTATACATGAAATCAACTCAACAGCAATTGGTCTGGTTTGGTGCTTCATGGGTAGAATGGTCCAGAAGGGTTTAATCAAGGATTTACCACATGCTCAAACTCAGAATTATCTCCTGAAGAATCACTCTCTGAAGACTCACAATTATTTTCCAAAGGGCTTTTAGGGTGTTTTTTGTTTGTTTTGCTTTTGTTTTTTAAGTCTTTTGACTTGAAGGTTTGGGTTAGGGGTAAAATAGAAGGTTTTTAGGTTTGGGGTTTTTTTTTTGTGGGGGGTGAGGTGTTTTTTTTTTTTTAAAGTCTTTTCAAAAGTCTGGTGTCCCAGTGACTTGGTAACCATCATGGGCTTTTCTTTCTTGATTTAGAACAGTGGTTCTCTACCTTCCTAATGCTGCAACACTTTAATACAGTTCCTCATGTTGTGTTGACCCTTCCAACCATAAAATTATGTTTGTTGCTACTTCATAACTGTCATGTTGCTACTGTTATGAATCGAGTGATCTCTGTGAATGGGTCTCTCGACCCCCAACAAGGTTGTGATCCACAGGTTGAGAATTGCTAGTTTAGAAAGTAGTGACTGTGTGTATTCTAGGTTTTGGGGGATATATAGGAAGGAGTGGCAAGTTAAGCACTTGGCTGCCAGCTGAAAAGTCACCTGCCAGCAGTTCCCTAGGAGAAAGCCTGGCGATATGCTCCTTTGAAAGATTACAGATTAAAGGAGACACTGGCATAGTGTTTCTCTGTGACGTGGGATTGATAAGAGTTGAGAGGGCATTTAACAACTAGTATGCAGAGAAGACAAAACAATAAGCAAAATGCTACCCTAGCAGATCATTCCTCAAAGTAAAGTGTAATCTTCCCTACTCCTACCAGAAAGAACTAGGGAAAAAAAGCAGAGCAGCATCCACTGACAAATGATATCTTTAATATTTATTGTAAAATATAGAAATGCATGGAACTCAACTTCAAGCAGCATATGAATATGTATCACGACATTGTTCACTCTTTCGAGTCAAATTATATTTACAGTGTCACTTTAAAAGGCTGAGGCCAGTGAGACCATTTCCAGAGGGAGAGACGTTTGCAGGATTCCAAAAACTTGTCGAAGAGGCAGACAAGACTAGAGATCATGATAAGTAAAGTGATTAACTGAGGAGCCGTGTTGGGGGGAGAACATGTCTCAACTTAGCCCAGGTTCAGAGATAACGGAAACTTTATACCAAATGAAAGGTGACATGAATAGACTGTGTGTCATGGATTTCAGGGACAGCTCACAGACAGAATAAGTGAGCTCAGATATCACTTTCAGGTGAGGACCTCTAGGGAATTCAGTAAGATTAGGTAGCCCCCAAATCCCGTGGGAGTCAGACTTGTTTCTGGGAAACTGAACAGTGAAGAATTCATATCTCTTAAAACTATGTAGAAAAGTTTACCAGTAGACAGGGGAAGAAGGAAATTACATTTCCTAGAAATGTCAGCCCCCAACAAATAGATTTTCATGTAAGCTTCAGAATTTGGGTCCAAGAATCAGAAATATTGTTGATGTCTTCACTGCTATGCTGGGAAGGCAGGGGATAAAGTATAAGCACTGCAGCTCTCTCGTTTTACATATGAAGACACTGAAATCCAGTAACACCCACACCTAACAAGTCCATCTTCACAGCTGCATGAACATTTCACCACCAGGACTATTATAAAATCCCCGACCAGTAGAGTGTTACCAGGAAAAAGGAGTCTTAGTCTACAGTGGCTCCCCAGGATTTACCACACTGTATGAAATAGGTGATCAGTAAACTGTTTTAAATTTTAAAAAAACTCCAGACTCTTATCCCAGTGCCCTTTCCACTGCCTGCTCTTTCAGTCCAAGCAACCACCCCAAACCAAACCAATTGCTATCAAGTTGATTTTGATTCACAGCACTGAAATCAGTGCATATTTCAATCATGTTTGGCAAGAGTTCCTGAATTAATGTGGACTTTTGCAAGAATTCACTATAGCCAGCTTAGACAAAAGTTGGAGATCCGTATCCCAGATACAGAAGACATTCTGGGGGAATGGCTACATGTTGAGGCCCAAGAAAGGGGTGTTGTTGCTGTGAGACGCCTTCAAGTGAGTTCTGACCCGTAGTGAACCTTGTACAACAGAAGGAAACACTACCGAGTCCGGCACCAGCCTCGCAATTCATCTTACCCCATTGTTGCAGCCACTTTGTCCATCTATCTACTCTAGGGTCTTCTTTTTCCTTTATAAAGCATGATCTCCTTCTCCAGGAACTGCTCTCTCCCAATACCATGTCCAAAGTACATGAGATGAAGCTTCATCATTTGGGCCTCTCAGGGACAAGCAGATCAGTTTGTTCTTGTGGCACTCCAGGGGCCTTTCAGTACTCTTCACTGGCGCCATAGTTCAAATGCAGCAATCTTCATCTGGCTTACCTTATTCTATATCCAACACGTACATGTATATGAGGTAAGAGAAAATACCATTGCTTGGATTTGCTAGTACATCCTCTGCTCCTGGTGGTTTTTTTTTTTCTTTTTTTGTGGTGGTAGTGTATCTCTCCCTCTCTGATCACCTCTCTCTCTCTCTCTCTCTCTCTCTCCCTCTCCCTCTCTCTCTCTCTCTCGTAAAATAACAGGCAATCAAGCCAAGTTGCAAAGAAACCCCCTTTAAAATGCTACAGGCCTGTGATCTGAGTCAGGGCAGTGCATCCTGCCCTAATTCTACCTCATTAACATAGCAAACATATTGTACTGATCCACTGATGCACAGAGGTCATGATTTGCAGCACATCACAACATGAAAGATGATTTCATCCGATGACAACAGAGAGGTAGCACACATTCCTGGCAGCCCAGGTGGTGCGGTGGTCATGTGTAAGACTGCCAACTGAGTGGTTGTCAATTTGAAACCAATGGCAGCTCCCAAAGAGAAAGAGTGGGATTCTGGTCCCATAAACATTGACGGTCTCAGAAAACCACAAGGGTCACTGAGTCAGCATTGATTCAATGGCAGCGAGTTTTTGATAACACACAATTCTTGGAATCATGCTCTAATCAAGTTGACAGATATATTTGGAAGACCAGCCCAGACTCTATCCCATTCTAAAATCATTCCAATTTATGAGATCCCATCCTATCCCACCCCACCCCAACCTATGCCCTTGCCACATGCACTCTATCGTGTCATTTCACAAGTGTTAAATCAATTCCAAATTCAACGTATGAGTTTCTGAATGTTTAAATTAAATATGTGTAATCATTTAAGCAAAATTCTCATTTGTGAACCTATGACATGTAGATTACAAATGATCTATTCCCAAAGTATGATGACAGAACACACATAAGGTAGACATTTTCACTAAATGGGAGAAGTTATAGGGAAATAATAGGCATCTAGCAAATCCAAACTCCAGCAGACAATTTACACTAACTTTCAAAGCTTGAAAATTGTTCCCTTCTTCCAACAGGGCAATTGGCTATGCTGTCTGTTCTGGGGGATGTCCATGGGCTTCAGTTCTGCCTTTGGGGCCCACTGTGATGTCAACTCAGTTTCCTTGGCTTTGGGACGCTCTATTTTTCTCATCCAACTGTCAACCTGAGCCCCAGTAGGCCCCATTCATCTGCCTTTTGGATATAGTTGTTCCACGTCCTCAGCTTTTGGCACAACTTTCTGCCTCAGTTATCTGTTACTGCCTCTTACTCCTGTAGCAAAAAAAAAAAAAAAAAACACCACAAGTGGGTCACAAAATAAGCACAAGTTTATCTTCTCATAGTATGGATGGGTAGAAATTGGAATGCAGAGGGCCTGATGTAGAGGAAGGTTTTCTCTCCGTGTCAGCTCTAGAGAGAAGTCCTTGTCTCCTTTCAGTATCTGTGGGCCCAGCACTTCTTGGACAGCTCTGTGTGTCTTGGCGCAATCTTTACCTGGAGCTGGGGAAATCTATAGCACAGGAATATCTGCCCTTGGCTCTTCTTCTTTGGGAACAGTAGTCTCCCCCTGCCCCCCTGCTCTGCTTTCTTCTCTCTGCTGTCATCTCTCCATGTGATGGAGACCACAATCCAGAGATAGTCCTTATAGCATATTAGGCTCTGTGACCCCTGCATCCCACCCTATTCCTGCCTCATCAACAAAATAAATATAATCTAACCCTCATCACCTTATCCTGTCCTCGGGTATATCAGGTTAATATTTGTGGCATAGCAGGTTAAATGTTTATCTGCTAGGTCAGCTAGGTCAGCTCCAACCATTTGTTAAGGAATAAAGATGAGGCTATCTGCTCCCATAAAGACTTTCAGACTTAGAAACCCTGAGGAGTAATTCGACTCTCTCCTGTTGGCTTGATGGCAGTGTAGCTTTTTTTTACCTTTAATCCCAGCAAACTGAACTCACTGGAGTCGATGCACAGTGAATCTACATGGTGTTTCCAAAACCACAGATATTGATAGAAGCCGAGAGTCACATCACTGTCCCAAGAAGGGGTTGCAGATTTTGAACTGGTGGCTTTACAGGTAACAGTCCTGTAGTTACATAATTTCATGTCAACATAAAGAGCTATAAAAAGGCAGTCAAGGTGTCAGTCAGGCACCTGAGGGTGCCTCCTCGCGGGATGACTTGGTGACTCAGAGAGCTGCTGGACCTACCACGTTTTCACGATCATGGATCCATAGGACTTTGGAGACGTTGGCCTGTGGTCTCCCTGCATTCTGCATGATTGCTTGTGGCTGCATGAGTCTGAAGAGGGACTTTTCGACTAGGATCAGACGTACGGACTTTAGTTGGAGTAGGCTGGGATTGATAGAAAACTACTTCTTGATATACATCTCTTTCTTACACGTATATAAGTGTCAACTCTGCCTAACTCTAAGTCTGACCTAAAAATGCCACAAAGGCTCTTTCAGTCACACACTGATATCAGGTTTTAAAACACATGACAAAATGGAGGATAATTCCATCAGATCGAAAGTCAAAGAACAATCATGCAGTACTAAGAATTATGGTGTTGCAAATTGAAACAAATTTGAGAAACATACAATTCAGTCCATGACACTGGGTGTCCTATCCAAAAGCAGAGGTGCCGTGTAGACAAAATTCAGTATTATCTTAATCCTTATCCCCAACACATAAGCTTGTGGGAGCCAAAGAAAAAAGCTATAAGTCAAAGCAATATGTCTCTGAACTGCAGAAATTTAATATTTTGTTGGTGTAAAAATACAAATCAACTGATCAATAATATAAAATTGTATTTGATTCCATCATCTGGTGGTTTTTTGGTCAAACTGTGGTGTTTTGCACATTGTTTTGATGCCAGAAGCTATGCCACTGGTATTTCAGATATTCCCAGAGTAACCCACGGTGGACAAGTTTCAGTGGCATTTCCAGACTAAGAGAAACTATGAAGACCTTGATATCTGTTTGTAAAAATTAGTCAGCTATGGAACACAGACTATTAGACAAGCCCTCTATGAACTTACATTGGATGTGTAATCAGGGGGACTGTCAGCGAAGAAGGACGTTGTGCTTGGTAAAGTGGAGGGTCAACAAAGGCAAGGAAAACCCTTAATAAGAATGAGTCACAAGATAGCAGTGACAATGGACTCAAGAATATCAACGATTGTGAAAATGCTACAGCACTAGACAACAGTCTGTTCTGTAATCCACAGGTTTCCCCAACTTGACAGAAACTAGTATCAAGAAGTATTTGGTTAAAACTCGGCCAGAAATATGCACGAGTATGTTTAGCTTGTTTATCATGCTATACTATATAAAACCACCTCACAACTGGCTGGAAGTTCCTCTGCCTTATAGTCCACAGTGTTTGCTTTCACAGCTAGAATGCTAAACCTCTCAGCTAACAAATTCAGACTTCAGTGTTTCCACTCTCCAAAGCACACTCTCTTTCTATGGTTCAGGCCAATCTGGTTGCCATTTTTTTTATAACAACGTTAAACCAAGTGACTATTTTATGCCATGCCTTTTAGGAATAAAATTTAATAGGATATGAACACTTGAGAGCATACTAAATAGTAAAAAGTATAAACCCACTGAAATTGACTCAACTTTAATTCAGAAGGACACTATAAGGCTAAAATGATCTCATTTTATTGAGATCTCACCTGTAAAAGAAAAAAAAATGAAAGAACCTGCAGCAGCAAACTCTAGAAATACAATTTATTAGTTGTCAAAATAAGTCATCCTTTTGCACACATTTCCTTCATGTACATTGCAGGGCTCTATTACAGGTGAAAGTAGAGAACTGCTCAACTGGAGGTCAGAGTGTAAGTTTTCTCACTGTGCTTCTTAAACTTGAACTATTCAATGTTTGCTATATTTAATAGCATCTCTAGTATTACTAATATATCCTATTTGCTCTCTTTGTTACTAGAGTATGGACTTTTTAAAGGAAAACTGTAACACAAATATAAGTGAAACACTGGTATCACTTATCATAAATAGAAGGTATCTGAACAGTAATGCTTTTAAATTCTAGATCAACATTATTGAAGAAACCCGGGTGCCACAATGACTGCCTTAAACTAGCCCACATAGCCACTCCAGAGTAGACAGAGACGGTAAAAAGATGACTGCCTGGAAACCATAGGAGGGTAGATCTACGGTGTTACATGGTGGTATTATGAGTCAAATCAACTTCATAGCGTCTACTAACAGCAGCAGACAGTTCTAGTTGTCAGCGCCTGCTTTCTGTTTACTTAAAGCAACTACCAAATATCAGTGCATATGGAAAGACATATTGGCACCAAGCTTTCACTTTTCTTGATGATTTAAACATAAGTAGTGAAAGAGTTAGTGGAAGGGCAATGTTAGTGATTTGGATTGGTATCTCCCCCACCCATACCCCCAAATATATATTGAAGTTCTCAATCCTGGACCTGTGAAGGTAACCTTTGTAAAAAGGGTGGTATGTTTGTTTGTTTATTTTTTTCGGGGAGGGGGTTGTTTTTAAGATAGATTAAGTTATTCTGGATTAGAACGGATCATTGTTGGAATTCCTTCTACATGATGTCTTCTGAAAGGAGAGAAGACTAAGAAACAGGGACAAGACATCATGTGAGGGGCCATCTGTCTGCAGACAGTAGCCAGGACTTCAGCAGTCACATAGGAATGAAAAGAGGCATGGAAGAGTTCCTCTCTTACAGTCCTGAGAAGGAGCCAATACGGTCTGCGGCCTTACTTGCACCTCCAGAACTGAGAAAAAATTACACTTTTCTTCATCCACTCGCATTTTTTGGTATTTTACAAATCATTTTATAGGGGCTCATACAACTCTCATCACAACCCATATGCCTATCCATCGTGACAAGTACATTTGTACAATTGTTGCCATCATCCTTCTCAAAACGCCTGCTGTCTACTTGAGCCCTTGTTAGCAGCAGCTTCTTGTTCCCCTCTCTCCTTGCTGCCCTCTCCCTCATGAACACTTAATAACTTATAAACTATTATTTTGTCATATATTACACTGCACAAAATCTCCTTCCAACCACTTTTCATTGGCCTATTCCCCGAGGAAGGAGGTTATATGTAGATCCTTGCAATAAGTTCCCCTTTCCTAACCTACCCAACCCCCCACCACCCTCCTGGTATTGCCACTCTCCCCACTGGTGCTGAAGGGGTCGATTGTCCTGGATTCCCTGTGTTTCCAGTTCCTATTTGTACCAGTGTCCATCCTCTGGTCTAGCCAGATCTGTAAGGTAGAAATGGGATCATGATAGTGTGTGTGTGGAGGGAGGGAACATTTAAGAACTAGAGGAAAGTTGTATGTTTCATTGTTGCTACACTGCACCCTGAGTTTCTCATCTCCTTCCTGTGACCCTTCTGTAAGGGAATAACCAGTTTCCTACAGATGAGTCTTGGGTGCCCAATCTACACTCCCCAACATTCACAATTATTTGATTTTTTTTCTTTGATGCCTGATACCTTATTCCTTTGAAACCACATGATTTCAGAGGATGGTGTGCTTCTTCTGGGATTTGTTGCTTCTCAGCTAGATGGCTCCTTATTTATCTTCAAGACTTTAAGATTCCAGACACTATATCTTTTGATAGTTGGGCACTATCAGCTTTCTCAACCATATTTGCTTATGTACCTACTTTGTCTTCAGTAATTGTGTTGGGAACATGAGCATCATGGAATGCCAGTTTAATAGAACAAAGTATTCTTGCATTGAGGGAGTACTTGAGTGGAGGCCCAGTGTTCATCTGCTACCTTAATACTAACCTTATAAATATATGTATATAGATCTATTTCCCAATCCTCATATATATTTACCCATGTACATGTCTTTATTTAGACCTCTATAAATGCCCTTTGCCTCCTAGGTCTTTCATCTATTTCCCTTTACTTTCCTCTTGTGCCACGATAATGGCCTTCATATGGGTTTCATTAATTCCTCTCGGTTACATTACCCTTGGTCAACCCCTATCAGGCCTCCTGCACCCTCCTCACCACTGATTTTGGATCACTTGTTGTTCCCTTGTTGCTGAGTTTGTTCACATCACCTCTATTCCCCCATTTCCCCCTTAATGGCAACTTTAAGAGGGTAGGACAGGCAACAACCTCCATGCTTGCGGATATTATTTTGTGCTCCACCTAGGTGTCTCCTGGAATTACCACATACCACCCATGTTCTAAAAAGTGTTGGTTACTAACTAAAAAGTGTGCAGTTAACATCCACCCACTAGCTCTACAAGAATAACACACAGCGATCTTCACGCATAACCTTGCAATTGGCAGTTGAGTCCTTAACCCCTTGGTCCACCAGGCCTACTTAATTTCCTCATCAGTTGTTTCTCACTTCAGTTTGCTTTGTTCCAGTAACGTTATTTTTGCTTGGCACAAAGTAATGCCACCAATGGTGCCATTCTCACTGAGCCTTATGCCCTACCATCTTACCTTGAGGGCAAGGTGCTAGAAAAGCCAATGAAACAAAAAACTGATTGCTCTGAGTCAAAACAGAGGTTGTAATGGGCCTGGGATGGATCCGCCATGAACTCACCAGGAGCCCAACTGCGCATTTGAATGCCAGTCACCAGAAAGACTGTGGTGTCCTGGATTGACATAGACTGTGTTTCTGCTATCTCACTCCATCACCCTAGCTCCTCCTGATGCGCTGAAACCTCCTTTTTTGCCAGTAATAAAGAAAACACACTGTACCCCAAAACGCCGTTTATCGATGAACATATTGGCAAGGAGAACACAGCGTAGAGCTAACTGTGTCACTGTAAATGGACTTATGTCTTCACATATTGTAAATGTTTGAAAAAGCCACATGCAGAGAAACTATGGGAACTGAACTGGGGTTTGAGCCAACTAGCTAGACGGCTGTGGTGTGACTTTCCCATGGCAAATGATTTTTTCTCTAAGGTTTTCTTAATGGGATGGGGGATGAGTAAAAGGAGACATAAATTTTCAAAAAGAACATTTTAATTAAACGAGTAGATATATGATGGCATATCATAATTATTTGCTATCACCAGGAAGTTGCTTAGGATTTACAATGTTTGGTGCATTTATATACAATTAAACATTATACACAGTTAATTGTACCATCAGAGAGTTTTAAAGACTCATCTTCAGATAGCTAATCAGTCACCAAGTCCTGTTCCTTCCACCACTAAAATCCACCTAGGATTCTTATTGCCATGTCTATTACCCTAATCCTAGACCAAGACAATGCCCTCCCTTGGACAACTGTGAAAGTCTCCTCCTTGGTCTTTCCCCTTGTCTTCTTGTTCCCCAACCATCCAGTTCTCAAACTGCAGCAAAGGAGCTATTTTATTCCTGTTGTTAACACTCTTAAATGTCCTCAGTGGTTCTCATAAGAGCAGAAAGAGAGTGCTTTTCTTCTAAGCTCTTTCCTCAAAGACTCTGAATGATTTATTTCTCCCTCCCCAACTTCATCTCTAGCCACACTCCTCTAGCTAATACATGGCCAACCTCGAGCTCCAATATTCAGAGAATCATTTGCATGAAATGATTGAGGGCATGGATGCTGGAGTCAGACTCTAATGGTCAACTCCTCACTTACAAATTGATTAATCTTGAACATATCGCTGAACCTCCCCAGTGACTTCATCAGTAAGATCAAGGTGATAAAAAGTCCTACCTCCTTGGGTTGTTAACTGAACTACCAGTTCTAGATGTGCTAGAACAGATTTATACTTCAAAGAGTTTTTCATGGCTGCTTTTTCAGAAGTGGATCACCCGATATCTCTGGGTAGCTCAAACCACCAATCTTTTAGCTAGTAATCACATACATTAACTATTTGTATCTCCAAAACCTCTGTCATAAGATCATGTGCATTAAAATCACTCAGAATAAAATTGAGTTGTTTAGAAGACCAGAGGACTTTAAATATTTTTTTTCTCTCTGAGATATGGACACTCATTTTCTAACACCTCCTCACTTATCAAATCTTACTTATCCACTGGACCCTTGACTCAGAGCATATTCTTAAGGAATGTTGTATTATAAATAATCGACTTGGTCTTTGGGATCTGGCTTTTCTGATGGCAGCATGATTTCTGAGAGTGCATAGCACCCTGGGATTTACCATCCGGCACATTCTTCTGAAGAACCTTTCCAGAATGAAGGGACAGGATTGTTTACTGGTATACTCCAGAAACTTCTACTGTATGTAATGGTACATTCAATATTAGATCAGCATGCAAGACCCAGCTAAGTATTGAGTCCATACTATTTCTGGACTCTTATAGCTCACAGGAAATTTAAAAGAATATCTGTTTGTAGAAATGATTAATACATTCACCAATCTTCCATCTATGTCTAAGGCAATATTTTCCTGGATTTAGATAGTAAATGAGAGAAAGAATTTACTTCAAATCGCCTATTTTTATGGCTCCCTCTACCTTAAAGTCACATAAGTGCTTTCACTATAAATGTGGGTGAGTGGGTGAAAGATAGAGCTGCTATGATTGACAGTAATGACAAAAGACTTTGAAACCAGGTGATTCTGTTGACTGGATTCTATATTTAATATTTCCAAGAAAACAAACTCTTTCACTGCTGTTAAGACTCAGTTATGCTTCAAGGTATGGCATTTTAGGCATGGATTTTTCTTCAAATTTTTGCATCTTAGAGTGCAAATTTCCGGTTCTGAAAAAAAAGAAAATAGAGAAGAGGAAGAAAGGGAAAGAATTTCACATTTCTGATTTGTAGCATAACTGCATAGTGCAGAGAAAAGTGCAACAAGTAGTTTTCAGTAAAAACTAGTCTAGCTGGCCTTTCTTAATCACCTTCTATTGTAGTTTTCAAATGCTGCTTTACAGAAAAACCAGAAGTGGGTGGCTCTCCAGGAATGACCTTATCTTTTAAAATGCAGGTTACTCAGTTTCTTGATGATCTTCATGTGACTTGGCATTTATTTCCTCATCTCTGCTTATTTGTTTGCTTGCTTCTTTCATATCTCAGAATTGATTGCTTTTGGACATATTTGACACTGTCACAGTTCTTTAGGGGTAATTCAAAGAAGACTCATTCTCAAATGAGATTATAGCAAAGAGTGTATGAATTAGAATTTACAACACATATCAGAGGGAGTCGTCAATTGATCCAAACTCCTCCATTAATGGTCGCTTATGATGGAGTAATCAACACATCTGGCAGGTAGGAAGTCAAAGAAGAGAAATGTCTTCTTTGGCACTCAACACCCTTTCATAAAATAATTTCACAACTCTCTGTCTCAACTTCAGATGCATTATCTCAGATAAAAAATGCCATCGATCATTTCGGGGCTACATTGATATGGAATAGCAGAACAAAAAGATACATGCTCAGCTACTAAGCAAAACTTTTCAACTCAATGTGGACTGCCTCACTCAACCTTCTTAGTGTGTCCACTGGGCACCTTGTCTTTAGACTATGAGCTCTCACAAATCCTCAGTAAGCCTAGTACCCTTGTGCAGGTCATGAACTTTTTTATCAGTCAACCTGCTTTCATCTCCTCTTTCTCCTGTCAGCCAAGTCCACAAAGCTCAGTGGCCAGGTTCAACCCCTCTCTTTATGGCTGCATTTCTCTCACTTCCATTCAACAAGTGGATCCAGGCGGTCACCTAGCAAACATTTCAACCTGCTCACAGGCTCCCTTTAATGTTCAATTTTAGAGAGGAGTTTTATTTATGGTTCCATATTTTTCTCCAGCTTCTAACAAAGACCACTGGCTCCTGAGTTCTCCAAAGCACTGGCAGGAGCATATCTTTTCAAAGATTTCTTTGCAGGCACAGCTTAAACCCATATAAAGGTCACATTTTAATGACTAAAAGCAAGTGGGCTTACAAGATTTCTATTTCCATAACTCCCATATTCATTCCAGAAAACAACCAAATAAACAGTGCGGCTTTGTCCTACCTCTGGCTAGACAAGAAAAACTCTCACTAGGGAGAGGTCAAACAACCATCTATTCTCAATCTTATGATTTGTTTCTCCAGTATCCCATTCCCAAGGTACCATAATATGTTAGTTTGGATACTTTAGAGAAACAAATCCACTGAAATGCATATGTATAAGAGAGGATTTTATATAAATGGTAAGTGTACATTAAGAAAGCATCCCTACCAGCCAGTGTGGTCATGTGGTGTCAAAAGGATCAGGAAAAAAGACGTATCACTGTGTATGCACCTTCCTGGGATGATCACTGAAGACAGGTGTGGACTTGAGCAAGTGTGGTGAAGATAGCTGATGGTACCCAGCTATCAAAAGACATAGTTGCTGATGTCTTAAAGCCTTGAGGATGACCAAACAGAGCAACAAAGTCCACCTTAGAAAAAGCACACCAGCCTGTGCGACGATGAGGTGTCTGATGAGGTATCAGACATCAAAGAACAAAAATCATATCATCATGTGCCACCCTCACAACATGATCGCTGAGGACAAAAGGGTGAAGAGGCAGACAGAGAGGAGGAAATTGATGGTGCCCAGGCACCAGATGATAAAGGAGCTGGGATCTTAAAGGCTGGAAGGTGAACAAGTGGCCATCTAGTGCAGAAGCAGGCAAGTTCACATGAAAGACACACACCCACCTGTGTGATCATGAGGGATCAAACGTAGCAGATATGAAACATCAATGAACAAGAATCAAATACATAAGAATGAGGGGGAGAGCAGGATGGGGACCCAAGGCCCACTCGTGTGCAATTGGAGAACCCCTTACAGGGGAGTCAAGGGGAGAAGATGGGCCAATAAAGGAGCAGTGAGGTAGCAATGAAGCATACAGCTTTCCTCTAGTTCTTGAAGGCTTCCTCCCCCCAACTATCATGGTCCCAACTCCACCTTACATATTCAACTAGACTGGCAGAGGTATATTGGCAGAGATGGGAACTGGAAATACAGGGAACCCAGGGTGCATGAACCCCTCAGGGCCAGTGCAGAGAGTAGAGTTACTGGATGAGTGGAGGGAAGGTGGGGTGGAGAGAGGGACCCAACTGACGGGATCTACAGATGGCCTCCTATCTGGAGGAAGTACATCAGGACGAATGGGCATGGGGAGATATCGGGCAGTGTAAGATATGACAAAACAATAATAATTTATAAAGTAGTGACCACTGGTGAAGATGGGGAAACAAACATGGAGGGGTAAAGGATGAGAAACTGATATCAAGGACCCGAGTGGAAGAGCAAGTATTTAGAGAATGTTAACGAAAGCAGACATGTGAAGGTGCTTGGTACAGTATATGTAGCTATGTATTGTAAAAAGTGATATACGAGCTTCCAATGAAATGTTAAAAAGGAAAACATCCCAGGGGTGAACCCCGGTGGCGTAAGTAATTGAGTGCGGGACTGTGGCCTGCAGGCTTGGCGGTTAAAATCTAGCAGCAGCTCAGGAGCAGCACTGGGTAGCGCCCATGACCACTAGAGGCAGTGATGCCCCCTCACCCCAAAAAAGAAAACATCCCAACCCAATGCCTTCCAAACCCATAAATCCAACATTGATCCATATGTCCAACAGTAATCTACAAAGACCTCCTAAGTCTCACAAAACATACACCATGAAACTGACTGCAGGAGGAAAGCAGAATCCTTGAGTGTGTAATCATCTCAGAACTGGAAGGGATCGCCACATGGCTGCTTCAACACCCAGGACCCCATCAGGATAAGTCCATGTGGAATCTCCTCAGGGATGACTTGCAGGAAGTGAGTCTTCCAAGCTGAAGCAGGGGACTGGCTAAGGCAGCTGCACCTTGGCCCAACTATAAGAAAGCTGACAACAAGAAAGATGTGACGCCCTTAGCCATTTATCTACTCGACCTTCAGCTAATCGCTCATGTGTTTGTTTATTGACCTGATCAGCACAATGAACCTTACCTAACACACCAGCTAGCATAATATATACAGTCGGGGGTCATAAAGGCTTGAAGATAAACAAGCAGCCATCTAGATGAGAAGCAACAAATTCCACATGAAAGAAGCACATCTGCCTGTGTGATCATGAGGTGCTGATGGGGTCAGGTAACTAAAACCCAGAAAAAAAATCATACTAATGTGAGTGGGTTGGGGAGCACAGAGTGGTGACTCAAAGCCAAGCTGTAGACAACTGGATATCCCCTTACAGAACGGTCAGAATAAAGAGACAAGCCGGTCAGTCAGGGTGCAGTATAGATCCTCTAGTTCTTTAATACTTCCTTCCCCTTACTATCGTAACCTCCATTCTACCTTACAAATCTGACTAGAGCAGAACATGTACAGTGATGCAGTTCAGAGCCCTCATCATGGGTATTTCAAGATAGATAAACCCTTTAGGACCAAAAGTTAACATAGAGATACCAGGAGGATAAGGGGCAGATGGGAGAAGAAAGGGAGAATCTATCACAAGGATCAACATATAACACCCTTCCAGGAGGAAGAAATCACAGAAATGTGGGTGACGGGAGACAGAGGACAATGTAAGATATGAAAATAATAACCTATAATTTATCAAGGGTTCACGAGGGAGGGAGTGTGGGGATGGGAAGGAAAATAAGGATCTGATATTAAAGACTCAAGTAGAAAGAAAATGCTTTGAAAATGATGATGGTAACATATGTACAAATGTGCTTGACACAATGGACGGGTGCATGGATTATGACAAGAGCCGTAAGAGCCCACCAAGTGTATTTACTTAAAAAAAAGAAAATGATGATGGAAACATGTGTAAATATGCTTGATATGACTGATGTATGAATTGTTATAAGATCTGTAAGAGCCCCTTGTGTGGTGGTCATGTGCTTATGTTAATTTCATGATTGGGATGGAAGGGTAGAATCTAGCCTGTTAATCTGGAGATAGCCATTAAGTAGCCAAAGAGGCCTCTGTGTCGGCATGGCTTTCTTCTCAGACTTCTGGGAAATCTCGCAATATTTCCTCATGGAGATGAGAAGCTATACTCCCAGTTGTTGGGAGTTAGTCTCAGAGATGATGAATTACAGACAAGACAAGATGGTAGCGTCTGAGGAGCTGGAGGAGGCAGAGGAGAAGCCACACGGCCTTACCATGATGGAACCAGACCTCTGAAGCTGGATGTTTTGCACTCATTTCTGCTGATCCACCAATATCTAATAACTACCTAAAATCTATGTCTTCTGAAAACCATACTATGATAGCCCAGAAAGGAAGTTAATTCAAGTCTCTGTCTAAGTAATTGAGGATCCAGCATCTCCTGAACAACCAGCTCTACATAATAACTTAAGTGATAAGTCACCTTATACAAACCAAATAAAATCATGGGAAATAAAGATGCATTCAATGTTATAATAGTACTAAAATATACTGTAAATTATTTGTGTGTATAGCTCTTAAGAAAAACAAAATGAAGTCACAAAAAACTCTCAATATGTTTTTTAATTTCTGTTTTATAATATTATTCACATTCAGTAGTACCTCCTATGTCAGCTGATTTCTACTTCAAATGTATTCAACTTGAACCTCTACCTTGTCTGCTTACTTTTCTCTGCTCAGGAAGTCATTGTCTTTCTTTTTCAGCACAATAATGTCAAGAAAGACTTCAGAGGAGAAAAGGATGTTAATGCTTATGCATTTTCCCACCACAGCTTCATAAGAATTTGTATTATCAATATCTTTTCTTCGTTATGAGGTTTGTGATTAATAGTTAAGGCAGAGAGACTCCGATAGAGAATTTAAAAAGTTTTAAACTTCCAGGAATGGAGAAATGTTCTCTTCCAGTGAAAAGAATGAATCATTTTTCACCCTTCATTTTCCCCATTATTCATTCAGGAGTCTTCTTACATCAAGTCAGAGCTCCTGTGTTTTTTATTCCAAAAAGAAGCTCAAGTTTTCAAAGGAAGTGGTCTTAGAGATGACTCAATCTGTTTGTTAACCTTGTGAGTAATTTACTGCACTGCATAGAAAACAGAGTGAGGGAGACCAAAGTCTACATTAAGTTGAGTCAGCTTTGGCTGAGAGAAGAGCCTTTGTTTCTGTGTACAACACAGATCCTATGTATCTAGGTATTATCAATTGTCTTATAAATTTGTGTCACTGATTAGGAGAGAAATCAGAAAAAAATTGGTAAATGCCTTAGGAAACAATCCCTGCTTCTAGGAAAAGAGCCATAGGTCTCATCATGAACAAGCCAAAAGTGATTATCCTATATAACACAGAGTATTTTCTGATGCAAGATCCCAGAAGTTCCAGAAGGGACCAAACTTCAGGCCCATGACAAAGCTGCCATATGAATGCAGAAACTATTGACCCATAATTTAAGGAGTTAAAAGTATTTCCTTGAAAATTAGGCAAGCAATAAAAAATCATTCTAACAGAATGACCCATGTATGCTCACCATTGACATCTCTGTAATTTCTCTCCTTCAATATAAAAAGAATGATCACACTTGTGATAGAAATATTATAAAAAGCTGGCTTGCCTGTTTCAAACTGCTCCCAAGAGAAATCTACAGAGTAATTCAGGATAGGCTGTGAACATGATCAAACTAATTAGAACACATCAGAAAAATTTCAAGTGGGGAAATATTAAAAATTTGATGGAAATTATTCCCAGGAATGCTCTTAATATATCACGATTGCCAAATGAGCATTGAAAGGGTGTGATAATTTACTAATGACCTAAAAGTGTTCATAATAAATTGATACATAGTTATACACATATATAATCTATTCATTACTTAATCTTGAAGTATCTATTAAGAATCTAATATGTTTATGTTCAAGGAACATGGTGATGAACACACAGAAGAAACCTTGTCTTAATGGCCTATACATTAGAGTAGAAAAGACAGGAAGCACTTCATCTATAATATGCCATCATGATTGAAATAAAAGCTAGGAAGAAAATAAAGCAGAGTAAGAAGATAGGGAAGAATTAAGTTGAGTGGTTATTTTAGATAAAGTAGGAGTTCTGTGGTGAAATTATTAAGTACTCAGCTGCTAACCCAAGGGTTTTGTGTTAACAACCTGGTGATGAGCTCCCAAAGTGGTTATAGGCTAGAAAACCTTATGAGGCAGTTCTACTCTTTTACATGGGGATATTATGAGTTGAAATAGGCTCATCAATTCATTACAGCAATAGTCCAAAAGACTTTTCCAAGGAAATTCCATTTTAAAAAGGTGCTAAACAACTGTGGGAACAGTGTATTATTTGGGGGGGGAGGGATGTGTGTATGTTGTGGGGGGAGGAAAAGGCAGGAGGAAGCAACTCACTCTGTGTTAGTGCACCTCATGGCATTGCCTGGGAAGGTCCTCTCTGATTACAGTGAATTTTTCTTCATAAAACAGTTTCATTTGGTTATCATTTTTGTGATATCTGTTTTAACAGAACAGTATTTGAGTGTGCAATTTTGTTTTCTCAGCAGAAGAAGTGCAGCAGAAAGTACTGTGCTGTTGAACACAGCTTACAAGGACAGTATTATGGGGAGAGACAAAAAAAAAAGGTCAAATGTCTATGGGTGATAAAGCTCATTCTGGACAACAACTTCCCAAATGGATGAAAATGTTGACAAAATTAATGCACTTGTGCTCAAATATGATGACATCCCATTGAAGACATGGGGAAGTTATCTGGATTATCTTAGAGCTCAATTCAGCAACTTTTAGTGGAAGATTTGGAAATAAGAACGTTTGCTATGAAATCTGTGCCTAGGAAAAAGAGAAATAAGTAGAAAAATTGTGAGCTTTGAAAGGACAGCTCCAAAGTGACAGGATTTTCCCCCCAAAATCATTTCTGCTGACAAAACAAAGCATTTTTCTCACAACCCCAAAAGCAAACATCAATCAAGCCCGTGGAAGATGCCACTGCCACCTCACCCCTAAAACCCTGTCAAGTGAAATCATGGATCAAGACAATGCATGTTTGTTCTTTGCCAAGGAGGGGGATAGAGCATTTGGAGTTCATTCTACCAGGTCAGACTATTAATCAAGTTTTCTATTTAGAGGTTCTGAAAAGATAGGGTGACAGCATGTGACAAAGAAAAGTCTAATTTGGGGCTCATGAGGGACTGGTATTGCCACCAAGACAATTCACCTGCTGGACCGGCCACCTGAGTGAACCAGTTTGGGGCAAAAACAGCATGTTCCCTTGCCCCATGCACCTTGCTTACCTGAGTAAGTTGCTCTATGTGACTTCTTTTCATTTCCCTGAAAGAAAAGGGACAGGAACGAAAATGATTTCAATGTAGAAGAGGTGAAGAAAAAAATGAGAGAGGTGCTGTCAGTCATCCAAATAGATAAGTTTGAAAAATGTTTCCAAGAATGGAATCACATGCCTGACAAATGTATTAAGTGGAATGGAGATAAGGTTGCTTTATCGGGGGGGGGGGGAAAGCAACTTTAAATGCATAGCTTTGACAAAAAATAATTCCTGTGTTTGGGGGCTATGCCTAATATGTTAGTCACAAAATCTTATTAACATGTGACTGTAGGTGAGAGACACTGGGATGTTTAAATGTCAACAATTGGGATATGAGATGGGTAGATATGAATAGATATTATATGAAAGAGGGACAGCTAGAAGTTCTATGATAGTAAGCATTTCAAAACCTTTGCTTAAGGAAAGAGGAGATAAGAGAAATGGTCTGGAAAGAGCAAAGAAGAGCATTATCTTCAGGCTCCAGTGCAAGATTAAAACAAACTGACATTCAAACACCATATTTGAGAAGGAAAAAGAGAAGAAATAGTCTCAAAGTGTAGTCCAGCAACTCTTCATGCAACTCTCGAAGGGAATGTTCAAAGAACAGGATGCTGTAACTCAGATACAAAGGTTTGGAGGACAAAGAAAGTCAGGGAAAACTGAAACAAATTTGAGGTTTTATTGCACCATCTTGGGGCCTTTAGAGTCAAAGAAGCAAGCAACCTGTTGAGATCCAATAACTTTCTATCCAGTGGGAATGTAGAACACTGGGGAGAGTAATTTTTAAAAGCAACAACAGCACAGGCCATCCAAAAACCAGGAACTGACCGATAGTCACCTGTAGAAATTGTAGAAGGAGGTGAGCAACAGCAAAAAGGAATAGCCAACTTCTTCTTTGCCATGGGATCTAAAGAACTGGATGGTGCCCCGCTGCCATTACTGAATGCTTAATCAACTGTTTCAAAGATTCTGTTTAAGAATCCTGATGAGAACATGAAAAAGTGGAACAGGATTTAAAGTTATCATAAACTCTACACATTCTTTTGGAGAAGGATGAGGTTGTCTGTTCCCATTTAGGGTCACTGGAGTTGGAACTAACTAAATGATAGTGTTGTATGTTCAGGGCTTTGTAGTCATGGTGGTGGTGCAAGGAGTTCTAGGCATTCTTTATCTATTGAGGTGGATGAATCCCCTGAAACAGTTAGCTTGAGACATCTTTAAAACTTAATTGAGCTGTACAAGTCCCCAGTAAAATTATTTTTAAAAAACTTCACGAAAATACACACTGATATTTTCTTGAAATGAAGTGGAAATTTAACTTAGTAAATAATGTTTGCCTTGAATATCATATTCTATTAAAGAACTACCTATATGGGAACAAACTGACAACAGCAACTAAAAGGGCTAACTAGGAAACTTTGGGGCCAGTAAGTTTACATTTGTGGAGAGGAATCATTCAGAAAAGGAGGATGAAAATGGTCATACAACCTGATCAGTGTAATCAATATCACTGAATTTTACATATAGAAGTTGTTGCTGCTTGTCCTTCTGTGTGATTTTCAGCAACAAAAATAATTTTTAATCTGTACAATGTGCTAATGCCCTCCATTTTCAACTTTACCCCGTAGTCCAACATGTAGCTTACTGTTGTTTTATTAGTTACTCTTGTATAGCTGCTGTTATGTTATTGATATCAATAGATCTTCAGATTGCAGATACCAGCTGCATTCCAATTAATAGAAATGTTGGAAAGTGAAAGATAAAAATTACATCTCAAACTCAATTTTACATGTCCACTTTGGGCCAAAAGAGCTTCTCCAAGATACCTTAAACTATAGTACTAAGGATACATCACCCAAGGATACATGCACTGACTTTTTATTTTGTGAACAGGAGGGAGAATGCCCACTAGGATAAGGTAACATGATGAATGATCATAGACTGCAAAGGTGCTTCATGATTTCTGGAGTTCTGAAAGTTTCTAGACTTCTCTGAAACCTCAGAAATTGGTTTAGGTATGCAATGTGAAGTGGGTCACAATCCCCTCCCAAACCAATGCCTCAAATAAATTGTACCGATCACTCAGGTTAAATGGCAAAGTGATGTGGTTCATCCAAGCCTACATGGTTCCTGCTTCTCCTTTAAACTTCAAAGACAGTTAGGGACATCATGAGCAGTCCATGCCCTTATTGATAAATGTTCCATTATGGGATTTTGTCCCTCACAGTGGAGTGGGGCAAACGTGGTTATAGTGGGAAAAATCAACCTAGAATAGAAAGAACAGAAGGAAAAGAAACAGAAAAGTAAACAAAATTGAATCAATGTACATAAGGATTAACAAGGAAAAGCAGAGAAAAGCATAGTGACAAGAAGGAAGCAGTAGTTTTACATGGCAGGTAGTGTCTGTTTCACAAGTCAAGCAGCAATTCACTCCTTGGTGGAAATTATTGTGCTTTCACATTGAGTTATGAGGCTTAGTGCTAAGGGAACACTGAAAGGACCAAATTACATTCTGGGAAAAGTGGAGGGAGAAAAAGAGCAGATTTGAAAATGGATTCATTAGTGGAAACCTTCATGTGCACGGAGTCTGAAGCAGGGAGGAGGCCTATTCAGCCATCTCCTATAACTTATCAAAAACAGTGTCAAATGACCAGAAGAACTTCGTCACCATAGGGTTGATCTTACAGCCTCACTGCAATGATGTTTTATACCCATACGTGTCAGAATACCTTCATCACTAGCACTCAGAAAAATATACAAACACATGTAGGGTAGAAAGTTTTTTGGACAAGAAATGGGATTTTCTTCTAGTATTTTCCATGATTCCCTTTGCCTATCCAAGGGCCTTTGCCACCAGTGGAGACTCTTCTAGAGTTCTCCTGACAGGGCCTTACAGGCAGCATTAATGGACATTATAGCAATAATCAATGTGGAAAGAAGAAGAAAGGACCCTTCGTGATGATTTAGGGGTTCATGAGAGTTGATGTTGTGGCACAACTCTAGGGAGCCACAGACAAAACAAAGAACTCAAACCCAAACCCATGGCTGTCAAGTTCCTTCTGAATCATAGTGAGTGACACTGCTGAACAGGGTAGAACTGCCTCATGTGATTTCTGAGACTTTATAGTCACAGAAATTGTCTCCTTCCTGCCATAAAGCAAATTTTGGGTTTGAACTGCTGACCTATCAGTAATGAAACACTTTAACTACTGCTTCAATTTGAGGCTGAATCCCTCCAACATGGAAGCATAATGACTTAATAATGTTGAATTTATTGAAACTGAATAAATAGCATTTTATTGCATATTTGAGTTTGTGGTTTAAACTTCATCATAATATAAATGTCTGTCTCTGTATACATGCATACAAATACACACACCTATATTTGTGTAGATATGAGGGCAAGTAAAAAATTAATGTCAAAAAATAATGGAAACCTTTATTGAACAAAACTACAAAAATGTGAAGCTATTTATACTATTCACATGATGGTGGTTGTGGATTGTGGAAGGTGGAAGGAACCAATCCAACTGTGTCTGGTGGCCACAGAATTAGAATGACTGGAAGGAATGCATGCTTGGACATCCAGGTACCCAGCATTAGAAAGTCAAATTGAAAGTTGGCAGGGTAGAGATAGGCCCTTGGAGAGGGTCTGAGTCTCACTAACAACAAAAGACTGGAGAAAGGGGCATTGAAAATTCCCATTTAAGAGCTCCCATCTTGATGCAAGAAAAATGTTTCTCTTTTAAAATATGCAATTTCCAAGTTGCCTTGGCTAGAAGTTTCTATAAGTTCCAACTTTTCTGCATGTAGCAAGATAAAAAAAAAAAACAGAATGTGCAGACTGTGTTCACCCATAGAGTAGACTCTACAAGACACCAAGGAATATTATCTCCATTTATAAGAATTCAGGGAAAATGCTCAATATGTCTTCTTGGGTAATACCCCTGATAAAAATTTTCCAGGTGACAGAGCTGGTTCATTGTCCTTACTCTTTGAAATTGAAAGCAGCAGTGGACATATGATATGACAAAGGGTTCCAATTCAACATAAGCAGCCACACGATTTAATAAAAACAGTTGCTACTTTTGTTTTATTGAAAGCATACATATAAAGCCACTTGTAAATTCCAGGCATGTATCATGCACTGTAAACTAACAAACATTTAATACCCATAACTATACCTTAAGGTAGATGGGATTGGGATTTCCATCTTACAGATGCGAAAACAGAAGCACAGAGGGATTAGCAAAGCCAGTCCAATGTCACACAACAAATAAGTGGCAAATGTGGGACTCAAACCTGGATCTGTATCCCTATATTTAACACCTATAAAATGCTGGCCCCTTTTCTGTAGGAGAGGTCATGAGTTGCGATCAAGTCAGCTTCAATTCATGCCAACTAATATACAACCATGAGCTGTTGCCCAGTTCAGGGCTATCTTCAGGATCTTTGGTGTGGTTAAGTCAATTTCTGTGGACTGTTGTATAGCGCAGGAAGCCCTAATGACATAGTTCATTGTAAACTGAGGGGGTACCTATACGGAAGCAGTTAAAAACTCCAATTGTGCCATGGAAGAAACGCAAGGCTTTCTAATACTGTAAAGATTGACAAGCTCAACTTCCAGGAAAATGTCTTTGATATAGGATCCTCTGCCTCGAACTCCCTTTGTGTGTCCTAAAATCAACAGATGAGAAGGCCAATGTTACATATTTAGACATAGAACCTAGTTTCTTGGCACTTGGGATTTCTTCAGACCTCCTACTCCAATTTTTTCCCAGATGGAATGCAATGAAGCTCACGCAGTCTCCCCTCTCTCCTTGCTTGGGGACACCCCTCTCCAGTTGCTGGGGTGTTCCATCCCCCCTACTAAACCAAACCAATTCTGAAAATTTAAACATGAAACCTAAACCCTTGGCACTCTGGGATTTTTACAGACCTCTCTCTCTGAACTTTTGGCCATGGAAAATGCATGGAGTTCCTGACAACATCCCTTCTGACCACACCAGTGCCTTCTCCCCTTTGTTACCCCAGCAGGGCCAGTGGGACAGTGAGTTCAGCTTCTTGTCTGTGAGTTTGAGATGTGCCATTTCAAGGAAGCAGATGTATGGATTCTGCTATCTAATCCTGTCTGCTGCTCTTTGTTTTTTAATAGGTGTGTTCAAACCATTAATATCAATATAATTAGATCTAAATACAAATTTAATTGTCATCATCTTGGACTATTTGTGTTTGATATTTTCCTTTACTTCCCTTTTATAGGGTGGTAGATGTGTGTGAGAAGTTTATTCTTATCTTCTTTTCTCCATCTGAATCTGTAGCGTCATTAGCCATCTGGGAAATACAAACCAAAGTAATAATGAAATACCTCATAAACCCACTTAGTACAGACAAATTTTTAAAAACTGAGAACAAAGAATGTTGAAGGGGGGTTGGTAAGATAGGGAGTTGCATCCATTCCTGGAGACCTTGTAAATATGTACAGCCACTGTGGAAGGTGATATGAGGTCCCTAAAATAGTTGACAATTGAACTACTATATGATCAAGCAATGTATGTATTCCTCAAAAACAAGAGACAGATCATGAACAGGTATTTGCTTCCCCAATTTCATTGCAGCACAGTTTACAATAGCAAGGAGCTGGAAACAGTGATGAAATATCTCAACTTATGGATAGATCTGGAAAACCTTATGCTGAGTGAAGTTAATCAATCACAAAAGGACAAAGATCGTTTGAGTCCACTATAGTAGGAAAAAGCAGCATAACAAGCCATAAGTCCAGCTTGCAGGACACTTCACAATTGCTGGAGTCAAATGGATTGGGGAGGGAGGTAGCCATGTGGATCTGGGGAGACTTAGGATGTCAGGGGCTATCCTGGGAACCCAGGCCAGATACTATTGACTTCTGGAACACTGAATCCTGTATATTAGGGAAGCATAGCATGCTGCAGAGGGTTGCACTGGTAAGATCCAAACAAGAACTCTACTAGGTGAACTGGACTCCACTTCAGACACACGTGCAACCAAAGTCTTACTACATTAAAGCCCTGTATGCTGTATTAAGATACCTATTATTCCAGCAATCTTATGACAGCCATTCTGTTAATATATTCTTGTTTACATTAGGGTGCATCATGGAGATGTGTCATCATTGGGGGTCACCCTCTCAAAACTGTGTTATTTGTTTTTCTGTTTTTCAGTCATTGAAACCCAGAGTTGATGAACCTAGAGGAGAAGCAAACGTAACCAAGATTTGTGGGAAGGATGGATATTTAGGGGTGCTGGAATAATAGGGAGGTGATGTCAAGGAGTCCAGGAAGGAAAAGTATGTTTGGAGATTCATTATGGAAGCAGTTGTACAATTATATTTGACATTATTGAACTTTGAAATCATATCACATATGCATTAACTTCCAAGTTACAGTGAATTTAAAAAAAAACCACAGATATAGGAATGGGTTTTAGGCTCACACTAAATTCTAGATCCAACTTAAGAACAATTAAATCATGACACTTAGAGATGCTCAGTTTCATGAAATTATCACAGAAGATAATGATTCTATAGAAAAATGTGGTGAAGGAAGTTGACAGTGCCTGAATAGTGCGTGAGGTCTTAAAGGGTTGTACTCAAAAAATAAAAAGGTTTTTACTCAAACTAGCAGCCATCTAAGAGAGAAGTCAACTAAGTCTAAAGTCTACATGGAAGAAGAACAGCAGCTTTTGTGATCCAGAGATGACAATTAAGAAAATTTGAAAATGGTGAAGAGAAAAGTATCAGAGTTAAAATTATGAACACCCAATTTGTAGAAGGATATGGAGGACAGTGGGAGCTCCAAATCCATCTATAGAGTATCCAGTTAGACTTATCCATTGGCAGATCTGTTCCAGCCACAGGTTGGGCAGAGACCATTGTAAACTTGATTATGCCAGCTAGAATGCCATACTTGACCAGTGAACTTCCCTATAGACAAAGTCTGAATTTGTCCTGGGTGCAAGTATCTCTTACTTGTTCCATGCAAAAATTTCCCTGGTTTTTTTAAAGTTGATTTGGGGAGAGGGATGTCTTTCCCTTTTTACACATTATTTATATTTTTGTCTTTGCACTATTACAAATTTATCTTTTCCACTGTATGGCAATTTTGGATTTTATTGTTTTCTGTTACTTTTCCCAGCTGCAGTGCACAGGAGGAGTGCATGCATAATGAGAATAACAGAAAAAAGAATACAGGGAATTAAGATTTGGGAGTGGGTAATAGGGAGGGAAAGGGTATTTCTGTTGTAAATAATGAAGGCGCGAGGTGTGGAGAAGCAACAGAACTGATTGTGATTCCACAAATGACTTTAAGGTGATTTAACCATGGGAAAGGGGCATCCTCTACAACTGATGTCGTAATGATTGTACAATTCTTCTAGATATGATTGGTTGATTGGGCTGTTGAATTATATGATGTGTAAATTATATGGCAATAAAACTGTTGTTGAAAAAAATTGAAATTCTCCAATCTTCTCAGACAACACAGCTATAAAATTAGAGTCAACAGTAAAACAAAAAGAAACATAAAAACTTGTGGATATTGAGCAACATAAAATTTTAAAACCACTGGTTAATAAGGAAAATATAGGAGAAAAAGATTGCTTGAAATCAATGAGAATAACACAACATAGCAAAACCATTGGAACACAGTGGAAACAGTAACCAGAAGCCATCAACACAGAGATACAAAAAAGGGGAAATCTAAAATGAAAACCATAGCACAACACGTCAAAGAGCTGAAAGCAGGACAACAATGCAACTCCAATAAAGGAGGGGGGAAATCATGAGGATCAAAGAAGAAATAAATGACATGGGGAGAAGTTTGGAAAAAATCAACAAGACAAAGAAGTTGCTTCTTTGTAAAGATTAATGAGATAGATAGATGACCGGCAAGTTTAACAAAGGAAAAAAAGAAAGAAATATGCAAATACCCAGAATAACCGGTGCACATGGTGACATCATAACATACGCAAATGACATAAAGAGAATAATAGCACCACAACAAAAATCTGTATTCAAACAAATTTGACAATCTAGAAGAAATGGACAGATACCTAGGAAGACATCACTCAGTCAAATTAGTGCAGCCAGACACTCAAAAACTCAACACACCCATTAAAAAAAGAATAGAGAAATTCATTAAAAAATACTGCCAATCAGAAACAGCCCACATTCAGATGGTGGCACAGGTGAATTCTACGAAATCTTTGAAGAAGACCAGACACCAATACAAAACAAGTTCTTCCAAAGCATGGGAAATTAAAACAAATTCCCGAACTCATTCTATGAAGCCAGCATAACACTGATTCCCAAACCAGGTAAAAAATGGAAAAATTATAGACCACTATCTCTCATAGAACATAGATGCTAAAGTCCTCAAAAAAAAAATCCTGGCTATTAGAATAGAGCAATATATGTATATACATGTATATATATATGCATTCCAGGTATGCAAGGATGGTCCAATATTTGGAAAACAATCAATGTAACCAACCACCTGAACAACACAAGAAATAAAAAGCACCTGATCAAATCAGTACATGTAGAAAAGGCATTTGACAATATTTAATACCCATTTCTGGTTAAAACATTCAAAAATTGGAAGAGAAAGAAAATTCCTCAACATAACAATAGTCAACTATGAAAAACCAACAGCCAACATCATGCTTAATGGGGGAAAGCTAGAAATATTCTCATTGAAAACAGGGACCTTGTAAGAATGGCCCCTATCATCATTGCTAGTCAACGTTATGCAGGAACACTTAGCTACAGCCATCAGAAAACAAAAGAAACCAAGAAAATGCAAATAGGCAAAGAAGAAGCAAAACTCTGGCTCTTTGCAGATGGCATAATCCTATATATGGAAAACACAAAATTCTTCACAAAAAGCCTGCTGGGGCTGAGCCCTGATGGTGCAGTTGTTGTGTACAGGACTGTGGCCCATAGAGTTGATGGTTCAAATCCAGTAGCAGCTCTCCAGGAGCAAGGCTGGGCTTCCTACTCCCACCAGGGCAATGATGTGATTTAAAAAAAAGCCTGCTGGAAACAATCAAGGAATTTGACAAGGGAACAAAATACAAAGTTAATAGCCAGAAATCAATCAAATTCCTCTGTGCCAGAGAAGAGAGGTATGAAAACCACATTAGGAAATCAATCCCATTTAAAATAATCACATACAAGATGAAATACAAAACAAACTGTAAGGGAAAACTATAGAACATTGCTACAAGATAGTAAAAAAGCAGCTACATAAATGGAGGAATATCCCCCCCCCCACTCTTGGATAGGCAAAATTAATATTGTAAAAATAACAATGCTTTCTAAAACTATTTACTGATACTATGCAATGCAGATTCAAATCCCAAATAAATAAGTTAATCAAAAAAGGACAGGTTTTTCTGTAGGCCCAATACTATATGAAATATCCATTAAACAATTACTGAACAAAAGGGGAGAAGACTATCTACTGGTCATGAACCATACAACACCTCCCTTTTTTGGCACTTCACAAGAGCCATCTTGAAAAAAGAGACATCACATTGTCTGTGTCACTCCCTCAAGAGAAGGGAGATGGGAGATGGCCAACCACTTGAGGCTATACAACATCTAGACAAGGTTAGGGTGAATAAAATGGAACCCTTGTAGGAATGGAAAGAGATCCTTGCCAGAAAACCAAGCTGAAAATAGGGAAGGGGAACATCTACATTTGGGGAGAAATGTTGATAGTTCTGTTAGTGATTGGGAGAAAGTAACCTTACTTCAGGATAGGGGGCTAACCAAGATTACAGAGAACCTATGGAACTGATTTTATGTTCGTGGGTAGATTCTACAGATACATTTCTACCCAACCCTCAGTAAAACATGCCATGAACTAAATAGCATGACAACCTGGGACATTCACCATGGAGGCAGCATGACATAACACAGGGGCTACACCAAAATAACTTAACATAGAGGTCCAGCTGAATGAACTGAGCCCTGACTTGAAGTTGCCTACACCTTGGATTGAGGACTTGGGTATTCAAATGGGAGAGGGAGCAGGGAAGGGCTTCCCCAGGACTGTACAAGTGGTGATCATTGGACCTTTGGGGACCCCCCAGCTTGTTGGTTGTCCAATGCAAAGGGACTCATAATCACCATATATATATAGTATCTCGATGATCCCAGTCATAGTTAAATGGCAAGTTTTGACCTGTTGAACAGGCTCTGCACTAGGAAGAACTGATTCAGAAGTTTCCCCCTCTCAACAATCCTCATGCTTAGGGTAAATAGAGTGCAATAGAATAGGAGAACAAACTGTATAGGGCAAGAACTCATGGGCTGCTGCTCAAGCTGGAACTAGACTCCCATAGACTCCTCATATCGAAAGTGCAGAGTGCTGTCTTTCAGAAAATCGATGATGTTATCAGTGCAATTGCCTTGTACCCCAGATGGACAACATTGTGCTGTTATTGTTTTCCTGCCTTTAGCTTGTTCTTTGTCTCTTTATTTGTTTGATAAATTGCTTGTTTGCTGGTTGGTTTGTTGCTAGTGCTGATTAATTTCATCCTATAGAATTTTGATTGTCATAAGACAGCCACTAAAGTAAAGTTCAGCCATGCATATTCCATGCAAAAGCATGTGAATTCTGGGCTCTTATTTAACTGCAGCCCCAGTCCAAGAACAGTTAGTTCTGACACCTTGGTGCTGCTTGATACTCACATTCATGAAGTTATCACTGAATATGAGGGTGCGCAACAAAGCATAGTGAAGAGTGCAGATGGTGCCAACTCTCAATCAATTAGAACAGTGTCTGGAGTCTTGAAGACCTGTATTCACACAAACAGCCATCTAAGCAGGAAGTCAACTATGTCCACATGGAAGAACTTGTGTGATTCAAAGATTACAATAACAAAATCCAACTATGATAAAAGGAAAAGTACCAGAGCTAAAAGTATGAACACTAAATTTGTGGAAGGCTGTGGAGAAAAATGGGAGCCCCAAACCCATCTACAGAGTATCTAGCCAGATTAAACTGCTGGCATACCCTTACTAGCCACAGGCAAAGGTCTAGAACACATAGATCATTGTAATCTTGATGACGTTGGATCAAGCAGCAGCTGGGTCAATTGACCTCCCTCTAGTCCCATCGAGCATTTGTTCAAGGTAGAAGGATCTCTGACTTGTTCCATGACAAAAATGTATTTAAAATATTGATGGTGGTCTTTCCTTTCTTACTCATTGTTTGTATTTCTAACTCTATATTATGATTGTTCTATCTTTACTCTATGCTTTTCATCTTTTCTTTAGTGTCTCCATTGGGCTTACCAGTTTATGAAGCACAGAAGGAGTGGATGCCTAGATGCAGTAACTGATGCAAGGGGCTAAAGTGAATTTAGGAGTAGAGGTAAGGGAAAAGGGGATGGAGAGGGAATTTCAGGAATCAACAATGAAGGTGAAGGTGATTACAACAACTCATTTTAAAGGGAATTTCATCACGGGGGAGAGGAAAATATTCTAAAATTGATTTTGGTAATGATTGCACGATTCTTCTTGAAATGATTTGATGATTGACTTGTACGATATGTGGATTATCTGCCAATAAAGCTCTAATAAAATATTTGCAGGTTTAAGAACCCTCTGGGGCAGTTTTACTCTGTACCATAGATTCAGAATTAACTCCATGGTAGCTAGTTTGATTTGGGAAGGGTTTTTTTCAGGGTTAAGCTTTATTGTGTAGCAACTTGTCATCTCCAGAGCTCATTCTTCTCTGGCATGATATTCTGTTGTGAAACAGGTCTTTCTTCCTAATCTCTCAGTCTGTAAGCACTACTGAAAATTGTCTCCACAGGGGATTCTGGTGGTATTTGAAATACTGGTGGCTTGGGTTCTGGTATCACAGCAACATAAAAGCTACCACATCATGAAAATGGTTCTCCTTTTCTAAGTCTTCTAAAGGCAAGCATAAATCATGTCAGCATAAATCTAGAAGTGTTTCTTTTGGAAGAACGTGAGATACTGTGAAAACTACCATGTTAGGGAAGCTTTTCTCCTGTGGAGATCTCCAGGGATCAACAAAGTGTATAATTGTCTGGCCAGGAGGCTAAGGGAACTGCTCATAATAGACAAGTTGATGACCTGAGATCATCCGCTGCTCCCAGCCTGCTATTCTATTCATATTTCAAAGCCTGCATTAACGAATGTGGAAGGAGTCTGTTGTCCAATTTTTGTAAAGATTTCCATCTTCTACTTAAACCTTTCAGCTTTAAATCATTTTTCTTTTGTTCACTTTTCAGAGATTTCTGAGGGGTTGCCAATACTCAACTCTGCTTTAACAAAGCTATCCTTAGATATCAGATTAGATAAGATGATGAATTGGATTTAAGATTCCACCTAAGTTAAAAGGACAGGAGTGTTAGCAGAAAACGTTCTCAAAAACAGTTAATCTCATAGTTTGAAAAGACTGGAGGGGGCCGGATTTACCTATAAAATTATCCAATTCATTAAAGTTTTTGCTGGGATTATTGAATCCCAGCAAAATGAAAGTCTTGATCCCACCTCACTGCCCACCTTGTAATAAGTCTAAACAGGCAGGAGAAATTCCCTAGGTAATGGAGGAAAACATGCTATTTTAAATCAAAAAGAACATTTCAGATACAACCAGGGATGAAATGTTCATATTTCATAGATATTAAAATGCATCGTTTTTACCTTATTGTCTCTGTGGCATTAGAATTAATATTATCATGGTTGTTGGCTATGACAGTCATGATGCAATATCATTGTCTGCACCTGGACATTAAATTATATGACATAAATATCAGAACTTATAAGAAATTTCTGGAGACAATAGCAAATTCTCCTAAGCAATGATTCACCACCAAGATAATGAGTCATATAAACCATGCAGACAGAACAACCCAGATGAAAGCTTGCTTCTAAGTGAAGAATGTGTGTAAGAATTATGATCCATATGGATTCAATGCCTGATTTTCTAAGTTTAATAAGCCCTTTGTGGTGGTCACGTGCTTATGTTAATTTCATGATCGAGATGTAGGGGTGGAGTCTAACCTGTTAATCTGGAGATAGCCATTGAGTAGCCTATGAGGCCTCCGTGTGGGCATGGCTTTCCCCTGATATGTCTGGACAATCTCGTGGGATTTCCCTCATGAAGATGAAAAGCTATCTCCCCAGTTGTTGGGAATTAGTCTCAGAGACAATTAATCACAGACAAGCCAAGATGGCAGCGTCTGAGGAGCCAGAGAAGCTACATAGCTTGGCCCTGATAGAGCCAGACCTCTGAAGCTGGAGAGGCCATGTGGGGACCCCTGCCAGCGATGAGTTGCTTCTGCCACCACTGGATGCTGTTGATGAACCCTGAGCCCTGGAAGTGAGGAGCCATGAGGAGACCCCTGCCAGCACTGGGATTCTGCACCCACGGACCTTTGTCTTTGTGAGTCAGAAGGAGACATTATAGACTGGTATCGGTCATATGGACTAATATTGGAATTATAACTTTTTATATAAACCCGTCCTTATATCCATATGCGTGTCTATGAACTTTGCCCCTCTAGTCTACCCGGAGTAACACACCCTTCTTTTTGGGTACCTCTGGGTACACTTGAACTGCCAATGTGTCAGTTAGCGCCTGAGCATGCATTAATCATTTGCCCCTCCCTCGGATGGTTACATAAGAAAAAGGTGAATCTAAAAAGTTTTAAACTAAATTAGTCAAAAAGTTAAAAATGGAAATTCTGAGTAATAGGAAAGAAGTATATCAGCTTAATTGAAAGTTTAAAAAATTTTATCATTTGTCTTTAACTTGTGGCATCTGAAATTTAATAAAATGTAATTATCAAGTCAGTAGTATTTATGAACTCTGGTTTTAAAGACAATAACCTGAGGAAAAATGGTGAGCTTGACAGTTTACGCTTTTCTTGAAATATTCAAGTTTTCTAGGCCTCTGTTGCTCATTTAAAGAAAATGTGGTGCTCTTTCACAGGAATCAGGACCAAATGAAAAGACGCATGCAGACCCTTGGCACAGCGCCTAGGAGGAGTTGAATTGTTTTGGTGGACTGACTGCTTCCACAAGGGCCTCCCAGCAGCTTTGTTTGTTTGAGTTCTCCGGAGAGCAGTAGCACCTAGAAGAAATGTAGTTGGATTTTCTTTTCTATCATTACTGCCAAACTGTTCTGACTGCCAGAGAGAAGAAAAATCCACCCATGAAAGTCCCCCATGACATTGTGCATGCATAAGCATTGCATTTTTCTCTCAACACCCAGGAAGGAGGGAGGGAGGGAAGGAGAGAGAAAGGGAAAGAGAAAAAAGAGGAAGGAAGAAGAGAGAGAAGAGAAGGGAGAGAGGAAGGAAGATATAAATATATCTCCAGAGGTGCCTGGATGGCCCAATGGTTAGATGTTGGACTGCTAGCTGAAATACGAGACACTCTAAGGAGCAGTTCTGCTCTGTCCTCTACAATTGCTGGGAGTCAGAATCAACACCCTGGAAGTGGTCCCACAGCAGGAACAGATGAGACTCCCTAAAAGTGGGGTGAAAGGTAATCAGCGTGCATGTCACCATGAGGTGGACTTTGGCGACTGGCAAGTGAGAGACTGGAAGGAGTCAGGGAGGTCATCATATCTCCTTTCATCTGTTCCTTGGGTCCACCTTGATACTCTTTTGAAAATGTTTTCCCATGGCCCTTATGACTGAGCATTCAAGTAGACCATGTTGTCAGACCAGTGTTTCCAATACCACCTCCTGATTGACACTGGAACCACCCGGTGGAGCTGCAGAGCAGCTATGTACACTTTATCCTGAATTATGAGCTATCATATAAAAATTTTTAATTTCCTCAAGGGTAATGAGTATATTTTTTCCTGAATAGCGGGTAAAAGCCAAATAAGTTTTGGGTCCTATGAAGTAAAGCCTTGCCTTACAAATGTGGGTCTGAAGTGTTTCTCACATCAGGGAGTGCATTTTAGTCAATTGTAAGTGAAAATCATGTCCTACTTTCAAGACTTGCCTCAGAATTTATTAACCATGTGACCTTCATCTCTATCATAGGTCAAATGGAAATAATATTACCTGCTTTCTTTTTCTTGAAATATCATCTTCAGGTTCAAGATAAACAAGGCTGGAGAAAAGAATGTGTAAGCCATAAAGTATTATACAAATTATAATTATCAAAATGTGGATCACATGAACACTGTTGACCTTATCTATCAATAAAATGTGTTTAAAATTTATGAAATTATGGGACTTTCTTAAATATAATACTATAAATCTGTAAAGTTAATACAGTGAGGAGGAGAAAGACAATTCTTATTAGCAAGCAAAATAATATAACTCTTAGAATTCTCTCCTAGGATCCATGATCAATTTACCACTCTTTCAGTTTAAAATCATCTGTCCCAATAATATCATAACTTAGTTCTATACCAGTCATTAAGTACATACCATGAAGTCCTTCTTGAAAAAGATTCTGTGAGGATTTTCATAACAGAATTTTCTTGGTTAAGGGCGGGGGGAAGATGGCAAAGGGAGATCACATTTATTAAGCAATTATCATTACCAAAGATTACAGTAATTGTTTCATTTGGTGACCATGAATTGTCTGCAAAGGAAATACTGTGATTTTGTTTGTTTTATTGAGGTGCAAACTGCAGCTCAATTCAGAAAAGTGTTGAATCTAAAGGCTAAGTGGGGGATTTGGGACTCAAACTCTCATTCTGAATCAAAATGCCAAGATGACTTTTCTGATTCTCAGTTTAACTCTAGAATACATACTGTATATAATAATGACATACAAGTGATAATTACCCATGTACTTATCAACTAAAGAACTTCAAATCCTCTAATCTCTTTACACTTTAGTGCTCAAGTTTTTTAGGTGAAGAATTTCTTACTTCAGAATCTTCTCCTCTATACTTAAGTGTTTGTTCTTTTAAAAGCTGTTATCTGCTATATGCTAGGAGCCTGATGGCAAAATGGTTAGGTGCTGTACCATTAGCCACATGGTCAGTAGTTCAAAACCACCAACAGCTCCTTGGTATAAAAACAAGACTTTCAATCTTGTAAAGTTGCAGTCTTAGAAACCCACATGGTAGTTCTATCTTCTCCTATGAGGTCTCTATGATTTGAAGTCAACTTAGTGGCAGTAACTTGTTTTTGGTATTTACTAGGTGTTTTTTCCCAATGTTGACAAAAACCATTGGTAAGTTTAAAATGACAAACACTTACAAAATTTACCATTTTATAGTGCCTAAAGCATAAGTCAAGTCAGTGTTTAACTTTTGATACTGAAGCTGGAAATTAAATTGGTCATATCAGCCTAAAATTCAAGCAAAAACCCAGACAAATGTGGTAATATGCACAGATCTGGTGTGAATCAGTTCCCACAGACCACAGAATGATCCTTGATCCATAGCACAGTGATATTTTAAAAAGAAAGACATATTGAATAAAGAAGGTTTTTAAACATGAAAACAGGAATGGGGAGGGGGAGAGTAATATATACAAGAACCTGATGGTTACTTCCTTTTCCATCTTATAGGAGAAGACTGAAATCTTGCTTCTAAAATGAGCAAATCCTGATACACTTTATTAATTCAAATCAGATGTAGATTCACAGTGCTTCCAGAATATGGCATAAAATCAAAGACACAAAAGGTGGAGAAAGGTGCAGTTTAATGAGAGAGTATACAAGGGAAGAGACAGCCAGCAGAGGGTTGAGGGTGTGTTTGGAAGGATAGTGTTTTAGTGAGTGTTTATGTCAACTTCAATTTTATATGAAAGTGTAGGTTTGGAATCCAACCTGTCAATCAGGTCACAGCCAGTTGGGAGTGTGGCCTTTTCATAGGGGGGAACTAGGACTTTCCTTTTCTTTCTTGTAGACTTTCACCCTCATCCTCCAAAGGCATCCCCATTTGGGCCACGGACCCCAAGAATGGTTGGTACTCCTCCATTGCCCATCAACCATGGATCCATGTGGCTCTACTCCCTGACTTGAGCATGCTCACTCACTGCTTTCTGCACCACCTTTCAGCATCATTGGCCTGCAACTTCGTGAGTCAGAAGAGGGCCCGTGCTAGCTTCAGACTTAAGGACTTGAGCTGAGGGGGACTGGGATATCTTTTTTCATGTAAAGTTGTTTTGTTTTGGTTTGGTTTTTGTTGATCATTTTATCAGGGGCTTGTACAACTCTTATCCCAATCCTTTGGGTCAAGCACATTTGTACATTTGTTGTCAGCATCTATGGCAGTCATGTGCTTATGTTAATTTTATGGTTGAGATGTAAGGGTGGAGTCTAGCCTGTTAATCTGGAGATAGCCATTGAGTAGCCGAAGAGGCCTCTATGTGGGCATGGCTTTCTCCTCAGACTTCTGGGAAATCTCGCGATATTTCCCTCATGAAGATGAGCAGCTATCTTCCCCAGTTGTTGGAAGTTAGTCTAGGAGACGATTAATCACAGACAAAACAGGATGGTGGCATCCAGGAGGCTGGAGTAGCCAGTGGAGAGACCACACGGCTTGCCCTGATGGAGCTGGACCTCTGAAGTTGGGGCAGCCACCTGGAGGCCTCTGCCAATGATGAGTTGCTTCTGCCACCACGGCATGCTATTGATGGACCCTGAGCCCTAGAATCGAGGAGCCATGGGGAGACCCTGGTCGGTGCCGGGACTTTGCACCCACTGACCTGTGACTTCATGAGTCGGAAGGAGAATTTATGGACTGATTTTGGGCATATGGGTAATATTGGACTTGTGACTTTGAGCTGGACTGCGCTGGGATGTTTTCTCAATGTCCTGTTCCTCTTGAATGTAAACCCATTCCTTATATCCATATGCGTGTCTTTGAAATTTGTTCTTCTAGTCTACCTGGACTAACACAGCATCATATTCAAAACATTTTCTTTCTACCTGAGTCCTTGGGATCAGTTCCTCATTCTCCACCCACCCATCCATTTTCCCTCATGAACCCTTGGTAAGCTATAAATTTTCATGAGTTTTTTTCATGTCTTACACTGACCAATGTCTCCCTTCTTTCTGTTGTCCACCCCCCTGGAAAGGGTTATATGTCAGTCATTGTAATCAGTTCCCCCTTCCCGCCTGACTACATTACTTATAATATTGCTACTCTCAATATTGGCCCTGAGGGGTTTTTCTGTCCTGAATTCCCTGTCTTTTCAGATCTGTTCTGTTCTTGGGGACATGCTGTGGTCTAGCAGGATTTGTAAGGTAGCATTGGGGTCATGATAGTGGGGTGAGGGAGAAAGCATTAAATACTAGAGAAAAGTTGTATGTTTCAATGGTGTCATACTTTATTCTGTCTTGTCTCTTCCTTGTCACCCTTGTAAATGAGGAGAAGTGTGACGTGGAGACCCAAAGCCCATCTGTAGAAAACTAGACATCCCTTACAGAGGGTCACAACTAAAGCTATTTTTTAATATAAAGTTCTTTCTTGTATATAGATGAATATCTGTGGTTTGTTTCTCTAGACAACAAGCCATACACAGGTGGGTTGACTCACCACAGCACAAAGTGGAGATCCTTAGCCAATATCACAGAATAACGAGAAATGAGTAGGTAGTTGGGGAATCTGAAGTATTTTAGATTATTGTTTTTCTTCCTAAAGATTCCTAAATTTGAGAAAAATTTTTTGTTGCTTTTGTTTTTGTTTTTGTTTTGGACATCACTGCCCTCTGGTGGTGGGAGTAGGAGGTCCAGCCTTTGCTCCTGTGGAGCCACTGCTGCAATTGAACCTCTATCTGAGTGGGCCGCAGCCGGCGCACAACCACTACGCCAGCGGGGCTCAGCCTGATTTGAGAAATCTTTGAGACTTTTTTATCTGAAACTCTTGAAAATTTTCAGTAAAAGTAATCCATTTGGCATCAAGGCAGACAAAACACATCGACAATCAGCTAAGAATAATGTAGCAATGACTCAGTTGTGTCTGGGTCTGGATTCAACTTGCTGTAGACAGTTATTCAACTTGGACAAAATCAAAATTAGTTCCTATCATTGGGTTTTACCAAGTAGTCAGGGGCGTGGAAGAAAGCCAGCCATACATGTTCACCTTATCATTATTTGTAACAATAAGAACCAGGACACCTCAAGCATTAGTCAAAAGGACCCAACAAATATATTATGGTATATTAAAATTGTGTAACATTTTATATTGGAGAACAGGTAGAATGCTGGTACCTGTACCAGCTCCTATCAAGTCAATTCTGACTGACAGCACTCCCACAGCCATGTATGTCAAAGTAGCTCAGTACTGCACAGGGTTTTCAATGGCTTCTTCAGAAGAACAAATAGTCACTATCATTCATATATTGATTTATGACCTCCACCTTACTTTCTCAAAACTTATCTTTCTTAGTATTGATCACGACATTTCAAGGTATGGAAGGCAGGTCTTTCTTTCAGGGAATCTCTAGGCTTTCAGAGAATTGCCCCTCTTGTTAACCATTGGCACCAGCCAGGAACTCTTCAGACAAACTAACTAGAATTTTTGCAACATACCTAGAGCTCAGGCAGGTTTTGCTTTTGTTTTTGTTTTTGGTAGTGGAGGTTATTGTGATACTTGATATCCTTTAAATCTAGAAATGTTCAGATCACAATTCCCAAGGCTGTACATGAACTCCCTATCATGGTAGTCATAGAAAAATGCTGGATACTCCAGAAAGCAGAGAGAGAAAGGAATAAAGTGCTGGTATTTTATTGAGGAAGTGCAAGTACAGAGTGTTGAATGAAGATGGAAAAAAGGAAAGGTTGTACAACATTGGGAGTTATGAGTTTTTGAACTGGCCAACACTTCTCAATAAGACATACTGTGTCAAAGAAGATGCTTTAGTGGATATACATGCTTGTCACACAGGACTTATTCAAAGGGCTAGAAAGAGAAGTTCAAAGAAAGAAAAGAAAGGGGGGTTACCGACCTGACTCCTACCTTCCTTTTATTTTCCTTATTTGACTTCTCATGGGGTCAAACACACTACTATATTGGGCCCAAAGCAGAGTAGAATTACCCCATAGATAACGCTGTCATACCTTTCCCAAACAACGGCTGTAAGGTTCCAACTACAGATCTATCTGGTTAGCAGCTGAGTGCATTGACCACTGGGTCACCAGGGTTCCTGAGATAAATATAGAATTGAAGATGTTAAAATACTTCTAAAGCATAGTTAAAATTCTTCATCTATTATGCATCTGTCAGTTTGTTGCGCTGTGGTGTTTTGTGTGTTCCTGTAGCACTTGAAGCCATGCCACCAGTATGCCATACGCCATCACGTTACCAAGGGTAGAGAGTTTCAGTAGAGCTCGTGGAGTACGAAACACTGAAAAGAAGGACCTAGAGATCCACTTCTGAAGAAACTGGCTACTACAACTTGTCAGACTAGCAGCAGCCCATTGTTTGACATAGTGCCAATGGATGAGCCCCTCAGGTGGGAAGGCACTCCAAGCTGGACTGGTAAAGGACTATCTCCACAAAGTAGAGGGTCTCTTAAGGACATGGTTGGCACACAGCTTTCGGCATTTTTATTTGTTTATGTGGCACTGCTGAACATGAGGAGAAACAACTTTAACCCTCCATTAAAATTTGAACATGGAATGCACAAAGTGTGAGTCTAGGAAAATTGAAAGTTTTTAAAAATTAATGAGTACATATAAAGATAAATAACCTCGGGATTAGTGAGCGGCAGTAGGCTGGTCTTTGCCAATTGTAATCAGGCAATTACATGATTTACTATGACAAGGATGACAAATTTAGAAAGAATGAGCTTGCATTCATTGTTAGAAAAGGGCATTTTGAGCAATAACCTGAAGCACAACACTGTCTATTATAGGAGATTGATATCCATAGACTTACCAGGAAAAAAAAGCATTTAATATAAGTATAATTCAAATGTATGTACCTCTACTTGCCAAAAATTAAGAAATTGAAGGTTTCTAACAATATTCACAGTCTGAAGTTGATCAAACACTTAATCAAGATGTATTGTTAATTACTGGTTATCGGCATGTGAAAGTTGAGAACATAGACGAAAGAAAACACAGCTCCGGCAAAAGAAACTTCCGAGGGGGTCCCATTTCGCAAGCCCAACCATTATTCATTGCAAGTGATTTTTCTCAGCATCGCAAAGCACAACTGTATGAGAGGTTTCAAATTTTCATAGAAAAATTCAATATCTTTTCAATTTACTCTTCCACAAGTTTGATCCGACTGACTGGACTATACAGGAATCAAAGTGAATTGTGATCCAAGCAAGCAAACGGCATACGCAAAAATAACAAAAAATAAAGTAGCCATCATGAAGCCCACTTCAATTCATAGCGACTCTACAGGGCAGGGCAGAACTGCTCCCCTGTGAGTTTCCAAGACGGTAAGCATTTACAGGAGCAGGAAGCCTCCTCTCTCTCCATCAGAGAGGCTGGGGATTCAAACTCTGACTTGAAAGTTAGAAGCTTAATATCCACAGGAAAACAAGGTCAGGACTGATTGTGAAATACACTATTAATTTTTCAAATGCAAATTTGAGTTAAAGCTATCATAAATAAAACAAGTTCAGGAGAGCCAAAGTAGTGTATCTAACAGGCACTTTGAGACCATCTCAAGAATAGATTTGACACATTGAACACTAATAATCAAAGACCAGACAAGTTGTAGAAAGATATTATCCTAACAAAAATAAAAATTACTTAAAAGCAAGTGAAAAAATGCTGAAATGGATGTCAGAAAGGTCTCTGAAACTTGCTCTTTGATTTGCAGGTCATAAAGAGAATGTAAAAGAGATGAGCAAAAAAATGAAGAGTGACTAGAGAAGTTAAGTATTATAATTAAACATGCAAAGACCTGGAGTCAGAAAACCAAAAATGGAAGAATATGCCCAGTGTTTCTCAAGCTTTCCATTGGAAATATTGAAAGATCTATGGGGGAAATAGTCAATGACACAGGAAGCATAAAGAAAAGATCTTACTAAGACACAGTTACTGTACCCTCAAAAATGTATTGATGTCTAAAATTTTTAGCAAGTAGCATAGAATCAAGAACTTGTGTCATCGAAGGAATAAGTCCAAGTCACATTGAAGGTCTTGGCATAAAACAGAATACTGATTGAGATGTCAGCAAACCGCTCTTCTATGCCAAAAGTTTGAAACATGGCTACCTGTCTAGGAGACATCAATATATATGCCTAAAAAAGATAATCCAAAGGAATGTAAAAATTACCAGACAACATCATTAACATCACCTATAAGTAATTTTTTTCTAGCAACAATTCAAAAATAACTCTAATAATATATTAACAGGGAACTGGCAGAAGTTCAAGCTGAATTCTGAATGGGATTTTCGATAGGGAATATCACAATTAATATCAGAAAAATCTTACCTGAAAGCAGGGAATATCAGGAAAATGTTTACCTGTGTTTCCTGGCTGTGCAAATGCATTTGACTGTGTGAATTATAACAATTATGACTAACAGTACAAGAATGGAAATTCCAGAATATTCATTGTATTCCTATAGATCCTACACAGACCCAGAAGATACTGCTTGGTTATAATCAGAAAATGTGTGCATCAAGGACATATTCTTTCACTAATTTGATCTATATGCAGAACAAATGATGTGAGAAGTTGGGTTTTCTACATAAAAAGAACACAGCACCAGTTTCCAGGGAAGGTTCATTAACAGTCTGGGATAAGCAGATTATACAACCTTGCTTGCTGAAATATTGAGGACCCTTGAAGCATTTACTGATAAATATCAAAGACTACCACCTTTGATAAAGATTATACCACAGCAAAAAGAAAACAAAAAATCTTCACAGCTGGATCTATAAGCACCATCTTGATAACCAGAGAAATTAATTTGTCAAGGATTTAATTTTACTTGGATCCACAATCAATAGCCATGAAGTCAAGAAATCAAACAATGTATGGCATTGGGCAAATGCATTACAAAAGCCATTCTTAAAGCCCTAAGTAACAAAAATGTAACCACAAAAATAAGGTGTGCCTGGTCCAAACCATGGTATTTTCAATCAACTCATATGCACGTGAAAGCTGGACAATGAAATAATGAAGAGAATACTTGATATCTTCGAGGTGTGGTGTTTGAGAAGAATATTAAAAGGTCTCCAGACTGTTAGAAAAACAGACAAGTCTGTCAGGAATCGTGGCAGTCATGTGCTTATGTTAATTTTATGGTTGAGATGTAGGGTTGGAGTCTGGCCTGTTAATCTGGAGAAACCATTGAGTAGCCAATAAGGCCTCTGTGTGGGCATGGCTTTCACCTGAGACTCCTGGGAAATCTTGCGGTATTTCCCTCGTGAAGATGAAAAGCTATCTTCCCCAGTTGTTGGGAGTTAGTTTGAGAGATGAGTAGCTGCAGGCAACACAGAATGGCGGCGGCTAGGAGGCCGGAGGAGCCGGTGGAGAGACCCACACGGCTTAGCCCTGATGAAGACAGACCTCTGAAGCTGGAGTGGCATGCTGTTGATGACCTGAGCCCTGGAAGCAAGGAGCCATGGGGAGACTCCTGCCAGCTCCAGAATTCTGCACCCACTGACCTGTGACTTCCTGAGTCGGAAGCAGACTTTATAGACTGATTCCGGGCATATAGGTTATTATTGGATTTATGACTTTGCACTGGACTGGATTGGGATGCCTTCTTAGGGTCATATTTCTCTTGTATATAAACCTTTTCCTTATAACTATATGTGTGTCTCTGAAATTTGTTCCTCTAGTCTACCCAGACTAACACAGGAATTAAGTACAACCAGAATGTTGCCAGAAGCCAGGATGGAGAGATTTTTGTCTCCTATCATTTGAGTGTATCAGGAGAGGACAGACTTTAGAAAAGGACATCATGCTTGGTGTTGAGAGAGACCTTCAACAAGGTAGATTGACACTGTTGCTACAGCAATGGGCTCAAGGATAACACTTTTGAGAAGGACACTGGGCCTGGCAGTGTTTCATTCTGTCATGTAGAGGGTTCCTGAGTCACAACTGACCTGATGACGCCTAATGACTATGGCATACTTAAATCCTTAAAACAATTAGAATGCAGCAGCATTAGCTATTAAGCAGATCAAATCAAAATCACAATAAATTGACCACCTCAACCCTGTTAGAATGGCAGTGATCATTTAAATGAGAAACAAAAGATGTTAGAGAGGTTGTAGAGAACCTGATCCTTCATCCAAAGCATCCTTACAATGGTGGCAGAGAAAAAAATGACTGGTTACTCAAAATTTTAAACATAGACTTATCACCCCAAAACAAACTCACAACCAATACATTGATTCTGACTCCTTCTGAAAAACATTCTGGAAAGAGAGGCAAAGCTTTTTCCCCATAAGGTGACCAGACGTCCCACTTTTTAACAATTTGTCCCACGTCCCGCAGCATTTCAAAATTAAATAAATATCATGCAATAATATTTTTGCATTCTATGAACATTTTTGCTGCTCCATATAGATCAAATTTTTAATCAAGAGCCCTCCGTCCCCCTGGCCAATGGTGTCCCGCTTAAAATTTGGTCACTTGCAACCAAGTGTTTTAACCACTGTGGCACCAGGATTTCTTTGTAAAACTACTAAAAGAGCTAGTAAGGTGTCCTTGTTACATAGTAGATAATGTGTTGGGCTGCTAACTGCAAGGTGAGGGGTTAAAAACCACCAGGAGCTATAAGGAAGAAAGATGAGACTCCACTTTTCTAATGATCTAGAGTCTTGGAAATCTATAGGGGTAGTTATTTTCTGTCCTTTAGATTGCATATGAATTAGAGCCTACTCAAAGGCAGTAAGTGTTTTAGATAAAATCCAGCATTCCCAATCATAGTTAGATACTTAGAAGAATTAAAAACAGGAACACATATAAAATACTATATCCCTATTTTGGTAGCCCTATCCACAATAACTCAAAAGTGGAAGCAACCTAAATGACTATCAACAAATGGATGGATAAACACAATGTAGTATGTGTATACAAAGGAATATCCCTTCACCATCAAGTGGAATGAAGTCCTCATGCCTGTCAAAACATGAATGAACAAACCCAGAAAAATTTATGATGAGCAAACAAGTGAGTCACAAATTTAAATACCCTATATGGTCTCGGTTAAATGAAATAAGAAAACTTAAGAACTAAGACTAGGAGTGGGAGGGAGAGGGAGAGATAGAGTTCTGCATGGGAGGCATTGAGTTTATGTTAATGGAGGTATAGTGGTTGGAAAAAAAGATAGTAATAAAGGTTGTACCACATGAAAAATGTAATCTATGTCACTGAATTGTACATGTGGTAGCTTTTGAATTTGAAGATTTATTGTGTATATTTACTCAACATGAAAAAAATTAGAAAACATTACTTCTCTGATTATGCAGTGCTAATATATAAGACGAATACTACGAAAGTACTAATCGAATGGATGGCAGAAGTTGGCTCAGGAAGAACAGTAAAAGGATACTGGCAGAAGAATGAACATATTGGGCCTAGGAATCAATTAAAGTGGATTTGAATCCTTTTCCCAGGCAATCCTGGCAAGGCAAGTTCCTGAACCTAACAGGGGAAGTCCCTCCTTTCTATTTGTCATCTATTGCTGTTAAGTATCATGCAGTCAATTTCTAGTCATAGTGACCCTACAAGAGAGTAGGATAAAACTGCCCCATAACATTTCTTAGAGAAGTTCCAGGGTTTTTTTTTTTTCAGCTTTAGTTTCCCACTCAGGTGTCATCAAATGGCTTCACAAACCTCTACCCATACTATACTATGTCATCTGTTTGTGTCAGGACTCAAGTCTTTCCTTCTGTCTGGCTGCCCTTGCCCTAACTCATGTGCTGAGTAACCACCAAGACCATTGCCCAATGAAGTGGGACACCCTACTCTGTACTCCCAGAGCATCCATTGCATTCTGCCACTTTTCTACTCCCTCTGAACTCTCAGCTCCTGAAGAGCAAGGGCTGTGGCCAGTTTATCTCTGTGTCTGATCTCTGATGGGTTTCCATAAAAGTGCTTTTTAAATCATCATTTATACTGTGTCCCATCCATATTTATTCTCTGCAAAACAAAGAATAAGGATAGTTCGTTTCATTTGGTAATACATACCAGGGGGAAAGAAACCAAAAGACAGCTGCCGTCTAGTCAATTCTGACACATGGTCAACCCAGGACCTGCAGAGTAGGATGCACTCACTAGGGTTTGCGTGGCTGTGACCTTTCACAAACACACACAGCCAATGCTTTGGCTACAAAGAAATTCAAACAAAGTTATTCATTGTGAGGTTTATTATAGAAGTTAAAAAGTTGTAATGCTCATTAGAAATGTGCAGGCTAGTTGTTTTTCAGCTTCATGTTATGAAGCTTCAAGTCTGCTAACAAATGCCCCGTGAGGCCTGGTTGCAGAGTAGGTATCCATTGGGCTGCAAATCAAACATCTCCTTGGGAGAAAGATGGGTTTCTCTACTTCTGTAAATGGTTATAGTCGCAGAAACTCACAGAGCAGTTCTACCTTCTCCCATAGGGTTTCTATGACTTGGCATTGACTCCATGGCACAGTTTTGTTGGTTTCCGAAATAAATCCTCAAAGGGGCATATCATTCTACTGTAAGCTTCAACCCAAATGCATTCAGTTCAAGCTTCTTGGATTGGCAAACCCACCTTCCCCTGCTCCACAAGCTTGCCTCATGCACAAAAACACTCATATTAGCATGCTCTCTAGGTTGGGAAATGCACCACTCTGTTTCATTCTCTGGCTTCTGTGTCTAATGCTGCTCCACTGAGGGTACAGCTGTAATGTGGATCCAGGAAAATTTCACTGCAAGGATTGCTCATCCAGAGGACACAATCCACCTGTGTCTCCTGCTTCTTCTTAGAGGGCTCAATATATACAATAGGGCAACATTCCTAGGAATCCTTTGTACAGTTATTCACAGGCAAATTCTACCATTATCTTCCCTCACCTTCTTATTAGATCCATGCAAGGAAAGGTGGTTTGGTGGGAGTTAAAAATTTTGACAAGAAGACCCATATTAAACAATTCACAGTCCCTGTGAAATGGATGGGAAAAAGTTTCTCAAAAAAATCCTCATACTATGACCCCTGTTACCCTCAAAGAATGTGCATGTGAACAGCTATACTATCAGAGAAGCAGAAGAACCAGGAAGGAGAAACAAAGCAAGGAACAGAGTGATGAACTTCCCAACCCACAGATCAAGTTAATAAGAGTGCTTTTGTGTGTTCTCTCTCTCTCTCTCTCTCTATCTCTCTCTCTCCACAATAACATTCCTGGCTTTTTCCCCCATGAATCAGTTTTTCTGTGTTCTTACAAAAAATCTATCAAGATTATCCATTTTGGAATTCCAAAAGATAAACAGTGCCAATTACATTTTGATTTGACTTCTCTGTCTTAAAATTAATTGGCACAGTAGATACCTTCAGTAAGCATTGTTTTGATTGGACTTTCCTCTCTGGTTTATAAAAATAAATCTGAGATTCATCCCTGGTTATAATACATTTCACAAATCATCTCTGTTAGCTTTGACATTGCTTAAAAGACTAATAGAAAGATCAACACTTGAATCTTAGCTGATTTTCACACAATACTTTTGACTTCCATGGAGGTGAAAGCTTGCTGAGGCCAAAAATATCATTTAAAATAAAAAATGCCAAACTATGTTGAACCATAACTTCAGTAGCTACTATATCAATGGTAATGGCTTCAGCCATAGGCTCTTTGTTCCTCAGGGTTGATAGTCTTCCCTCTCTTAGCTCCTTTTTGAAAACTTTCTGATCTTCCTTAAGACACTTGGTCCATCTTCAAAAAAGCATTTGCTTGTTTGTTTAAGTGCAACAGCATACTGATAAATTTTCTCCAAAGCATCCGTTATTTGGGAAGATGTCCACTTGCTAAAATTTTGATATTATCCCTCACCACAAGATCATTTGTGGTCAAAGCACAAGTGCTCTCCCCCTTCTTTGAAGGCACCCTAAAGGGATTAAGACAACTATATTACTGAAAGATGAAAAAATGGCTTAACACATTTTATTTGGAACAAACCATGCATGTATCAATTGGAACCCTAGTACTAAGTAGGGTTCAATTTACAGTGATATACTACATACTTGACATTTTCCCAACCACGTTGCTGAACTTTGCAGAAGACAGTACCATGGATGTGGCCTTCCAGAAGGAAAGAAGAGCTAAGGGTTCTAATCCTAGTTTTCTGATTCTCTCAACAAAAACTTAAAAGGTATGAAATCAATGTTTTACCAAGTCCTGATTTGTTGAGTGCTACTGAAAAACCAATGCCACCCTTGAGGGACACTTCCCACTGGGAAATGCAATGAATAATATACCCTGATATCTCTAAGGAGAGGGAAGGAAAAAGGGCAATTTTCCACCCAATCTATAATGCACTGTGATAGGGTTTACTGCTTTCTAATCATATAATCTACATAATTTATCCCTTTTAAATGAACTATTGTCCCCACAGAGTGCTTTTCTTTCTGTAACAAATGTAAGAGGGCATTTTTAAGGACATGACAGCATCACTGCTATACATTAACCTACACAAAATCAATCCATTTCCAAGTTAAACATGGCCCCCCAAAATCACTAATGGAACTCAGCACAGTCTGCTCATGTAATGTGCAGTCAGAAATCATGCATAATGTAATACTGCAAATGCTAAAAGCAGCTCCCACAAACTAATTTAATCTTGCTTTAATGGACACAGAGAACTGATCTTCAAAAGAGACGGCCAATGAGTTTCTTGGGCCTCCCAGCAGTCTGAGAGCAAGCTCCAATATTAGCTTTTGGTTAGTTCTCCCTTTCAACTCGTCTGTATTAAAGGCAATCCAATATTGTCACAGAAATTATGAATACCTTGTGTCAACTTCTGTGGAGTATATAATAGAGATGTCTCAATCTATTTGCCTGGATCTCTGAGATTGATTCCACCACCACCCCCACCCCCCCCCATACTTTTTAGTCCAGGTGCTTCTTTCTACCTCAGTCAGGGAAATCTTTCACATACTGGAAGATCAGAAGGCTAAGCAGTATCCACAGTCCCTGGATCATGCCACTGAGATAGTGTCTGAACAAAGATCTATCATGTGAAACCTGTATGCAATCAAAGGGATAAGAATCACATTGCTGCAGCTTGTCTTCCTGGGATCTCTAAAGCTCCTAAACATGACCTCCCACCTGCCATGATTAGAGGAAGGAGACTGCTTGCCCATGTACTCACAAATGTGTGCACACATACTCAGGAACATTTTTCTCTTCAATCAACTCAGGTCAAATCCAGATGAGTAAACTGTTCAAACTGTTAGGGAACTTTAGTGTTGTTAGCTGGCATTGAATCAGCCCCTGCCTGATAGAACAGTAAACACCTGAGACTCCTGCGCTGTCCCCATGAGTGGTGACAGACTGGAACATTTTGATCCATTGGGGTTTCTTTGGATGATTCACAGAAGTAGATTGCCAGGTCTTTTCAAGTTTGTCTCATTCTGAAGAAATAAGAAAGTTGTCCAACATCAAAGCAACATGCAACCCTCCACTCATGGATGGGTGTGGCTCTGTGTTAGTCTACCACATGGTAGAAAACTCATGTTTCCACCAGGAAATGTAAGAACTCTAACACTGACTCATCAAAGTCCCCTGGAGGGAGGCTCCAATGGAGGAGTTAAGTAAATTCCTCTGCCAGATGTACTTTTATGTGTACATGTGATGTTGTTTACATACTACATTGAATTTTTTATGTCTTTTCTACAATTCCAAAACCATTTACCCACTTTAGAAAAATACATAACTCAAATGAAAAGTGCTCTAAACTTCTGTGTTAGTCTGGGTTGACTAGAGAAACAAATCCAGAGACAGTCGTATGTTTATAAGAAAGAACTTTATATAAATGAGCAACTGTACATGAAGAAAACTTTCCAGCCTAGTCGCAATCATGTGCACAGGTTGATATTGGCCAATAAGTCCTATAGCAGCCCATATGTCGGATTCTACTCAATAGGTTTTTCTACAGACTCATGCAGCACGTAAAATGATGTCAAATGCAGGAAGATCACAGGCCAGTGGGTAGAAAATCTTATGCTTCCAGTGGTAGTAAAATCATCCCAGTGCTAACATAGGTCTCCATGTGGCTCCTCCAGCTCCAGGGCTTTGGCTGCATTCAGCATAGCTCCATGTGGCTTATCAACAGGAATGTCTAGCAAAGAGTGTGTCCTGCCTCCAGGGAGGAAAACTAGAGTACCCGGAATCCTCAGGAGAAGTCCATGCCCACACAGAGGCTTCATTGACTATGACCTGATTGACAGGCTAGATTCCTCTCTTTCCCAGAGTTGACAGTGGATTATATAACTGCTACAGTTCCCTTCCAAATTTCTGGTGGCCCATTATTACATACTTGGCTGCTAACCAAAAGATCAGTGATGCAAATGCACAGTCAGATGCAACAAGGTAATTTTGTAAAGATTTACAAAAGCGTTGGGAATCCTATATGGCAATTTGATTGTGTCCTATAGGGTAATTATGATACCACAAATTTACAAATCAAGGAAAACTCAAATACATAAGAGACCTAAGATAAAATAGTATTTAGAGTTAAAAAGCAATGAATAGAATGCAACAATATAATTAGAATGCAATAATTTAAGCATGAGAAGGAGAATGTAAAGAGGAAAGATCAATATGTGAGAGCTTAATACTCTTCAGAATTGAGAAGTTAATAGATATCAATGGAGCTGAGTGATAAATCAAAGCATGAAATGTGGGTGTAGCCACCAAACAATAAACAGAAAATAAAACAGAAAGATTTTCTCTGTAGTTTAAAACTGGTGAGGGGAGCTTGTAAATATTTCTGTTACCTGACATGGTATTAAGCATGAATTTTAACTCAATCAAAAGATCCTTTTATTTATTTCCAAATCATTTTATTAGGATCTAATTCAGATATCATCCCAATCACATCAAACAATTTTGCATAATTGCTACCAAATCAATCAAAGCCTTTTCTTCCTTCTTGAACTCCTTGATATCAGCTCCCCTTACCACTTGACTTCCCCATTGTTGCCCCACCCCTACTACCACTCCTAACTTTTATACTAGTTTTTGTCTTTATAAGTTCATCTATCTTGATTTCATAAACTAAAATATCATAGTAAAACATAGAACAAAGATTCAACCTGGGGAGCACAAGCCTTTGGGGGTCAAATGACCCTTTCACAAGGATCGCCTAAGGCCATCAAAAAAACATATATTTCTGATGGTCTTAGGAACTGAAACACTACCCTTTCACTCCATCTCCAGTCATGTCCTCCCACATGTAGATATGCCCACATATGAGTAGCTGGCGTAATGACATCATTGTGCCAACCCCATCACATACATCCCATACAAATACAGGTGTATGTTACAGGCTTGGCACCAGAATGTACTTATATGGACCGGCCACATGTGAGTAAAGAGTAACTCTGTGTAGAGAGTAGCTACTATGTAGAAAGCAGCTGGTGTGTTAAAAGCAGCTAGCTACTCTGTAAAAAGCAGTTACTGTGCTAAAAGCAGCAGAATTGGAGATTAAATGAAACTTCATGAGCTATAATTACTGGGTAAATGTAAAATTAGTACTGTAAAATCATCAACTACTGCAAAAATAAATATATAGCTAGACCATGGGAACTTAATCTGGGTGCTGATCTTTTTCTTACATTCAACTGTGGTTGATGTCATTACTGCCCCCTTGTAATAGTAACAGGTATGCAAAAAAAAGCACAGAATGGTAAATCATAGGAAACTTTAATGAACTGTATTGACTAAACTATGCCATATATCATCTTTTCTATAATAAATGCTATTGTTATATATTATTTTCATTAGCAAACCATCCTATGACAATGGATTATGTAAAGAAAAACACAAAAGGAAATATAGTGAGGATTTTTTACAGTATGGTTGTACCTCAACAATTACAGCAGGAATTGAGAAAGTGCAATGTGATATTTGTTTTGAAGTTATGTCAGCCAAATGTATGAAGTCGAACAAACTATAATGCCATTTTGATAACAAGCATCCAAGCTTTGCCAGCAAGGATACCAACTATTTTAGAAGTAAAGCTGATAGACTCAAGAAAGCCAAACTCGACACTGGTGGCAAGTACCACCAACAAAACATAGCAACCATTGAAGCTTCATTTGTTGGAACTCAGAATCACCAGAGCTATGAGAACTTACACCATTGCTGAGAATTTAGTGTTGACAGCCATCAAAGACATTGTTTGAGTAGTGATTGGAGATGAATTTGTTATGAAATTGAGTACAATTTCCTTATCTAAAGAGACTGTCCATGAAGAAGAGATGACATGTCTGCTGATATTCTTGATCAGGGAACCCAGGAAATTTAAATCTGTGTCACTTTCAATATCTAGCATCCAGCTTGTTGAATGTATAAACATTGCAAACTATTTACAGTCCTGGTTTACATGAGGTATATTATTGATGGCAACTTTAAGATGAGTTTCTGTTTTGAAAACCTCTTGAAATGACAACTATTGCAATTGATGTATTTGACACAGTTGGATCATTTATGAAAGAGCATAAGATATCTTAGAAAACATTTGTGGTGTTTCCACAGATGGTGTTCCAAATATGCTAGAATATCTATCTGGATTTCAATGTTTGGTATTGAATGAGTCACCAAAAGTAACCAGAAATCACTGGTTATTCATTGGAAAATATTAGCAAGGAAGACATTGCCAGAAGAATTTCAAAAAGTAACAAAAGGCATCATAACTTATGTCAATTTTGTAAAGGTGAGCACATTAAACAGTTGAATATTTATGCAACTGTGCAACAAGTTGAATGCACTGAATGATGCTTCACTATTTCACACTGAAGTGAGATGAATGTTAAGAGGAAAAGTTTTAATATGTGTTTTTGTGCTTCATGAAGAACTCAAATGTTTTTTTTAAAGCACTTTTAATTAGAAAGCAAGACCACCATTTGAAGCACTTTGTAGCTATAAAAATGAACTGCAGAAAATAGCTTAGTTTGTTTACAGGTTTGCCATATTGAATAAGCTAAATTTATCACTGCAAGGGTCTAATGCAACATGCCTTGATAGGTCTGAAAAGATTCGATCAAATGAAGCTTCAGCTTTGCCAAAAAAAAAAAATGGATGGAAATAAAATTTATGTATTGCCTACCTTACTCTGAGGAACATGGCATTGAACCAGACAAAAGGATCACAATGGGAGTGAGAGAAGAAGGTGCCTAGTTAGATTCACCCCCCAGGAGCTTCTGCTGACAGATCAGAAAATTGGATGGTAAGGTGAAGGAAACTGAGAAATTAGAATCAGAGTATTAAGTTTGGTCATGAGGTCATGAGCCCTGCCCTTTATTTCCAATCACAAAGCGAACCAAGAATGCACTAAGTAGCTCTAGGTTCAGCATGCTGGACTATGGGCTCCAACTAAGCTAGCAGTGATTTCCCTAGCCCTAAAAAAGGGCCCTAGGACAGGCAGGATCTCCTCAGCTGTGAGATCACTGATTGGGAGCTAGGTTTGTTGTCCTTGCTTGAGACAGGACTGCTGATGACCTAATGTCTCAGAGGTTTTTTTGTTGTTGTTGATTTTTCCTTTGTCCAGAAGGAATTGAATTAAGTTAAGTTATTCTGACATTGAGGCTTGCTCCAAGGGGTCTTTGTTATGTTGATAGTCTCTGGACTCTGAAGCTAACTTCTGACTTTGCTTAGTTTGAGCTCCCTTATTATGCTAATGTATGTTAAAGGACTTGCTCTACTCATGGAGTTAGACAATGAGCCTTAGATTTATAGCTTTTACCAAGAAAATATTTCTTTATTTTCTTCTTTCACTTTCTCTTCTTTTCCCCCATATTCTATCTATTCTATCCCCCCTACAGTCACAGCAGATTCAGTTTTCCTTTTTTGCTTTTTTTTCCTTAACCCTATAATGGCGAGCACAAGGTTTTTGTAACTTTTAATCAAATACAGTTAAATGTCTTTAGTTCAATGTATTTAATTTACATAACATGTAATTAAATACATTGAACTAAAACAAATCCGGTACCAAAATTATATTTCTATATATATTGATTGTTATATGTGTATTGATAACTATGAAAGTAAAGAATAAAAGCAAAAAAAAGTCCTGAAATTAAAAATTCTGGCATTATAGGGCTATTTTTAATTTTTGCTTTCTCTTTGAATTTTCTGTGTATGTTTTTGCTCCTCTCCTTCTTCTCTCCTGTCTCTCTTTTTTTTTCTTCTCCCTCACTTTCCTTTCACAAGCCAATCTGGCTAGAGCAACTCTAGCAGCCAAATTGGGGCAGTTCCTGCCCACACTTGTTGCCTTTACACATAGATGGGGAAATGCCACCCTTTCTCCACTGTTTGTCAAGTGGCTAGGGGATCTACCCTTCAAATGCCTGGAGGAACTCTAACCTACACCACTCAAGACCCCAAAAATAACCTGAGGGAATTCCTTACCAGCATTGGTGGTCCTCCACACTGTTGCAGTAACACTGTCAAACCTCCATGGTGATCTCTCTGATTAGGGTAATTCTGTCTGCTATTTACTGTGCTCTACACCAAGAAGGATACATACACACAACCTCTGTGGCAAGCCAGTTGCTGAGGGAAGCACCACACATGACTTGAGGCACTCCAAATACCATGAGACACACCACTATGGTTCATTGAGAGATCATCCAGTGAAATGCCACCTTTGTGGAACCACAACCACCCAACCAGTGTCCGGGAGGGGACTTTCCAACTCATTCCAAATAAAAGAATACAGGTCGGCTAGGGAAAAAGTGGAATCACAGATAGTTTGTAGGAGCAGTCATATGAGACCCCAAAAAAGAGCAAAGTTCTCTTCAACTCTGCAAGATGGCACTGGGCACCTCTAAAACAACACAAACAGCAATCAGACCCAAGAGCCTCTACAAAAAAATCAGAACAAACAGAAGAAGCCATGAATCTAAGATGTGCATAGCAGATATTGACTACCACAGAAAGAAATTTACAGAAGACTGCTTGGAGTCATACAGGATATGAGTAAAGCAATACAGAAAAAAATGATGAAATTATAGAGGAGATAAAGGCAATGCACCAAGGGGAAATACAAACCTTAAGGGATGAAATAACAAAATCCAGTAACGCCTTAACAGATCGTTCCAACAGACTTTAGGAGGCAAAGAATCAAACTAGTGACCTAGAGAATAAACAAGCAGACCTCAAAAAACAGGAAAAGTAGTCAAATAAAACAATCAGAGAAGCTGAAGAACAACTGAGAGTCATGTCTCGTGCTACGAAGAGGAATAGTATTAGAATAATTGGATTACCGGAACAGGAACAAGACATAACAAAGAAGTCAACAGCGAAAATAACAAGGGAACTCTTAGAAAAAAACTTACCAGGCTTAATAAATGAAACCAGACAACTAATCAGTAGGCTGAAAGAACACCAGCCAAGAATTCACCAAGACACATAGTGATTAACTTTTCCAACTATGAGGAAAGGAAGATAAGAGCAACCAGGAAAAAACAAATAGTCACTTATAAAGGTACCCAAATAAGAATATGTTGAGCCCTATCAGCAGACACAATGAAGAAGAGGACATGGAGTAACATATTCCAAAATCTGAAGGAAAATAATGCAAACCCAAGAATACTACAAATTGCCAAATTATCTATTAAGATAGATGGAAATGTAAGAGTCTCCTGAGACAAGAAAAATCTCAAAGAATACATAAAAAGAAACCCAGCCATCCAAAAGACCTTTGCTTATCAAGTGTGCAGAAGATCAACACTCACTAAGTACAAATAAGAGACCACTATATAGAACAACTCCACCCATAGGGTGACAAAGAGAAAACAGCCTCCAAGATAGCATTAGAGTCATAGTGGAAAGAAGGCATGAATGAACAACACACAAAACAAAAACTGATAAGATAAGGATGTAGGAAAACACCCAATGCAAAGTTATGATGACATCACAGAGTCCACAGATGGATGTAATACAACTGAATATCAATGGACTGAAAACTCAGGCATTAAAAGGCTTCTCGACTTGTACAGAAAGCATAACCATAGATCTACTGCCTACAGGAGTCTCATCTCAAGCTTGAAGGTAAAAACAGGTTGAGAATTAAAAGCTGAAGAAAATTATCACAAACAAACATCAAAGCAAAAAAGCTTTGGGGGAGAAATCATAATCTCTCACAAAATTGATCTCAAGGTACAAGCTAAAATAAGAGTTAAGGAGAGGCACTATATAATGCTCAAGGGAAAAGTAGACAAAGAACCAGTGAGCATAATAAATATATATGTACCCAGTGAAAGACCCATGAATTCATAAATCAACATTTCAAAAATGAAACAAGAAATTACAGTCTCAACAATTATAGTAGGTGATTTTAAACACACCATTTTCTGAAAAAGATCACAGGAAAAGAAACTCAACAAGGAAGCTACAGAACTAAATACACAATTGGATGACTTGACTTCAGAGATATTTTCAGAGTTTTCTACCCAAATGAAAAAGAATTCAAATTCTTTTCAAGCCTACATGAAATATACTTGAAGATAGCACACGTACTGGGGACACAAGTCAAACTTGAGTAAATTGAAGTGCATAAAATTATACTGATCAACATAAAGAAGATGAAGAAAAACAGGTGTAAACATTTGGAGGGTCAATAATTCCCTATTTCAAAAGGAGTGTGTATTTACCCAGACCAGAGAGGAAATTAGAAAATTTCTTGAGAAAGAAAATATGATATATATAAAAAAAGAAAATATGACATGCCAAAACCTTTGGGATATAACAGAGGCATTTATCAGAGGAAGATGGACAGCAATACATGCACATATGAAAAAGGAAGAAAGATTTATTGTTGATATGCTGGCACAAAAATTACACCAATTAGAACAATCCTACATACCGATAGCTAAAGGAGAGAAATAAAAATCAGAGATGAGATACAGGAGAGGGAAAACAAGGAAATGATGGAAAAAATTAATGCAGCTAAAAGTTGGCTCTTTGAAAAGATTAACTGAATGAACAGACCCCTGGCCTATTGAAAGAAAGGAAGGAAAAATGTCAACTGAAAGGATAAAGGATGAAGCAGGTTACATTACAAGGGACCCCAATGGAAACAAATGGATAATTGTACAATATTATGAAGGCCTGTACTCTAACAAATGCAATGACTTGGAAGACATGGGCAAATACTTGGAAAGACAATCATCTCCCTAGATAATCTCAGACAGACATAAAAAACATTAACAGACACATAGCAATGGAAGAAATAGACAAAGTTGTCAAGGCATTACCAACAATAACAATGCTGGACAAGATGGCATCTACCAAGGGGAATTCTATCAAATATTCAGGGAAGAACTGACATCAATCTTATGCAAGCTCTTCCAGAACATAAAAAAAGACAGAAAACTCCCACACTCTTTCTATGAAATTAGTACTATTTTGATACCTAAAGTGGTTAAGAATCCCAAGAACTGAGAACTACAGACTAGTATCCCTAATGAATACCGATACAAAAATTCTTAACAAACTACAGGTCAATAGTATACTAACACATTTATAAAAAAATAATTCAGCATGACCAAGTGAGATTCACATCAGGAATGCTGGGATGGTTCAACATACAAAAGAACATTAGTATTATTTGCCACATTGGCAGGAAAAAATGACATAAGAACCACATGATAATATTGATAGATTTTTAAAAAAACATTTGACAACATCAAATACCCATTCCTATTTAAGAAACTCAAGAAGATAGGAATAGAAGAAAATTCCTCAATATTATACAAGCTACATATGAAAACTCAACAGCCAATGTGGCAATCAAGGGAGAAAAGATGAAAACAATTCCACTAAAAAAGAAGGCTGTGGCAGTCATGTGATTATGTAAATTTCATGATTGAGATGTAGGGGTGGAGTCTAGCCTGTTAATCTGAAGATAGCCATTGAGTAGCCAATGAGGTCTCCGTGTGGGCATGGCTTTCTCCTGAGACTTCTGGGAAATCTCATGATATTTCCCTGATAGGGATGAGAAGCTATCTCCCCACTTGTTAGGAATTAGTCTTAGAGATGATGAGTCATGGACAAGACAAGATGGCAGCATCTGAGTAGCTGAAAGAGCCAGAGGAGAAGCCACGTGGCCTTAGCCTGATGGAACCAGACCTCTGAAGCTGGTGAAGCCACATGGAGAGCCTTGCCAGCACTGAGTTACCTCTACCACCACTGGATGCTATTGATGGACCATGAGCCCTGGAAGTAAGGAGCCATGGGGAGACCCCTGCCAGTGCCAGGTTTCTGCACCCACTGGCCTGTGACTTCATGAGTCCGAAGGAGACATTATAGACTGGTATTGGGCATATGGGCTATTATGAGACTTATGACTTTGAATTGGACTGAGTTGGGATGTTTTCTTAATGTCCTATTTTTCTTGTATATAAACCATACCCTTACATCCATATGCATGTCTATGGATTTGTTTCTCTAGCTTACCCAGACTAAGACAGGGAACACACAGCGATGCTATTTGTCCCCACTTCTATTTAGCATCATACTGGAGGTTCTATTTAACAACACAAGACAAAGAAAAGATATCAAGGGTATTCATCTGGGAAAGGAAGAGTCAAAACTATCATTATTCACTGACAATATGATTTTGTACATTGAAAATTCCCAAACATCCACAAGCAGAGTGTTGAAAGTGAGAGAGGAATATGGCAGAGTGGCAGGCTACAAGATCAACATAAGTAAGTCTATCGGACTGCTATGCACATCAGACAAGGTCACAGCAGAGAAAATTAAGAAGGTAGTACCCTTTACAAGTGCCAAGCACAAATTGAAATATCTAGAGATATACCTAATTTTAAAAAAAAGAGAATGGTCTTAAAAAAAAAGACTTGTATGAGGAAAACTATAAAACACTATTTCAAGAAACCAAGAATATAGTAAAGATGTCAGTTTTGCCTAGGCACTATACAAGTATAATGCTATCCTTGTATGAATGCAATTATCATTCTTCAAAGATTTAGAACAACTGATTTCCAACTTCATATGGAGAGGGAAGTAGCCCAGAATGAATAGAGAACTCCTCAAGAAGAAGGACAATGTGGGATGGCTTGTTCTACCTGACTTTAGCACCTATGATATGGCCACAATGGTCCAAACAGTGGTATTGGTATTCAGACCAAAGGAAAAAGAGCTGAAATACAAGAGACAAAACATCAGCATACAGGCAACTGATTTTTTATAAGAGCCCCCAAAATAACAAATGGAAAGCAGATGTCCACTCCAATAAGTGTGCTGAAAAAAAAATGGATATCTCCCTGCAGAAAAATGAAGCAATACCCTTACTTCACTCCATCCACAAGAAAACACTCAAGGTGGATCACAGACCTTGAGAGAAAACCCCAAAGAATTAGGGCCAATAATGTGAGAATTGGAACAAACCTGAGAACCTTGGCACAGGGAATACCTAGAGTATCGGAATTAGAGAAGGATACAAATATGGAAGAGTCATAAGTTTACAAGTGGGATATTCTGAAGATAAAACACTTGTGTACATTGAAATAATTCAATGAAAGAATTCAAGAGAGTATTAAGAGAGCCCACTAACTGGGAAAACATCTTTAGCAATGACACATCAGACAAAGGCCTTATTACTAAAATCTGCAATACTTTTCAAACTTAGAATAAAAGAAATAATAACTGCCCACTAAGGAGGAGGGCAAAGGACCTGAACAGAAGTTTCATAGGGGCAAAAGTATGAATAGTCAATAACATATGAGAAAATGTTCCTGATCATTAGCCATAAGAGAAATGCAAATTAAAACAACTATGGCATATAACCTAACACTCTCAAAGATAGCCTAATTCCAAAAGTCAGAAAGTCATAAGTGTTGGAGACACTGAGACGAGACAGAGACTCTTATCCATGGCTGGTGGACCTGCAGGTATGTACAGCCAGTACAGAAGTTGATTTGGCGGTATCTAAAACAGATGGAGATCCAGCTCCAATATGACTCAGCAACCCACCTACTGCATATACTGAAAAGAGGCAAGAAATAAACCACAGCCTGTGCTCCAAGGTTCATCCTGGCACAGTTCACACTTGCACAGAGTTGGAAACAACCCATATTTCCATCAACAGACAAATGGATCAAATAACTGTGGTACATACATACATTGGAATATGCCTCATCCCCAAAATGCAGTGATGTACTCATGAAACACATTGCTGCATGGTAAGTACTAAAGGAAATCATGCTAAATGAAGTAAGTCAAGCACAAAAGGAAAAGTACAACATGAGTCCACTGAGGTAAGCTTAAAAAAAAAAGCAGCACATACTGGAAAAACTACTATATACATACATCTCTGGGGTGAGGTCCAAATGGGGGGTGGGGGGGAGGGCAGAAGATATTTAAAAACCAGATCAAGCCCAAAGTGTATTAGATGGGAGATCAAGTGACAAAATTTTAACCATTCAAGTCAGATTTCACTATAGTCAGATCCCCTATAGTTGTCTCTCCATCACTCTTTGACTGATAACCAGGTTATTCCTATCCCTCAATTCTGGTTAAAGGGACATCGTGGGAAGCTAATTCCCTGTGTCAATTATGTATTTTGAGCTTCCACTGTCATCCATTGTCTTCTGCACATCAGAAACTCACAGTTTAAACTCTGATACTATACCTTCCTTTCGATTTGAATTATATAAATTACAATCTTTGAGTCACAGATGTTGGTGTGCTTCTTCCATGTGAGCTTAGTTGACACCAAATTTGGATGACTTCTTGTTTGAAATCAAGCCTTTAAGACTTGAGACACTATCTAACTGATAGCTGGACACCATCTAATGTCTTCCGCACACTTTGCTAAAACACCCATATCTTCTGCATTTCACTCATGAGAGCAAGTATGGAGCAGACTATGTTTTAAGAACTGATTGTTTTTAGATTGGAGACATGATTAAATGCAAGCCCCAAATCCATTCCTGAGTCTGCTTTTTTATCTGCCTCTCGATCACCTTAGAGACATCTTTGCTAATTTCTGGAAGATAAACTTATTGATCATCTCCCTGGAACATAAGGACCTTCTGTTTATAGTGTAATCAATTAACCCATTGTACTGATTTTTAAAACTATTGATTGAGGGAGATTCAACATGTGCATCATATCACAATACCTGAATTTTTCACTAATACAGAAGAAATCCTTATATGACATTGTATAAACAATGGGAGTTGGTGGTCAGTTAAAATAGAATAATATTCATTAAAAATGTCAGTCACTGGTCTGCCAAAATAGTACAGACAAAAAGATCATTTTAAGTGGAAAATTCAGGAAAGTTCACCTACAAACAGGATGGGATGGAACAAAAAAATTTTGCTACTCTTCACAAGCAGCCAATGTGGTTGTATAAAAGCAGGATAATGAATACCTATATTAATATTTCTATGTGCATTAAAAAAGTGAAATGTAGCTTCAATATTTTTCTCAAACATTATAATTAAATGCATACTTCTTAAGTGAATTCTTTTTCAATCTTCCTTATTTACTGTCCAACATTTGCAAGCATATGAGGCAATTGAAAGTGCCATGGCTGAGTCAGGCACCCCTTAGTCCTCAAAGTAACATCTCTATTGTGGGATGCTTTAAAAAGATCATATGCAGCAGATTTACTCAACACAATGCATCATTTAATGCCTTGACCGCTGAGTCCATGAGCATTGATTGTGAAATGGAGCAAGATGAAATCCCTGACAACTTCAATCTTTTCCCCATTTATCACCCAATTATCCACTAGTTTAATTCTGAAGATTTCTGTTTGCTATACATTGAGTTGTCATCTTTACTGAAAGCTGCAATCCTTGATCTTCAACAGAAAATGCTTCAAGTCCTTTTCACTTTCAGTAAGCATGGTTTTTGCATCTGCTTATCGATCCTGATACCGCATTCTTTTTTTTCTCTACAGATTGAATAAGTGTGGTGAGATGGTAAATCCTGACATATACCACACACCTTTCTTGAATTTAAACCATGCAGAATCCCTTTGTTCTGTTCTGACCATTACTTCTTAATCCATGCACAGGTTCTGCATGAGTACAAGTTTTGTGAAATTTCCATTCCTCTCAAGCCTACACAAAGTTTGTAATTGTCTTCCAGTTGACTGCCTTGGCCTTGTCACTGGAGCACACAAATACAGCTTTCTGGGTATTCTCTGCTTTCAGCCAAGATCCAATTGATGCCAGCAGTTTTAAAACTTGTTCCATGTCCTTTTGTGAATGTGTCCTGAATGGTTGGGAGCTCCCTGCCAATTTCTTGCTGTCACCTTTGTTGACTATTCTTCAGTCAAATTTTTGGAACCAACCATAAAGTACTTAATGGAAAATAGGAATTTTAAAAATGGAATAAAACATTCTAGAAAAATTTATAGCTAGATAGATGGTGGATGGATACACGAGCCTTTGGCTGCTTCCACTTTCTGAACATCCCCACGAGTAACCTTCTCTCTAGAGTCTAGGGAACACATCTGCACCACAAACACTCAGGCTTCAACTCTTTGCTGGGCTGGGTTACTATACTTTCTGCTTTCACCTTTTAAAAATATCTTGACATCTCTTATGTATTGCCTCTTCTCTCCAATTCTGTCTTTATATAGATCCACAAAATTCATATATATACATACATATCCATACACATCATATTATTTTATTCATTTGCCCTCATGTGAGCAGGGTATGTGAAAGAATGTAACTATTTAGGTGTTTTCTGCTCAAGTTCCTGGAGAATACAAATGGTATATGCACCTAGAATGGTATATGCATCTCTCTGGGAGATGAACAGCAGAAAAGTTGGGAGATGTCAGACAATGTAAGACATGACAAAATAATAAAATTTATAAATTATCAAGGTTTAAGAGGGAGGAGGTAGTGGGATAGAAGAGAGGGGAATGAGGAGCTGATACCAAGGGCTTAAGTAGAAAGCAAATGTTTGGAGAATGATGATGGCAACTGATGTACAAATGTGCTTGACACAATGGATAGATGGATGGATAATGATAAGCATTGCATGAGTCCCCAATAAAATAAAATTTTAAAAAAGAGTTAAAGGTAGCAGAGGCAAATACTAGTACATCACAACTATTTAACAGTGAAGATCTCTGAGTATATGCCTAGATAGACATGTAGGCTGAACAGGTGTTGGAAGGAGAAAGGAGTATAGCCACAAATATATAATGATTTGAAAGCAGATAGTTGTATATGTCTATCTTTGTATGCAAATATATCCATAGATGTGATAGAGCTTACAGGAGGCATAGTTATGCCTTCTTATACACACCTACTTGTCATGACAAAAGAATCACTGGGTTGGGGAGATCAGGGTCATAGCCTTTGGGGGAAGCAGAGTTCACAGACAATGTTCTACTTCCTATTTGGCAGAGTAGGACCAGGATCTTAACTATTCAAAATCAGTTATCTAAGATGCTACAATTGTTCTTTCTTCATCTGGAGTTTTAAAAAAATGATAAAAAATAAAAGATATATGGAGATCATTAATCCAATGGACCAACGGACCATATGAACATCAGTCTCCACCACTCTGAAACCTGAAGAACTAGGTAGTCCTGAGCCACTGCTATCAAATATGCTAACAGAGATCACATGAGATGGTCTCACATATCAGACAGAGTGGGTTAAAACTGTGAAACAAAAGTCAAAGTCATAAAAGACACCAAGACGACTGATCAGAAAGAGACAGATGTTATCCCAGAAATTATGGCCATTAAATCCCCTTCAGGTCTTGGAATGAACTCGCGCCTATGGTACATAAATTCTTTTTAATCAAACATATATCAAAAGGGCAGAAATTACACAACATTGAAGTTCAGAAGGTTAGAAAAGAAGAAGAAATGCAAATAGGAAACACAGGAAAAAGTGGATTGGGTGATGGTAGCTTGAGGATATTGCAATGGAGGAATTAAAACAACATGTGTATGAATTGCTGAATGCAAAACTGATGATTCACTCTGCAAAGCTGAACTTAATTCACAATAACAAGTTGCTTTTAAGGTTTTTTGTTTGTTTGTTTGTTTTTTACAGAAGAGAACGAAGTAACTGCAACATAGGTCAGCTCATCTAATTCCTATAGCTGTCCTCCTTTCATCTATCAAAATGTTCCCTACCTGGAATATGACTATCTTTCTATCGGGCAACCAGTGATTACTACTTATCAGCTGTGAACGTCAGTAACTTAACCATCATTCTATACTTCTGTTTCCTCACCTATAAAACAAACATAAGGATAAAACTGATACCATTAATGAGGAAAAATGAGATATTGTATAGAATATTGCTTAACAATTCTGTAAAATAAAACAAATTATAATAGTAGCTTTCATTATTTTAAATAAAACAAGACTGACAGTTCACTGTTCTTAGTATACAAATTAGGAGACTTGCAGTCTTTAATCTCTTATGGTATCAATTCATCATTTTTTCTTTTCTTTTGTTTACTGTCAAAGTACCTCAAATTATCATTAGTATCATAATATACAAATATAATATATTAGTATTAGTCCTCTAAAAGAGAACTCCCTCCAAAATGGTGTGATAGCCACAGGCATAGAGGCTAGAATTTATTGTGCCCCACATAAGGAATTTGTCCAAAAGAGTCATAGTAATTAGCATTATCACAATGACAAAAGTAGGAAAAAAGTAGGTGCAACTGATAACCATATACAAAGAGTATATACAACCATGTTATAAGAACCTATGAAATGAGGCCACGACAAGAGCGTTTATCTGCATCATAGCATAAACACCATTCCTAAATGGTGCATTAGAAAGGTGCAAATCAGCTGAGCCCCGGTGGTGAAGTGGTTGTGTACGGTACTGCGGCCCACAGGGTTGGCGTTTCAAATCCAGCAGCAGCTCCCCAAGAGCAAGGCTGGGTCTCCCACTCCCACCAGGGGGCAGTGATGAAAAAAAAAGAAAGTTGAAAATCAAAACAACAATAAAATATCATCTCACCCTAACAATAACAGCGATGTTCAATAAAACCGGAAGCAACAAAAACTGGTAATGGTGTGCATATATTGGAACTTTTATATACTGTTGGTGGGTCTTTAAAATAACACAACCATGTGAAAAATGGTATGACGCTTCTTTCAAAGTCTAGACATAGAAATATCAAATGATTCAATAATCGCATTACTATCTATATATCTGAGAGAAACAAGAGTCATCTTTTACGAGAGCAAAAAATTGAAAATAACTCATGTTCAGCAATGGATGAATAGATAGACACATTTTGGAATGCTATCTACATTAAAGAACAATGTATAGTATGTGAAATAACTTATACATGGACAACCTGGAAGATATTGTATTGCATGAAATAAGTTTATAGCAAAAGGACAAATATTGCATGAGATTGCTACTATTAAAAATTAAGAAAGGCTGACACAGGTGAAAGGAATGTCCTTTGACAGTTGCGAGAAAGGCATGGGAAAAATCACTAACTAGAGAGAAGACACAGAAACAATACAAGAGAAGGATAAGGTCAAAACGATATGGCCAAGGAAAAGAAAGACACTCTTACTGCTCAAGCATCAAAGGCAACAGCATTTAATACTGTTACATACATGTAAGAACAATGGTGAGGACAGCACAGGAGCAGACAGTGTTTCTTTATGCTGTGCATAGAGTAGGTCTGGGTCAGAACTGACTGCCTGGTACCTAACAACAACACATTGCATCCAAAACTGTGCCATGACAGTAGTAACCATCAACAATTGACTAGTGGATACCTTGGTAGATGTGCAAGTGAACAGGTATGGAAAGGTGACTGGGGCTATACCTATTGAAATATAGAAAAGTGGCCGAGGATTTTTCTACATAGGGAGTTGCATGGATTGCAAATATATCCATTTGTATAGTACAGCTTACAGGAAGCAGAGTTATAAGATTTCTTAACCATCATTAAACACGTGGATGGAATGACTCACTGGGCTTGCAGGCTTAGGACCCTAGTCCAGGAGACATCGTGGTCAATTGGCATAACCATCCATGAAGATGCTGCTCTGCATCCTACTTTGGCCAGTAATGACTGAGAGTTTAAAAGCTTGCAAATAGCCATCTACGTTTCAATTATTTACTAGTCTATTCCTGACCAGAGCGAAGAGGAGTGAAGAAAATCAAATATTTAAATAAAATATTAAAGGATGAATGTACCTTACAAATCTTAGATTCCATTACCCTGAGACCAACAGAATTAGAGGGTTTCTGGCTGCCATTACCACCTGGTCTGATGAGAGAAAGTCTTAAATAGAGTGGAAGAAAAATCTTCATCAAAATTCTAAATTATTGAAAACATGACTAGATTACTAATCTGACAGAGACTGATGGAAGACCTGAGATGATGATCCTTAGACCTCTTTCAAACCTGTAACTGAATCCAGCCCTGAGGATCACCTCAGCCAAACGATAGACCTACAAAGTGAACAGTAACACTCACAAGGAACAAACTCCTCAGAGCAACAAATCATTGAAGACTAAATGGCCTTCAAATGGCCAATAGCAAAGCTCGGGAGATAGGAAGCAGCAGGAAGGAAAGATGACCGAACATGGGGAGTAAAAGCAGGAAGAGGAACAGGTGTTGTTACTCTGAGTGGGTCACAGCTGACATCATGAAATAGAAGTGATATAAACCGGTTGACTATAAGACAATTTGCTATGTAAAATTTCTCAAACCACATTCTTTAAAAAATCAAAGGAAAACATTGAAAATAATTCAGAAAATGAGGATAAAAAATATCTTTATGATTCCAGCATTTAAAACCACCTAGATGTAATCATTGTTAATATTTTAGGATATAAAAACGTGGAAATTTAGGATAGATAATCCCTTGAGACTAGTGGGGAGTAGTGAAAGTACTAGAAAGTAGTAGAAAGGGGAACAAATTTCTTGGATCTACATGTGACCTCCTCTCTGGGGTGTGGGCAACGGAGGGGTGGGGGTGAGTGAAGTGACATATTAGACAGTGTAAGATATGAAGAGGTAATAATTTGTAAGTTATTGGAAGTTCATGGGGGAGGAAAAGGGGGGAGGGGAAATATGGGGAGTTGGAATTAAAAAAAATAAAGAACTAGAGGAAAGAGGGGAAGAGGAGCTTATGCTGGAGGTGTTCAAGTAGATAATGCAGATGAATGTGGCAACAAGTGTACAAATATGCTTAATATGAACGATGAATTAAATGTTGTAAGAGCCCCCAATAAAATCTATATTAAAAAAGGACCTAAAAAAAGAACTCTGAATAAATATTTTATATAAATCTAAATCTAATTAATCTAAGTCAAAAACACATAATAAGCATAATTTACATGCACATTTTGTGGAGACACATAGACTACAAGCATATAGCAAAAAACATATAGCAAACATAATATGTATGTAAATATAATGATATGGGATATAAACAAATATGACATTGTATTTTCCATAAAAATTGTAATATCCTTTCATTTAGCTGTGTATCATGTTTTCCTATGTTAATATATGAATTATTTTAAATATCATATTCTCATATACATTATATATATGTATATATTGCCAATCATCTACTGATGGATATTTAGATTGTTTCATGCTGTATTTTTATTCTTTTAAATTATCTCATGACATATTATTTTCTTATGGCTTTATGAAATTTTTCTAAAGTTAAATCTCTGGATCAAAGATAAATACATTTTTAAGACTTTTAATCTCCAGAAATGTGGAAAGTTACTCTTCCACATGTGGTCAGTCACTAAGAATAACAAGTACCTAGTCTCTTATTTGCAGTGGGATTGAATATTTCTATGTCTATGTCAGTTCTATTTCTTCTGTGCTAAAAATATATCACACTTCATCATTTGGGATAGGGAGGGTAGCAGCCCCTTACTACACTGCTTATTTAAACATTGTCTGTCCGTCAAGCTCAATAAAGGTTTTCTGTCTGCATTCATGAAGCATTTTCAAGAATTCCTCAGGTCCAAGTGATCTCCTTAATATAACTGCTTAGAAATACTTATAATAATTCTCTTTATGGCTTCAGTAATGTTTTATCTTGTTTTACCTTTATTTATATTATCTACCATTTCCCTGGCCCAGTAAAAAGATATCTGGTTCTTTTTTACTTAGAAATACTGAAGAAAAGTGTAGTCAGATGATTGCATGTCACTTAAATACATATTTATTGTATATTTATGTAGCTAAGAAGATATTTAATTAGTATAAATGCCAGCATTTATTGACTTGCATGCTAGCATTAGCTCTGCTATGTGCAGTAGTGAGTTATTGCCAAACTCTCAGCAGATAAACCTGACCAAGAGGCAGCTGTTTCTTAGAAATCAATTGCAGGATTTGTGGTCTTTCTTTCTCTTCTTGACAGGGTAGGAGAGAGTTAAAGAAGCTGCCTTGGAAGTTACCATATTTTTGGACCATAAGATACACCTGGCTATAAGACACATCATTTTTAGAGCAGGAAAAGAAGAAAAAAATATCTGAACCATATAGTACCAGTATTAAAATGTTTATTGAAATAAAGCAAAATACGGTAATATTTCACAGTGTCAACTCAAAGTTGGTGTTCAGAACTATGATCACTTTCATGAACAAATGAGAGGAGTCATGCGATGTGCCGATCATGGGACATGGCTGACATGGAGACTTCAGGAGGCGGGACCTCCCCCAGCACACAGCACTCCATGGCTTGCAGACAGTAAGCCAGCACAAGGGATCAAAGACACGTGCTCTGGGGGACCACATCTTTGGACCATAGGTGCACCCTCATTTTTCCCCCAATTTAGGACTGAAAGTGTGTGTGTTTTATGGTCCAACAATTATGATAAATATCTCAGCTCAGAGGTAACAAGCATTTCTTTTATGGACAATCCATTGACTAGAACTAATCACTTGGCTCCTACCCACCTTTAAGAAAGACTGACAAGTCAAGATGAGCGCATATTGACCTCAATATTTTAGGAATTTCATAAGCACCAAGTCATGCCTATATTTAACCTTTTCTTTTTGTTAATTAACATACAGTGGTGTAGACTTATTATGACTCCAATCATGTACAACAGTCTGTCACCATCAACATGACAGTAGGTATGCTTCAGTCCATTGTAAGTAGTGGTCATTCTAATTTCTTCATAGAGAGCTTATCTCCCATCACTTGACCAGACAATATTTTGTTCTCCACCAGAGGGGATTTAGTGGCTGATTTTAGGAAGTAAATCACCAGGCCTTTTTTCCAGTCTGGACTTCATCTGAAAGATTCACTGAAACTTTTCCTGTTATCAATGATCCTGGTGGTACTAAGTGGTATACTGCTAACCACAAAGTTGGTGGTTCAAACCCACCTGAAAAAACTCTCTGCTTCCATAAAGACTTAAAATCTTAGAAACCCCATGAGGATTGCTGCGTCAGAATCAATTTGATGGCAGAGGGTTTGGTTTTAATAGAATTATGTTTATATTTTTATATACTGGTGGCATAGTTTCCAACATCACAGCAGCATGCAAATATAGCCATATGACAAAATACCAAACACGTGGTAGGTTCTCTGATCTATGTCATTATAATTACCTTAGTCATCTAGATGAGGAAAATAAGACCAGGGAATTGCAGTAACTTACTCAGTTAAAAAGCAAAGCTGAAGTTTGAACCTACCTCAATTGTCTAATTTTTTAAGGAGTCCTGGTGGTGTAATGTGTTAAGCATAGGGCTGTCTAATTTTTAAAGAAACCCTGGTGGAGTAATGTGTTAAGAATTCTTAACCGAAAAGCTGACAGCTCAAACCCATAATCCACTCCACTGGAGAATGACAGGCTGAAGAATGACAATCTCCTTCTGGAAAGAATTACAGATTCTGAGACCTTATGCAACAGTTCTTCTCTCTCTCCTGTAAGGGCTCTCTATGAGTTAAAATAGACTCATTGGTGGGTCAGGTGTTCGATTTGAAACTCTATACTTGTAAGGAATAAATTATAAAATATCAATTTAGTAATTACCATTTTAAAAGCTCCCATTTTTTAAAAATGTATAGAGTCTCAGGCTGTGGAAATCTAGCCCGATATGAGTGAGTGCTCTCTTATGAGCTGAAAAGCAGAGCTGCTCTCCTCTGTATATACACCACATACTGGCAAAGGCCAAACCCACTGCACATTTAAAAAGATAAATCATGATTTTGATTCTATTAGGAAACTAGGTATTCATCTCCTGATAGCAACTCAAGTGAAAATGGCTGAGTGCAATAAAAATCCATTTTGCTATTTAGTACAGTTTGTCAGACTAGAGAAATGGGATTGAATTTCAAAGCCACAGGCAAGCTGGCTGCAATCTGCGGCTACAGAGTGGATGAGGTTTTTTTTTCTTTTTCTTCTTTATTTACAACTCTTTTGATAAGCCTTCAGCAAGTTCCATAGGTTGTTCTAGTTGTATCTCGTTTGACTGGATTAGAATACTTGATGACAGTTTGGATAAGTTTGAAGCAGATGGTTCTTGACATTTTTCATGGCATCAGTTACAAACCATGCAAGAAAGTCTTTCATCCTTTGTTTATCCTTCACTTAGAAGCCACTATAGTAGATCGTTAAACTTTCATTTTTCACAGTGCTGATTAAGGCAGACTACAAGGCAGATGTTATTCCGTACCATTTTTAACAATTTACATTTAGCACCAAAGCAGGCTTTGTTCTTGTTCCAGTGGACCAATTCACTTAAAAAAAAAAAACCTTCAAGGTCAATTTCTGAAACTCAGGGACTCCTAACAATTAAATGTTTCGTAAACCTCTCTCGGCTACAGGAGCCTTGCTACTTACTATTCCATTTATATGTGTTTGCTAGTCAGCACGCGCATGTATGCACATGCTCGCACGCGCACACACACACACACACACACACACCACAGGAACACATAGTTCTCTTCCTCAACCAACCAGGAGCCTTATTGAAGAGGCAGTACATGAAACAAAGGGAAGAGCCTCAATAAAAACAGAGGGGAGAGAAAGAGAGAATCTAAATATGACTTGTCAGAATATCTAAATGTTTAGCAAAACATTCCCAAACCAGGGGTGATTGACAGTCCTGGAGTAGGCATCTCTGTGCACCTCACAGCTGAGATACAGAACAAAAGACTCTCAGAGATCCTGTCCATTTTGTCTCTCGTGTTTTAGTGATTCAGTAAATTGCATACTACTTAGTTCAACGTTAGACACATGAGAGTGGATAAAAGCATCTTTAGAATACAATGCAATGTTGACAAATAGGCTCATTAAATGCAAATAGTGACAAAAATTCAGGAAAGCATAACCTTTCCCTACTTCTTTGGGATGATTTCAAAATATTCTAGTTGCACTCATTTCAATTCCTACTCATGGTGACCACGTGTGGAAGAGTAGAACTGTACCCCATGGGATTTTCAGCAGCCATGATCTTTCAAGAAGAGATCCTCCATTGGGCCTTACTTCTGAGTGGATTAAAACCTTCAGCCTTTAGATAAGTAGCCAAGCAATTGAATGCTTTCATCATTCAGGCATTCCCCAAAGTAGGCCCCTACATAGACAAAAATGGCATCCTCCTCATGCGACAAGTATGAGGAAAATTTAGAAGACAATCTACAAGAATTAGAAGTACACTGGAATGTATCCCCCCACCTCATTCAAAAATAGAGACATTAGAAGGGATTATGAATCATACAGAGTGCTACCACTCCAAAAAGAAAACCAAAGAACAACAAATGAGAAAAAAACAATAGGGGTAGTGGTTTCTTAGAGTTTTCCATTTCCAGAACCTGTCCAGAGCTGTACAAACAGGTGAGAAAGCAACCAACTTTACAGGCCAAAGATACCTCAAAAGGTCATGCAACCCTTGACTAACATGGTTGAGGCTGTTTTCTCTTTTTCTCTCTTATTTTTGGAAGGTGGAAAAAATGGAATGAGTTACACTTTGATTTTTTTTTCTTTCCTTTCCGAGTGGGATCTTTTATTTTTAAGTAGTGCTTCTAGAAGTGCAGATCGGTCTTTGAATAACTCATGACACTCTGTGAATATGTTCTACTCTTAACCAAAAGATAAGAGGTTGGAGTCCATGCAAAGGTACTCAGAAGAAAGGTCTGGCAATCTGTATTTTAAAAAGGCAGTCACTGGAAAGCCTAAGGAGCCCAGTCTTCTTGTGGGGTCTTACAGATCTAAGGTTCCATGAGTCAGAATTGACTCGGTGACAACTGGTTTCTATATAACCAAGGTAAATGATCCTGAGGAAGCCATCTCAAATGAGGCTCAGATCTCATATATGGCCCAAGCCTAAGGTAGGGCCTGAAAACGACAATCAAAAAGAGGGGAATTGTTGTGATACTAATATTATTGAACAAGGAAACCTGTACATATCGAGTGCATTAACGATAATGATTATCTCCCTGATTATAATTTTAGTTCATATGGTTCTCTGAGAAATATTTGCCTTTGGGTTATGTGTAATCACAACTTTCATTTATACCAGGGATACTTCTTTCAGTATCAGAAATAAAATTGAGAATTTTTAAAGGACATTATTTAGATACTGGTGATTTAATTGTATATATATATGTATATATATATGAAACGCTTAGATAATTTTTCTGTTGTGGTGAGGGTCAGGATTGATTCTTCCATCTCAATAGTTTGCTGACACCTGAGTTTTACAAGTCTTTCAATAAATTACCAAGAGGAAGAAGTGTGGAGAATAAGGTATGAGGGAAGGACAGTATGGCTTTCCAGGTAGCCTCTACATACGTTGAGGAGACTTACAGGGAGTGGTCCACGGTGACAGAGAGGTGGTGCATACCTAAACCAGGAGCAGAAGGTAGAAACATGCAATGCTTTTTAGTAATTGTAAGAAGATAGTTATCTACTACTGCACAGAACATGACCCCCAAACTGTAACAGCTCAAAACAGCAAACACTAATTTTTCTTAGTTTCTGAGGGTTAAAAATTAACTCTGAGTTAACTGGGAGGTTCTGACTCAGGGTCTCTCAAAAGTTCACAAAGAAACTGATTAGCCTACAGGCCCTTCAAAGTTAGATTTGAAGAAGATCTGGTTTCCAACTCAAACATGTTTGACTACTAACCAACCCCAGACTTAGGGCCTGCTGCATACAGACTCAGTTTCTTGCTCCATGAGTCCTCTGTGGAGCTGCTCCCAACATGGCCTCAAACACCCTGCAAGACCTCTGAAATAGTGAAAGAGAGAGAGGGTAAGAGAAGTGGTGCCCTTTGGGAACCCTATTTGGAAGTGACATCTCATCATTTCTTCCATATTTTCTTCTTTATAGATAAGTCACTAAGGCCAGTTTACAAGAGGAGGGGATCAAACAAAACTGGGAATACAAGAATGCAGTAACCACTGGAGGCCATCTTATAAGGTGTACAGCACAGAGTGGGCAGAAATTTTTACAAGATATCAATTAAACCCCAAACTTGAATTAGTATAAACGATCACCTCTTTTCATTTACCTATTGGGAAAAAGATCCTTGAGCCTATCTCTGTTGAGGTGCCAATGATTTCCATTATATAAACGCATATGGGGAAAAATAATGACTGAATCCTTAGTTGGTAAACAGCTACCAGGCTACATCATATAATCCCTTCAAACTAGAAGATACAAACCCAATAGAAAAACAAAACTTTAGAGTCTTCTGTGCAGAGGGATAATTAGCACATAGCAAGATTTGCAATCTCAATAATAAACTTCAGTAAGCAAATAAGAATAAAGTATTGTTGCTAAGGTTGTTGTACCTTCCAGCTTGGCAAAGATTAATTGGATTGATACTGTTTAGTGTTTGGGGGCATATGGAGAAAAGACACTCTCTTCCTCTGTTGAAGAGGGTACAATGGGGAAGGAATGTTGGCAATTTGGCAATGCCTATCAAAGTTAAACGTGTGTAGACCCGTGGATTCATCCATTATACTTCTGAGAGTTCAAGTCAATAAAATAATAAAAAAGCACACCAAGGAGCAAAAGTAATACCGAAACATTATCAAAAATAGATAAATTGATTAAATGACGTCATCAATCCCAGCATCTATTAATGGCTGGTAAGTTAGCTATATTATGAAGAAGATAAAATATATGAAGGGGTACCAAGAAATCAAACAAGGTAAAACTTGTATTTTCAAAGCTATGCATTTAATTTTTAAAAATATTATCACCTTCAAATTACTCTCCATTACACTTAATACATTTGTCAAATCTGTGATTCCATTGCTGGAAACGTTTTACAGAATTCCTCCCTTGTTTTTCTCTTCACCTCTTCCACTTTGTCAAATCACTGTCCTTTCAGGTCCCCCTGCATTCATGGAAGCAAAAAGAAGTCACATGGAGGGGGATCAGGTAAGTGAGGTGTAAGGGGCAAGAGAGGCATGCTGGTTTCTTTTCCTCATAAACTGTGACATTGAGATGGCTACTTGAATAGGTGCATTGTGGTGGTGGTAGAACCAGTCCCCCATCTGCCACAGAGCAAACTCTTTTGGTTGAAAACTGTTGTACAATCTTTTCAGAATCTCTAAATAGAAAGCTCCATTAACAGTCTGACCTTTTGGAATGAACTTCAAATGAACTATGAGTGAACTTTTTTGTCAGTTCACGAAGTCAATGGATGTCCAGAATAAGGTTTATCCTTAATTGGCATTTCACCTTTTTTTAAAATGAGGAAAATCCTCAGACACTTGAGTTTTTCTCATAGTGTTGTCCTGCATCACAATTTCTGCAGCATTTTTCCAGAGCGGGAAACAAAATTTCACAGCTGCACACTATTCCCTTAAATTGGCCATCATCAAAAAAAGTGGGGATGTGTTTTCAGGTAAACCTGCTGTGTTAGTCCAGGTAAACTAGAGGAACAAATTTATAGACTTGCATATGGATATAAGGAAAAGGTTTATATACAAGAGGAACAGGACATTGAGAAAACATCCCAGCCCAGTCCAGTGCAAAGTCTTAAGTCTGATATTAACCCATGTGCACGAAATCAGTCTATAAAGTCTCCTTCCAACTCACAAAGTCACAGGTCACTGGGTGCAGAATCCTGGCGCTGACAGGGGTCTCCCCATGGCTTCTCACTTCCAGGGCTCAGGGTCCATTAACAGCATCCCGTGGTGGCAGAAGCAACTCATTGCAGGCAGAGGTCTCCATGTGGCTGCCCCAGCTTCAGAGGTCTGGCTCCATCAGGGCAAAGCCATGTGGTTTCTCCGCCGGCTCCTCCAGCTTCTTGGATGCTGCCATCTTTTCTTTTCTGTGATTCATTGTCTCTGAGACTAACTCCCAAGAATTAGAGAGATAGATTCTCATCTTCACGATAGAAATATCGCGAGACTTCCCAGACATAGCAGGAGAAAGCCATGCCCACACAGAGGCCTCATTGGCTACTCAATGGCTATCTCCAGATTAACAGGTTAGACTCCTACATCTCAATCATGAAATTAACATAAGCACATGACAGCCATGCCTGCTTTTAGAGAAAAAAAATTACTGGGACCAGAAATAACCTTCCCAGACAATGTTACTGGGTGCACTACCTCAGAGCAAGGCTTGCTTGGGGAAAAAAAAAATGAGTACTAGGAAAGCTCCAGTCCACCTGAGGCAATTTGATTTGGGGGTCAGGGGTACTCTCTTGTAGCCATCCATTCAAATTAGTAATTAATGCCTTAGTTTATTGTCAGGGACTACGTCTATTGATTAATCCACCATGTTTCCCATTGAAAAGATTTCTGGTATCTTGAACTTTTCCTTTTTTGCCTGCATTTTGTTTTGTTTTGTTTTTGTGGCATCCCTGCCCTGGTGGGAGTAGGAAGCCAACCTTGCTCTTGGAGAGCTGCTCCTGGATTTGAACTGTCAACCCTGTGTGCCGCAGTCCCGCACTCAACCACTGCGCCACCGGGGCTCAGCCTTGTCTGCATTTTTAAAAACATTTTGTACAATGCGTATGCACAGATAGAGTAACAAGAAATAAGCAACACAAATTAATTCTTTTTCAGGCCTTCACCCTTAGGAATATGTGCACCCCTCCCCCAAGAATATGACAGCTATCTTTGTTTTTCAACTTTTCAACTTTTAAAAGAGAAGGCTGATACAGTAAGCATCCGTTCAAAGCTTACTAAATATCATCGGGGTAATGCTTATAGGAAGCAAAGGATTTGGAGCTTCAGCATAGAACACTTTCTTCTGTGCAGTATAATAGCAATGCTACTATTAGTGAATAGAGGAGACATACTTGATGTAGCTGGACCAACACCGCAGCTTTTCCCACCAGAACACTGGTCTGCATTAGTTAGAAGTGCATGTTCCAAAACAAAGACTTGTTGCTTAAGTGTGGGAGAAATCATCTTGAAAATCAGTTCTCGTACACTTGTTTATGTTTTTGTTTTGTTATTGCTTTCTTTTTACCAGCCTTCCATGTATTTGGGTGATTCCAATCACCGACTCAGCTACAAAATGGGATTCTTCTTTCACTCTGAACCCAAGCCAAGAAGACATCTGTGCCCTCAACCCTTCCAATATATTCCATCTGCTTATTTCCCCATGTTCAGAGTAATAGGGAATTTACAATGCTGGCTTTTGTATATACCCTTAAGTCATGTTTTGTTGATTTTTTTAATGTGATTTTTCTAGGGGTTACAAGTTGTGTAAGGAAATCCCAGCAGTTGAATGTTCCCATTTGGACAATAATAATTGGAAATCAGGTTGGAACTATTACTTTAACTGGGACTGACATCAAAACTTACCTTCTCTACAAAGGTCGGTGCAATAAGCATGCCATCAGAAGGCACCCCGGTCAAGCAATTTCCTGCTGCTAAGTTAAACCAGCATAATCTTCTGCCTAAATGGAATAGAATGGAGTCTTTGGAATGAAGGAGACATTTGTTTGGTGCTCAGTTTTCCATGCAGTGAAGACACAGGTCAGGCTGTCCTTTTGACAAATCAGCTTTAAAGAAAAGATCTTAGAAACAATAAATACATCATACATGTTCCATTATGGAATAGAAAATGGCTCCCCTCACCCATCTTCTGCCTGCTTTGTAAATAGAAGAGTAAAAAAAGCCCTTCTTATTTATTGGAAAGGAGGAATTTGACTTATTTTCACGGTTAGATAACATGCTCTTGCAATTTTTCAAGTTATCATGAGACAATTTGATGTAGATTAATGTATGTCTGGCTTTTATCACCTAGATGAAAGAGTGCCAGCATTGAGACGGTACAGGGGACACTCTATGATCTCATTATTCTAAACTAGCATATGTTTTAGTACACAAAAGATAACGATTAACATACTGCTAAACATTCACTGATATATAAGTCAAGACAAAGACAAAAGATTGAATTCCAAAGAAAAAATACACGTGAGGAAAATTGCTGCCATGGAGTTTGCGACAAGAGCTAAAGAATAAAAGATGCGGAAAGCATTACAAGGAGCAAAGTATCTGCTTCAAGATTATATCCTCTCCCTTCTTATTCTCCTAACCATCCAACATGCCTGTACTTCCTTCTCCTGGTGCCTTTTCTAAAAGCTATCTGTGTTTGTTTTTCACACCAAAACTACCTTTACTTTGGAGTAAGCCTTGTCTCCATACTTTGCTACACACTTCTCTCCTTAAAATACTCTCTTCAGTGAAAATGTGCAAAGTCTCACAGTGGCCCCAATATAGTTGAGTACACAGACCCATCTTCTGCCCATGACACACTCTAAGTTTGGAGAAGCCACACCGAGTCCAGTTAAACCTGTGACCTTCCCTGTGAATAATTATCGTTAAAAGAAGTGAGGAATGGCAAGGAGCTGCCGATAGGTCTCATCTTGTTCCCCTTTCCCCTGTCCACAGCTCTTATCGCTGCGAGTTCAACTGATCAAGGGTAACTCTAGCTACAGAAGCTTTGTCACTAGATTTCTTTTGTGATCTTGCCCTGGACACTGGACATGCCTAGCTTCTCAGGCATGACTCAGAATTGTGACTTGTCCACCTGTGCTACAGGAAAGCTGCTGACACAACTTTTCTCATCTTCCAACTGCCCTTTCCAGATCTAACTGTCCAGTTCCTTCCTTCTTTTGCAATATTGAATCCCCACAATGTAATTCCTGGATGGCACACAGTTCAGTCCTTAGCCACTATCAAAAAATTGATGGTTCAAATCACCCACAGACACCTTAGATGAAAGGCCTGAGAACCTGCTTCCAAATGATCATGGCAGGACTTTGAAGTGGCTCAGTATTTTGTGATCCTATTGTGTGTATTTTTGCTAAAAAATACTGCATTCCCATGTCAGATATACTAATATAAAAACCTATATTTTAGCAAAATCTATAAGAAACACCTGAGAACCAATTAAAATACTCATACTGATTCAGTATATCTGGGGTGTTCTCAAAAGAAGGTTGAAGTGTAGTGAACCAACTCAAAGCCATATCTCAGCCATTGAAAGCCCTAAGGAAGACAATTCCGCTGTGACTCAGTTGAAGTCACTACATGTCAGAGTTGACTCAAACGGAACTGACTTGGTAATCTCCACAGTAAAATTCACAGTTCATAATATTCATACTGGGTCTTCCCAATTTAAACCCCAGTAGTACACTTAACCATAAATTAATCCAACCAAAGGAACCAAAGGAGAGGAGTGTGGAAACAATATCATTGCCATAGTTGCTAAGAAACTTTGAGGCATAGTGAATTATACATTGTGCTGCTAATCCCACTGTCAGCAGCTTGAACACACTGACTGTACTGGTCCTGTGAAGATTTACAGACTCGGAAATCCAAGAAGCAAATGTGTTGTGTCCTCAAGGTCCAAGGTGTGTCAGAATTGACTCAATGGCAGTAACTACATATAAGCTGAGCATCTGTTAGGCATTTTCATGAATTCTTTAATCTACATAATCACTTGGTAGGTAGAAAAATAAATTGAGGCACAGGAGTTAAACACCGGTCAACTCCTCATTTTTCCCTCCTTACCTGCTTCCCCCTCCCTCATGAATTCTTGATAATTTATAAATTATTATTAGTCACACCTTACACTGCTGAACGTCTCCCTTCACCCACTTCCCTGTTGTCTGTTCCCCAGAGTGGAGGTTATGTGTGGATCCTTACAATCTGTTCCCCCTTTCTATCCCAGCTCCCTCCACCCTCCCAATATTGCCATTCTCAGAATGGGTCCTGAAGGGATCATCTGTCCTGTATTCCCAGTGTTTCCAGTTCCTGTATGTACCAGATTGTTTAATCCAACCTATCTTATCAAGATAGACCTGCATAAGTAACAACATGCATAGAACAAGATAGAGAAAAACAAAGCAACAAAAGAAAACAAAACAAAAACAATAACAACAAAAAACGAATGACGAAAAAGAGGGGAGAAATCTTGTAAATAGTTCAAGAACTGTCTGTTGGCTTTTAGGGGTGTTTTCCAGTTGAGTCTGATGGGGTGCCACACCGGTCCCAAAGCCTATTTTTGTTACTCCCTCAGGACTTCCTTGCTCAGATCCTTTTGCTGTTCTGTTGTATTTCCTTAGTGTTTTGCCTCTGTGTGGTGGGGTCAGATAGGGCACAATTCCTTGACAGTGTCTCCAGTATTGTCCCTAGGGCTATGAATGTGTCAGGAGGGACATTGTATCTCAGAGTGGGGTTGGCCATATGGTCTTTTCTGTGAATTGGCTGCTCTGAGCAGGGATATCGTCCTCAAGGTTTGGGGAACCAGGATATGTTCCACTCTCTCTTCCTCCTCATTCGTTTGCTCCTGTGTGCTCTGATCAGACATGTCCTTTTCTCTGAGCTGCAACTTCAGTGCTCTCCTCTGAAATAAATTCTCCTGTGGGGAGGGGCAGCTGTCCTTGTACTTGGGATTGGGCTCAGGCCCTCAGTTCCCTCTACTGCTTCCCTACTTCAGGCCAGGATGTTGCATTCACATCTTGGAGCACTGAGTTGAAATCTGACCCTTCTTTTCCTGTGGAGATATAAACAATACCTGGGTGGGTTATTAGCCTGTTTCCTCGCTACCCATTTCTTTCTTCTTTTTTCCTCTGTCCCCTCCTTTATAGTTGGCTAATACGTGTATCCCTGAATTTGCTCTGGCCCCTGCCATACTACCTGGACCTCACCCCGGGAATGTTTGCATACGGTAACTTTTTCCCTATACCTCTTTTGCATATGTTTTAAAGCTTACCTCAGCAGAATCATTTTATACTTGTCCTTTTGTGCTTAGGTTACTTTGCTAAGCATAATTTCCTCCAATTCTTTCCATTCAGTGATGTGCTTCATATGTTCATCACTGCAAAACACTGTATTTCAATAAGTTTGATCAGACAAGATCAGGTACGTTCAGGATGGCACGGCCATACACATTAATGAGTTTGAAAACCTAGAAAATATGGACAAATTTCTAGAAGCACACCAAATACCCAAATCATTGCACTCTATACCACTTCTACAATTCAGTGAGTACATCATCCCCAATTAAATGCCGAGAGGCAACCAGCCTCCTGCACAGAAGCATTCATCGTAACTTGTTTGGTAGGTTGGTAGTACATCACTCTGGCTCGTGGTCCTGCTTCTCCTTCTCTGATATTTGAGCTGCCATCTGGATCCAAGAGGTTCACTATGGAGGGATCTCAAGTCCAAAGGACACGCTCCATTCTTGGCTCTTGATCAGAATGCGATCCCTCTTCCAACTTCTCAGTGGGCTTATTTATATACTGCAGGGTGGCACCCCAGGGAATCTGAGTTGTATATACTCATAAATCCTATTTTCCCTCACCTACTTACCAGGCCCATGCAGGTCACGTGTAGGATTTAGAAGCTTTTGGCTAAGAAAGCCATGTGAAATAAGTCACTGCCCTTGCAAAGACTCATCTCTAAAGTCTGCAAAACAGTGCAATAATTTAATAAGAAAGGAAAACAAACTGGCAAAAGATCTGATCACATATAGGCAAGGGACTTGAATAGACACTTGGCCAAAATAGATAATCAAATAGCAAACAAATACATGAAAATAAATGCTTATGATCACTTGCCATCCATGAAATAAAAATCAAAACAATGATGAGATACTACTTAATATCAACAATGAGAGTCCTTTTCAAAAAAAGATCAGATAGTAACAAATGCTGGAAATGGTGCAGAGATTGGAACTCTCATACACTGTTGAAAGGCTGAAAGCATGGCCATCCATTGTGAAAAGGGATATTGTGCAAGCTAAAACATTTGGGAATGGAAATATAATTCAGCAGTACCTGTGATAAGTATAAATCCTAAAGAAGTAAGAGACATAACATGAATAGACACATGGATTCCTATGGTAATGGTTCACACAAAGCACTGTTCAAAAAAGCAAGAAGTTGGAAACAGCCATTAGTATAAGAATCGATAAAGAAAATTTGGTTCATATGCATAATGGCATATGCACAATGGAATTTTTAACGTAGCTAAAAATCACTGTTGAAACTATGAAGCAGCAGCTTAAAACAGGATCACACCAGCAGAAGATTATTTTGAATGAAGTTACTCAATCACAAAAAGACAAAGATTGTATGAGACCTCTGTTACAAAGAAAAACACCAAGACAAAAATAGACAGTATCTCCTAGGTAATGCAATTATCCATTCTGTCCCCCTATGCCAACACAAGGTAAGAAAGTTTAATGCTTGAAACTCATCTACCACATTTCTGTGTGCGCATCAGAAAGACCACTTCTTCAGAAAAGACTTCACTTCAGCTAGGGATATTTCCTCATTAGGGAGCGAGTGGGAGAGGATCAAATAGTTCATGCCCTGTAGCTTGGCCCTATAACCCCCCTTATGAGGTGGACACTCTTTTATTGGTGTTCCAAAAGCTCTGGTAGAGATTCATTACAAAAAGAAGGAAAAGGGATGATGTATCTGTCTGAAAGAAGATGATTTTACTTCTTCTGTGGGTGGGAAGGGATGAGAACCACATGCCCTTGGAGAAAATGCTTGACATTGCTTTCATGGACTCACAAAGGGGAGATGAGCAGCATAAAAACATATAGGTAGTATAGAAACATAGTCAGATACTAAAGGCCTGATGAATGGAAGCAGAATGTTATCAGAGATAGGACCCTTCAGGTAGGAAAGAGATTCAAAATATGACAGAGGAGGGAACTACTTACTCAAACTAGAATCAGCCATTATGATGTCAATGGAGTAAAGTCTGTGAGAGTATAGCCTTTTGGATCTTCATTTGCTGATGGGGCACAACTCAAGGTGATAAGAAAGAGCTGCAAAAATTTAATCATCAGAATTTGGGATGTGCAGAGTATGACTATAGAAAAATTGGAAGTTATCACATAGAATGCATAAAAATTGATGTCAGGCATTTGTAAGTGGAAAGAGGCTGGTGTTAGCCATTTTAGATAAGAAAATCATAAAGTTACTATGCTAGGAATGAAACAATTGAGAAATACGGCATTGAATTCATAGTCAAAAGAACATATCAAGATCTTTCTTGAAGTACAATGAAGTCTGTGATTAAATTACATCTATCTACCATCAAGGATATCAATTTAACACAACGCTTATAAAAATTTATGCACCAATCACAAAAGTTAATGCTAAAGAAATTGAAGCTATCTACCAACATTTTCAGTCTGAAATTGATCAAACATGTAATCAAAATGTATTGATAGTTACTGGTGGTTATTGGGTTGCCAAAGTTGGAAACAAAGATGAAGGAGCAGTAGTTGGAACTACCAAGTGATAGAAAAAATACTAGAGATCTCATTATAGAATTTTGCAAGACCAATAATTTGTTCATAGCAAGTAACTTTTTTCAATAACGCAAAGGGTGACTATATACATGGAGGTCTTCAGTTGGGATACACAAAAATCAACTGATTACATCAGTGGGAAGAAAATATTAAGAAGCTCAATATCAGCAGCTCAACTCAGGCCAGGGTTGACTGAAGAACAGACAATCAATTGCTCATGTGTGAATTTAGATTGTAGCTGAAGAACATTAAATGAAGTCGATGAAAGTCAAACTATACCTCTGAGTATATTGCACTTGAATTTGAAAGCAACTCAAGGATAGATTTGCTGCATTGAACACTAATAATAGAAGACCAGAGAAGCTGTAGGAGGACATCAAGAATATCATCCATGAAGAAATCTAAAAGTCATTCAAACAAAGGAAAGAAAAGATAACAGTTGATATCAGAAGAGACTCTGAAATTTTCCCTTAATCTTTACATTGCTAAGGCACATGGAAAAAATTATGAAATCAAAGAGTTAAATAGAAATTTGCAAGGGGTAGCTCAGGGAGACAAAGTAAAATATTGTATGAAACGTACAAAGACCTAGTCAGAAAATCAAAAAGGAAAAAAATGCTCAGGATACCTTAAACCAAAAGAACTCAAGAAAAAATGTAAGTATTAGTTGCAATATTGAAAGATTTTAAGGACAAAATATTCAACAATTCAGAAAACATTTTTAAAAGATGGTAAGAATACAAAGAGTCACTGTACCAAAAAAAACTGATTGACATTCCATCATTTCAGGAGATAGCATATGTCCAAGGACCTAAAGGAGACCTAAAGCTGTACAGAAAGCATTAGTCAAAAACAAAGCTCCAAGAATTTGTTGTATTCCAACTGAAACGCTTGAACAGGCTGATGACACATTGGAAGCATTTACATTCCTATGCCAGAAAATTTGACAGGCAGCCAATCGATTGGAAGAGATCCATATTTATACCTATCCCAAAGAAAGATGACCCAACAAAACACTCAAATTATGTAACAATGTCATTGATATCTCATGAAATTACATTTTTTCTCTAAGAATCCTCACTGACTATTGCAGCAATATGTTAACAGCTAGCTGCTAGACAGGATAGTTCTCAACCAGTGGCTGGGACCCCTTTAGGGGTCAAACGTCCCTTTCACAGTGGTCACCTGACTGTGCATAACAGTATATAACAGTAGCAAAACTATAGTTATGAAGTAGCAACAAAAATAATGTCATGGTTGGGGTTGGTCACCACAACACACGGATCTCTATTAAAGGGTTGCAACATTAGAAAGGTTGAGAGCCACTGTGATTTTTAAGACTATACTTTCAGGGATCATGTCTATAGTTCATAACCACTGTGCTAGGGTTTCAGGCTTAAATCAGAAGAGGATGTGGAACAAGGGAGATCGTTGATGATGTTAGATGAATCTTGGCTGAAAGCAGAAAATAATAGAAAGTTGCTTACTTGTGTTCTTTTTGAAATAGACTATGAATAGCCTTGAGAAGAATGGGAGCGCCATAGTACTTCATTGTGATCATGCAGAACTTGAACATGGATCCAGAGGAAGTCGTGATAACAGAACAAGGGTTTCAAATCAGGAAAGATGTGTGTCAGGGTTGCATCCTCTCACCTACTTTTTTAATCTGCATGCTGAGCAAACAATCAGAGAAACCGGATTAGATGAAGAAGCACACAGCATCAGGATTGGAGGAAGGCTTATTAACAACTCACAATATGCAGAAAACACAACCTTGCTTGCTGCAAACAAAGAGGGGTTGAAGCACTTGCTGATGAAGATCAAGAATTGCTGCCTTTAGTATGGATTGCAACTCAATATAAAGAAGACACACATCCTCACAATGGAACCAACAATTTACAGTCTGATAAATGAAGAAAAGGTTGAAATTGTCAAGGATATTACTTTGCTTGACTCTACCAACAAAGCTCATGTTAACAGTCAAGAGATCAAAAGACCACTTCAGTTCCACTGGGTAAATCTACTGCAAAAGAACACTTTAGAGTATTGAAAATCAAGGATGTTACATTGGTGCCTAAAGCACACGTGATCAGATCACCTCATATCCATGTGGAAGTTTGACAGTGAGTAAAGAAGACCAAAAAAGAATCTAGGAAATAGAATTGCTGTGCTGGCAAAGATTATTGGAAGTTCATGGACTGCCCAAAGGACAAACACATCTATTTTAAAGAATCATGGTCAGAGTGCTCCTTAGAGGCAAGCATGGCAAGATTTCATCTTACACATTTGGACATATTGACAGAACTCATGAATCCCTGGAGACAGACATCATGCTTGGTAAGTAGAGTGACAGCAAAAATGAGAAAAGCCCTCAAGAATATGAATGGACATGGTGACTGCAATAATGGGCTATAACATAGGAACAATTGTGAGAATAGCCTGACGAGTATTTTTTTATGTTGTTTATAGGTTCTCTATGGGTCAGAACCAACTGGATGACACCTATCAACAACAATAACAACATTTTAATATCTATACCACTGGATAATTTTATACTATTAAGAGACTTACCAGAGGCTAATGTTGCCCTATCCTGCCTTCCTTCACAGAAGTAAACACTTTTTTTATTATATGGAGAGCATATTTTCCAAGCCTTTTCCTGAGGATTTATTTTAAGCTCTTACATTTTATCATGAATACCATCTCTGATAACTCTAAAGAAACCCTGGTGGCATAGTAGTTATGAGTTGTGCTGCCAACTGCAAGATCAACAGTTCTAAACCACCAGCCACTCCAGGGGAGAAAGATGGGCATTTTACTCTAATACAGAGTTACAGTCTCCGAAATTCCCAGGGGCCACTCTACTCTGTCTTATAGGATTGCTGTGAGTTGGCATAAACTCGTTGTCAGTGGGTAAAATTACCCTGATTAATTTGACCGTCATTTTACTGTGTTTTATCAGATCTCATCTACACATACAATCCTACATACATAACCTATAGGTACATATTAATGTATATGCAGACATATACTCACACCTACCCACAGAGAGAAGCAGAAAGAAACGTAATGCTCATAGCTAAGAATGGAGACACTTCCACACCACTCACCAGAGGAATCCCCCATGGAATGTCGACTTTTATCACTCCCACTCTGGAAGTGGATACCACCTCATAAGTTTTGGGGATATGAAGCATTCTCCCACATAGAGCTTCTGATTTAAGTACCACACATGGCTGGGAATGCTTCAAAGCTGTATGCTGCACATTTGTATACAAGACGGATGTTTCTTCCAAGTCCCATGAGAGTTCACTAATTTCCAACAGCTATCAGAACTCTCTCTGAAGAGTCTGTCCTGTCCTCATTCAAGACACTTGCCCTGGTCTCCAAATCTATACCTAGATTGCCTCCATTTGGGCCCAAAGCACTCCCTAAGTTCCTGCACACATTTCTTTATTGACTATGAGCGCATCTTTCCCCAGTGCTTTGTATCAGTAAGGGAATTGGTGATCCTGAGGTGGAATGATGAGGCCTCCCCCCAAAGCAGGCTCCAAATTACAGGGGAGTCACCCAGCAGTTCTCTAAATGCTATGCACACTCCACTTTGCTGCATATCAGCTACCCAGAGCAGACACAATTTAAGGCCTCAGAAACAAACCCAAGCTCTTCTAATAAAACAAATACTTCACAGTTCATTTAGTCCAAGATATTGAAAAGACCTGCAAAGCCTCAGGGTTACCTTCTCCCCAGGGAAGCTACAGTGTTTGAGTGCAATAGATACTGAAACTTTCCCAGCTCAGCAGCTGCTATGCCAACCCCAGCCTTCCTGTGCTTCTGTTTGTTTTCTGGAATTTGGATTCTATCCAAATGAGGCACAGGTGGGACTCTCCACTCTTGTGTTCCTAATGATAGAAAGTCATAGGAAAGCCTGGCCATCGAATAACTCTAGACATCCAAGAAAATAGATACAAAACTTATTAATCATGCACTCACTATTTATTGAGTGCCACTGTGTGCCAGAGAGTGTTCCAAGTGATAGGGATACAGCAATGAGCAAAAGGGACAAATCCCAAGCTGCATGAGACTGATACTCCAGAGAATGAAGAAGGTAGCAAAGAGCAGAAGTACGGCATAGTACGGCCTCTTGCCATGAATGCTATGGATTATAGTGCTTTGAGTGTATGGGGTCAGGAGAGACACAATTTTGAATGAACTGGAGTGAGGAAATTATATTCCATGAAAGACCTGAGAATGCAATGCAGTCAAGTAGACTTATAAAGCAGACTTTTTCCAGGCAGTAGAAATAGGGTTTTGCATAGGGAGGACTTTTTCCAGGCAGCAGTTCAAAGACTTTGCATAGGGAGGGCAGTGTGGCTAGAGTGGAGCAAACATGGGGTGGGAGTGGGGGTTGGGGAATGACCATCAATGAAACCAAAGAGTAGTAATAGGAAAACAAAGGATACAGTTTCTTTAGCATTAAGGACTTTGGTCTTGGATGACCCAGACTCTAAGTTAATTCCAAAAGAAAAATCTGAAGCAGGGCTTCTACCAGATCCACCTACTATGAAGAATTTGATGCTATAGTACAGCAGCTCTATAAATGAGCTTCCAGTGAAGACAAACTAGAAAGAAAGGCCTGGCTATCTACTATCCAAACTTATCCAAAGCTAACTGATGCATATCAATAGAATATTGTCCAATGCACTGTTGGAAACTGATTCTTCTAGCTTGGAATATGCACGAAATGTGCAGTAGCGACAACTAGAGACTTGACCATACTAACAATGGTAAAGCAGACAGAGGACCAGGCATTGTTTTGTCCTATCATACATGGGAGTCACCAGGAGTCCTCTCCAACTCAATGGCAACCACAGCAACATGCTCTGCATTTTATGTACTCTATGGTTTCTCATCATTTTCCCTATTAGAAGTCAAACTCTATGAAGGCAAGAAGCTTTGCTTTGCTTACTATTGTACCTTCAGGATCTGTAACAGGTCCTTCATCCATAGAAAGTGATCAAATATATGCAGTTTATTGGGAGACTGAAAATCTTCCTGGCTGTATTTATATAATAGATATTGATCCTTGCAACTGAGAACCAGATTTCCAACCAGTTAATTAACCTTTCGGATAGCATCCAATGGCAACCTCTCTTGTCACCCCACCAGACATTTGAATGGGTTCCTGCTAGTTAGACCCCCTTCTGAGAGTTTGCCTTGCCACCTCAGACACACATTGCAATAAACTCTTACAGAGGCAGAAGGAACTATGGGAATCACCTGAAGAGCTTATGGCAATATAAATTCGGAATCATTGTATGTGTAGTGAGAATGCTAATTCTCAGAGGTCTAGGCAGACTGAACAAATATGAAATCTGAATGTAATAAACTTTGATAGATTTGAAAATTACCAGAACCATTTATCCAGCTGAGACAGAGGAGACACTGGCCAAGCAGTGCAGATTTGAAGACCGACCAGTTATAAACTTTCAGGGAAATGATGCACAACTGCATACCTCAAAGGAGAGATCTGGGTCAAGATAAGGCACTGACTCAAGACAAGACACTGAACCTCCCTATATTCTGTGCAAGAAAGCACTTGCCCTTGGTCAACTCACCAGGAAGTTCACTATTAGAATGAAAAGCATCAGGGAAAATATGCTGGATATGAGCTATAGGGAGTGTTGTGGGTGATCTGGTATATGTGACATATAAATTGTTCTATGTCTGTGGAGCAGGAATAATGATCATATGGTGAGTTTCACATTGAACTGCTAGTCACAAGGTCAGGGTCAAACTCATCATCAGCTTTTCCTGGGGAAGGTGTAAACTGTAAACAGTCTCAGAAACCAACAGGGGCAGTTTTCCCTTGTCCTACAGGGTCATTATGATGGCAGTGAGTTCATTTTTTTGGTTTACATCTCTTTAGGAGCCATAGCACTATTCAAATTTTCCACATACCAAATAAAAATACAAACTCTGCATAAGATACAAAAGAGATGTCCAAATCTCAAATGTAACTTAAGGAGAACCTTTATTAGGTCCCAAACATGAAAAGATAAGGCAAAGACAAGTCATCTGGATGAGGTATACTATCAGCATGAGGGCATAATGGTGTCCAAGGGTCTGCAGAGATTCAGAGACCTAAAAGTGACATGGGAGAGCAAAGAAAACTATTCCCCTCAAAATATTGGTGAAGATCACAGTTATAAGGGGACTACAGGAGCAAAAATGGGACTATGTTTGGGATAGATAATAACTTAGAAGAGTTTACAAGATTGCTTTCCGGCCCTCTGACTCAGACCATTAGTATATGACTCATGACCATGAGTAAACAGCGGGGAAGAGGACACAGGACCAGGCATTGTTTTGTTCTCTCATACATAGGAGTCACCATGAGTCCTCTCCAACTCAAAGGCAACCACAGCAACATGCTCAGCACTTTATGTACTATATGGTTTATCATCACTTTCCCTATTAGAGGTCAAACTCTATGAAGGCAAGAAGCTTTGTGTTGCTTACTACTGTGTCTTCAGGATCTGTAACAGGTCCTTCATCCACAGCAAGTGGTCAAATATGTTATTTGTTAAGATACTGAAAATCTCTCAATGAAACCCTAGCACCCTAAAATCCATTAAAGGCACACCCAGATGAGGCTCCAAGGCCAATGCCATTTCTTCTGGCACAAAGCTCTTCGTGTTGCCAGGCAGTGCTCAAATGGAATTTAATGGATTCTGAATTTATGTGGAGACACCTACATGGATTTCAGGATTTCACTGTAAACCATAGACTTTTACGAACAGTGCTCAGAAATTCAAGTCCTACTTGCCTGCAAAGGCCTTTACAAGAGGGAGTTGGGGATAGGGATGGAAGGGAGATATTTTTAAAATAATTTCATTGGGTGCTGTTACAGCTACTACAATATTCAGTACATCATTTGTTCCAAGCACATTTGCACACATGTTGCCACATACATTTCCAAACATTTTTCGACTTGAGCCCTTGGTACAAGCTGGAGGGGGGATTTTGGGCTTGAAAAAAAGTAAAACAAAATTATTTCTACAAGAGCTTGGACCATGATTTTTTATTATACTGGTGTAGCAATTATGTAATCTGTTGTCAATTTGGGACTTGGAAGAATTAAGAGAGAAGGGGTAGAGTCTAGTCTGTCAATCAGTCTGTCAATCGCTTCAAAATCAATGAAGTCTCTGTGGGCATAGCCTTCCCTTGAGGATTCTGGGAAAACTCTGATATTTCCTTCTTGGAGGTGGGAGACACCTTCTCCCTATTAATTGACTACCTTGGAGACCCTTTACTGACAAGACTCAAGACTCACTCTCTGGGAGCCATCCCTGAGAAGCCACATGGACCTGCCTCCATGCAGTCAGAATCCTGGACCTGAAGAAGTGATTTGGAGAATGCTGTAGCATTGCGATGTTTACAATGCCACTGGATCTACAAGACTTCCCACCCTCTGGCCTGTGATCTTCCTGCATTCAGTGTTATTGCATGTGATTTGTGAGTCTAAAGAGGACTTTATAGATTGGTATTGGACATAGCGGCAAATATCAGTCTTATGGATTTGATTTAATCTGGGCTGGAATGTGATCTCAATCTTCAACTGCTCTTATACATAAAACTTTTTCTTATACACATAAACATGCCCATGAATTTGTTTCTCAGTCAACCCAAACTAACACACAGGGTTACCTTTTTCCAACACAAAGAAATCCACTTTTCCTCAATACTTAGAAGTGGAAAAGTGAATTTAAAGTGGAGATCATTCTCTTCTTTTCCATTTTTCAAAGTATAAATGGAATATAGAATAATGAAAGAGAGTAATTTGCAACAACAAAGTGAAATATGTCTTTAAGACAGCAGTTCTCAACCTGTGGATCTCGACTCTTTTAGGGTTTGAATGACTCTCTCACAGAGGTCACCTCATACTATCGGAAAACACATAAATATTTCACAATATGTAATTACATATTTTTTGTGATTGATCACTATGCTTTAATTATTTTAAATATACTCAATTTGTAACAGTGAAAACACATCCTGCATATCAGATATTTCCATTATGTTTCATATCAGAAGCAAAATTACAGTTATATCATAGCAAGGAAAACAATTTTATGGTTGGGTGTCACCACAACATGAGGGACTCTATTAAAGAGTTGTGACATTGGGAAAATTGAGAACTACCGCTATAAGGTTTACTTCCAAGCTAAAAGAATTTCAAAAGTTGATCAAATTTCTGATATTTTCTATGCCAGGAGTTGGATTATCTGCTAAACCATGCTACCAAATGACTAAGGCAAAGAACCGTGGTTCGGGCATAGTTCTTGAACACCTTACCTATGAGCAAAGTTAGTGTTTCAACATTAGCTTCTCATCATTGTTCCTGTCCATATCTTCACCATAATTTCCTCAATCCCACCTTCTTCTAACCTCTTTCCTAAACTATTACCAGAAACCTCAATATATTTTACGCTACCTGTCTTCTCTTTTCCCCATCATAATCTAGAGAGTCCCACCTAATTATTGTAGTTGTTGTCAAGTTGACTCCAACCCAAGTTGGCTCCCTGTGTAAGCAAATAAAACATTGCCTGGTCCTGTGCCATCTTCATAATCATGTGTGCCTACCGTTGATGCCACTGTGCTTTCCAATCTAGGGGTCTCATCAACCAGGACTGCTTTAGACAATGTTCTGATTTGATTCATCAGTTTTTCAATAGTCTTCAGAAATACATTGCCAAACCTTTATTCTTAATCTGTTGTATCTGGAAGTGAAACTGGAATCTGTCCATCAGAGGTAACCCTGCAGTTATTTGAAGTATCAGTGGCATAACTTTTAGCATCATAGTAAAATGAAGGTCTTCCAGTACAGCACACTGATAAGCAAGCAACAGTCATTTAATTGCATCTGCTAAAATTCAGTTCTAATTTACTCAATTACCCAAATAGTCCATGACTGTCAACTGTCTACTAAAGATGAAAAGTCTTATCTGGCATTTCATCTGAATTTTCTGTGTTTCTTCTATAAGAAGGCTAGTCATGTAGGTTATCATCTAAACCAGACACTATTATTTGAGAAAAACACTAAATTGAATGTGACTCTTGAACAACAGGCATGAGACAGGAATGTCCCAGGAAAACTGGAGTGCAACCTTTTACCCCAGCAAATACATGACTCCTATCACTTGCTAAAAGCAACTTGAACTCAGCTGCAACTTTTCACATGATGCCCCATCTACAAAGAGCATAAAGTTTTCTCTACCCGTAAAGAGTTGCAGTCTCAGAAACAGGGGCTCTTCTACCCTATTCTATTGGGTCACTATAAGTGGTCTTCAACTCCATGAGTTTAGTCATCTTTTCAGATCTATTAAAGGACCGCCTGTTTCAAGAAGTCTTTGATGACATATTTCCAAGTCTAAAGTGGAATACAATAACTCTCCCCTCCCTTCCATAGCATATTATCTGTGACCTTTTAACCGTTTGTAACAATCATGCTGCTAGCTGTTAACATGTTGACCCCGGACTCACAGTGACCGCAGAATGAAATGCTGCCGGGTCTTGTACCAAACCTATGCCCAGCTGAGGAACAGACCATTGTGACCAGAGGGCTTTCACAGGCTGATTATTGGAAGTAACTATCTAACTTTTGTCCCTTGTATATCTTCGTCTCCAAGCTCTGCTAAATCCTGCTCAGCATCATAATAACCACAGGAAAGCACCCACTGACATATGCATGATGACTGAACATGAAATATGTTGACCAGGTATTGAACCAGACATCCTTTGTGGAAATAAGGATTCTACTACTGCATCGCCATTTCCCTCATGTAACTACATATATATCTATTTGAATAGAAGTCACAACCAATTCATAGCTGCATCTACCTATGTAATATGTATACAAGAAAATAGTAAGTGTTCAAAACTAAGACAAATGCTTCAAAAAGAATCAATATGTGGTAAGTGACAAAAAATCGCCATCTAATTAGGAGTCAGTGAGAAGATGGTAAAAGACTGGAAAATATAAACGGAGTCTGTAATCAATTGTCTCAAGTTCCATTAAGCTCTCACTCCTCTTTTAAAAAATCGAAATAAAAAATCATAGTCAATGTATCATAGGCCTGGTTTAATGCAAGAAAATCAGTATAAAATTCCTATTAAGGAGTTCATGCCTAAAGAAAAGGCTTCAGTCATGGTGCAAAAGACAGATAAATGTACCTTACATATGCGTGTGGAGTGGAGTGAAACTGTTAAATTAAAATATTTTTTAACATAAAAGGTATCCATGTTCTCAAGTTTTTATAAGTCTCACAATTGAGGGACTTTTTCAACCAACTAAAAATTTACAATCCCAGTTGCAGTTGGTAAAGGGCAAAAACTTATACATTTTATTTGCCACCGAGATGTCTATAATGCTGCCTTTATTCAATGAATTTTTCGTTAAAATCAATATTTGTTTTGTTTTTGTTTTTACCCACAGCTGAAATAACTTCTCTGGCATTAGTTCCATTTGGTGGTTGTAAAGGTGGGGAAAAGGTGGGAGTAGGGATAGAATAAACAAATAAGGCAAATAAATAATTTTATTGCTAACAGACTGTCTCAATTTCCATTATACAATAGCACATGGGCAGGCACTGAAATTAGCACTTAATATACTTTCATGCATTGCCTCTAAAGGAGTTCTTGTGGTGCAATGGTTAAGTACTCAAATGCTGACCAAAAGTTTGGCAGTTTGAACCCCTTTAGATTTTCCATAGAAGAAAGTTCATGGCCTAGAAAACCCTACTGTAGAAGTTCACATGGGTGAAACCATACTCTGTCACATGGGTCATTGTGAATTGAAAATTGGCTCAATGCCACATACAACAGGAATTTCACCACATAGTGACAAACTCAGATTCAGAGTGGCATATGCAGTTTTCAGTGTAGAATTATTCAAGTAACTCTTTGGACAAAATAAGTTCTAGCTACTATTGCTAGTTAAGAAACTATCCTTCACCTTAGCAACTTAAAATATTTTTATTATACCTATGGGTTCTGCAGATTGGGATTTAGAAGGTGTAGTGGGAACTATCTGAAGATGAGAGCCATATCAGAATGGGAGGAAAGTTCATTAAAAACATGTGATATGCAGATGATGCAACATTGCTTGCTGAATGTGAGGAAGTTGTGAATTGTTTGCTGATGAAAATCAAAGACCACGGCCCACATTACAGATTACAACTCAATGGAAAGAAAACCAAAAGTCTTACAACTGGACAGAAAAAAGACTGCAGTTGACAAGGATTTTTACCTTGCTTGATTCCTCATGAAGACAACAGTCAGAAAATCAAATGGTGCATTGCATTGGGTAAATTTTAAGCACAAGACTTTTTTAAAGTGTTCAAGAACAAGAATGTTACCTAGAGGAAATAAAGAAGGTGTGCCTGACCCAAGCCATGACATTGTCAGTCACCCAAATCCATTTGAAATTTGAATAAGGAAGACCACAGAAAATTTAATGCACTTGAAGTATGGTGTTGGTGAAGAAAAATGAAAATACCATGAGCTTCCAGGAGAATGGACAAAGCTGTTTTGGAAAAATTACAACCAGAATACTGCTTAGACATGTCAATGAGAAGAGTTTGTCTCATATACTTTGGATGTGTTGTCAGGAGAGAATAGTCTCTAGACAAAAACATTATGCTTAATAAGTGAATAAATAAAAAAAAGGAAGACCCTTAAGGAGATGACTTGACACAGGACTCAAGGAACCCGGGACTCAAGCAACAATGGGGAGGTTGGCCCCCAGCTAGGCACTGTTTCATTCTGTTCTGCTCTGGGTTGCAGAGTCAGCACCAATCTGATAGCCTGTAAGAACACAATAGCAAACAGAATTGTTTGTTTCCACTATACAATGCCGTCATCCTCAGCTGGGTGTTCTTGATGACTGAGGGAAACCTTGATGACTGACTGATGTCTGAAATAAGCATCAGAAGCATCTTCACTCGCCTGGGTGGAGGTTCATGATGGCTACCCACAGGGTCCTGTTCACCAGAGCAAATTCAAGTGGTCACTCCCTGTGGCCCGGCCTTCACCACCACCTGGCAACCCCACAGAGACACATCTGTCAGGTCATTTTCTTGTTGTTATTAGGTACCATCAAGTCTGTTCTGACCCATAGTAACCCTATACATGATTGGACAAAATGTGGCGGTTCTGCCTGTGCTTATAAATGTTCTTCCATTATGGTAATTAGGCCTTCAGTATCTGACAGGGTTTTGATGCTATGTATAAGGTTTTTAGCTACTACTTACTCAGCAGTGGGCAGCCAATTACTTCTTCCTTGTCTGTTTGTAGTCTAGAACAGTGGTTCTCAACCTGTGAGTCACAGCCATCTGGTAGTTGAGTGACTTTTTCACAGGGGTCACCTATGGCCATTGGAAAACACTTATTTCTGGTAGTCTTAGGAACTGAGACACCACTGCTCTATCCATCTCTAGGTGGGTCCACCCACATGCAGATATGTTCACATACAAGCACCAAGCCTGAAGACTGCTACCCATGCTAAACAAGGTTTTAAGACAAAATTTCACTTATTTCTCATCAGAAATAGTTATTTCACAATATATAATTAAACCTTGTTTTTGTGATTCACCATAATGAATGTGCTTTCATTATGTTCAATTTGTAACAATGAAAATACAGCCTGCATATCAGATATTTACATTAAGATTCATAACAAGAGCAAAATTATAGTTATTAAGTAGCAATAAAAATAATATTAAGGTTGGGGACATGAGGCACTGTAGTAAAGGGTTGCAGCATTAAGAAGGTTGAGAACCACTGGTCTAGAAGCTCCAATTAAACCAGTTCACTTTGGATGGCATTTCTAGCATTTGAAATACCAGTAGCACAGCTTTCAGAGTCATATAACACATGTCACCACAATAAGACAAATTGACAAAGAAGTAGTGGCTCCCACATTATATAAGACTTAATTGAGTTTCAAGCTGACCTAAATTCAGTATAAGTGAAAAACGGATTAAATAATTGTGCATACTTTCAATAGGAGGAATGGCAAAGATTTTGAGGCTTTTCATCTATCTTTTAAAATCATTCTTGGGGCTGAACCCCAGTGGCATAGCAGTTGAGTGTGGGACTGCAGCCCATTGGCTTGTCGGTTCAAATTCTGCATCAGCAAGGCTGGGCCTCCCACTCCCACCAGAGGGCAGTGATGCAAAAAGAAATCATTCTTGTAAACGCCCTGTGTAGGTAAATTTGGGGCCAGGAGGGTGCTGTCAAATTTTTCAGTGGTTTGGAAATTATGGTTTCTTCAACTTCATGATGAGATCTGGTCTCATAAAATCAACTCTACAGAGAGATCTGCTTTGAAGTTCCAATCAACCAAGAGGACCTTCCCTTGGAGGTGTGACCTGCTACCAATGCATGTGGCCATTCTGGTAAGCTTTGCCTGCTTTGTGTTAGATCTGGACTCTGCATCTGGCTCATTGCCTGCCCTAGTTTTGGGACTTGTGCCAGCTGTATTATCTGCCAATGCCAGGACTGACCACTCATCCTGCCTGCTGATCTTGAATTTAGCCACTTCTGCCACCTACTCTTTTATAGCTTTATGAACTATTTCCTTGAGATAAATGTCCCTGGACATGTTCATATATAAGCTTCACTCATTGTGCCTTTCTAAAGAACCCAGTCTAAAATAATGTCAAAAGGTAGAAGCATAAAATTTATGAAGAATTACTGCAAAAAACCCTGCTCTGAGATGTATATTTACTATTTGTAATATTGAAGATATTTTCTTCAATGGAATTTTTCAATGAAAAAATTTATAAAGAATGATGAACTGAAAAAGGTGTTGCAAACTCAAAGGATGAATATGCACAGACCAGGCTGTTGATGTCAATGAATTGTGTTATGGATTCTTGTAAAGGACGGGCAATTGACTCTCCAGAAGCAGATCATCAGGTTTGTCTTCTCATGCAACTCTGGGGTGGGTTTTGAAGCACCAACCCTTCATCAACCTTATGGCTAATAATCCAGAGTTTAAATATTTGTGTCATGCAGGGACTCCTATGTAAATGATTGGACAAGGTCAGGTGTGGTACTAGAAAGTGGTACCAAGACTCCTTCAGAGTCCACAAACAATCCTGACCATTTGCCAGCTTTCCTCCTCAAAAAAGAAATGGAAAATCTGAACTTTTATGAGGAATTTTCAATTTTCTAAAGCACTTTATTGATAAGAAAGATACTTATAAAGCACTACTTTGGTAATCCTGCAATTGATAGCTAATATTTACTTATCAAATAATATCTACTAAAGTGATTCCCAGTTGCCTGGAACTTTGATCAGTCCTCTTAAGGCAATGATAAGAATTACTGTTATTCAGCAGGAGTGACTTTTCCACTGGCATGAATAAAGTCCTAGGTTAAAGAAATGAAGTACTTTTAGCCTAAGCATTGACTTTGTGGAGACTGAAAGAGATGTTCCTCTGCTCAAAAACTTTACAGAATCATTATTTGTTCCATTAGTATCATAAATGAACTGTCATCAGTAATTATCCTGCATACTGTGAATAGTTTTGATGATATTATGTCACTTAGGTCTGAGATTTCTGAATCATTAGTCAATCGGTATCCAAGCACTTTGGTGATAAACTCACAACCTTGCATCTTCTGCTTAGAGCATTTTTAAGTGAAATATTCTTTATCTTTGATAATAAATATCCCCTCACTCTCTATGCTAAGTCGTCTCATGAGCTATTTGAGCTCCAAAGAAATTACATAGCATTCATAATTCTCCCTAGCATTAAAAGTCATTCATAAAAAATTACTTTCCCAAACTTCCATTTCTAGCCAAGATGGAGTAACAACGGCCCTGACTTACAAACCTAAAAGTAAAATTTGTAAACAAAGGTTTCTGAGACACTGGTCATTGTGCAGCAATGAACAGTGGCCCTGCAGAGGCAGTAAAGAAGGGAGAGCCCTAACATTTAAAAACAATGCCATTAACAATAACACGATAAATGTTAAAAAAAAAAAAACTTGGGGATAAATCTGACAAAAGAGTTGAACATTGAAAATTGCAACAACAAAAAAGTTTAAAGAAATGAAAGTAAGCCTGGGCTGATCCACGGTGGTGTAGTGGTTGAGTGCAGGACTGCGGCCCATTGGCTTGGCGGTTCAAACCCAGCAGCAGCAAGACTGGGTCTCCCATTCCCACCAGAGGGCAGTGATGCCACCGCCCAAAAAAAGAACAAAATAACAATATGAAAAAAAATGAAACTAAGCCTATGTAACAGAGATATATATTCCGTGTGCTCAAGTGGATGAGTCAATATCACCAATATCTAAGTCTCCTCAAGTTTATTCATTATTAAGTGCCATCTTAATATCTAACAGACTTTCTTGTAGAAATGAATAGATTTCAAGTTTTATTTTAAAATAAAGAAAAAAATTGAGGAAACATGACTGCCTATCTTCATGACATATTACTTTGCTTCAATTACCAAGGCAGTGTTATACTATCATAAACTAGATGAGCAAATAATGAAACAAAATTAAGAGTCTAGAAATTGACTCGCACATGTATGGCCAACTGAACCTGGAGAAACGCACAATGGAAATTCAATGGATAAAATTTTGTTTTCAACAATTTATGTTTAAACAGTCATATATTCATGAAAAAACTTTATATATATGTACATATATGTAAAACATGGAAATTAAACCAAAATTGATCAAATATAAATCTATAGAAATTCCTGAAGAAAATTTATGCTAAAATCATTGCAACCTTGACTTTGGCAAATATTCCTTGGATATGACACCAAAAAACATGATTTGAAAAATGAAAAATTTATGAATTGAACTTTCTCAAAATTAGAGATACCCGGTCTTCAACTGACATTGTTCAAAGAATGGAAGAAATGGCACAAGCACAAACTAGAAGGAAACATTTTCAATCGCACATGTGATAACAATTTTATATCAATTGAAAAAAGAACTCTCAAAACTGATGAGGAAATAAATAGCCTCACTTAGCAAATGGCAAAGCATCTTGCCTGTCCATTCCTTGATATCCTCACTGATTTTTTTCCTATTCTAAGGAGTCTGAAGGGGGTTGCTGGACGTGACTGTGGTTGTGTGCAACCGAATCCACTTGAACTCACAGCAACCCTGCAGGCCAGAGTAGACCTGCCCTCAGGAGTTTGTCAGGTTGTAATCCTCACGGGAGCAGATTCCCATATCTCGTTTCCAGCAGAGCAGCCACTGGCCTTTCAGGTGGCAGCCCAGAGTTCATCTTTGTGCCAACTTTAATAGCCTTGTAATGGTCTTCTTTGACTTCAAGGTTGCCCCATAAATTTGAGACTATTCTCCAAATAGCAATCGTCATGGCCTCTGAAAACTGCAAATTTGGTCCTATCAATCTCTCGCTATAAAACCTTCAGTGTTTTCCAAAACTATCTTTATCATACTAGATTCAATATTCTTGGCACAGAATCCTGGCCATGATTACCACTCAGGGAATATCAGTTGGATAAAGGTGCTATGAATTTCCTCTAGGCCCCACCATTTCCTCACTCTCTCTGGTTTGCTTTCTATCTTGCCCAGCAAGGCTTATAATATTCCTGCTCCTTGAAGTGCTTAGGTAAGGTTTGGGATGAGGGAGGGAAGAGGAGGGGGGGAAATAACCAAACGTCTTGGTTGGATTTAAAGGTGACACCCAAGCAGCTGGGATCATCAAATCTACCTGGTGTCAAAATAAGGGCGGAAACTATTCAAAGGAACCAGATGTGGTTACAGGAAAGCACACAACAAAGAAAGTTTAAAGAAAAAAATCCCCCTTTTTTACATATAAAAATGCTCATTAACTGCTATAAAATAACCACTGAGACTCACAGGGACCTAGTAAATTTATAACAGATATGAATACAGCAGACAATTTGTCACACAGAATGAATGAAGAAACAGGCTGTGTTCCAATTCTGGTTGACCTACATTGTGGTTGACCTAACCTCACTGTTAAAATTTATTTTAAAAAGTGAAATAATGATCATCTCCAATTCACAGAATGATTAGGAATTCAATGTAGTACTGCACCTGTATGAAGTTAAGTGCTTAATAAAGTGCTTAAAAATATATTAATTTTGGCACGCTCCGCCCCTGGCCGGCTTGGTGGCGCCACTCCGAGACGGTGTTTTCCCAGCTCGTGGCTGCAGCCCGTGAGGGGTCGAAGGCAGCCGGTGCCCAGGACCCAGTTGTGACAGGAGAACCGAGATCGTGAGCTGGAGCTCTCCGCCCTCGGAGCAGGGCGGCTGGGACTGGTGTCGTTCTCCGAACCGAAGGCAACGCGACCGCAGCGCGTTCCTCTGCCACGGGCTTCGCACCTCGGCCGGCAGGGCCCTCGTGGCCACAGACCTGAACCGAGAACGGAGGTGTCAGGAGCTGGGCTCGAACGCGCACCCAGCCGATGGGAGGTCGTTGCCACCCATCTCATCTGCCGCACTCGTTGTTGTGAAGACTTTGGGTTTTCTTGCATTGTGTTGCAATCCATACTGAAGACTGCAGTCCTTGATCTTCATCTGCAAGTACTTCAAGTGCTCCTCGATTTCAGCAAGCAAGTGTGAGTCACCTGCACATTTCAGGCTTCCTCCAATCCTGAGGCCGCATTCTTCATATAACCCAGCTTCTCTGATGCTTTGCTCAGCATACAGATTGAATTTAATACAAATATATATTCATGAAGAGCGACTGCATAAAAATCACAACATGCCAAGAAAGAAAAAAAGATCCAATTGAAATGTTGCCCTCTGGACAGCTGGTAAAAGTCTGTGCCCCAATGGTTCGATATTCAAAGTTGGCTTTTAGAACCCTAGTAAGAAAATACAACTGCGATCTGTGTTATACCCCAATGATAGTTGCTGCTGATTTCGTCAGATCTGTAAAAATCAGGGGCAGTGAATTTACTACAAACGAAGGTGATTGCCCGTTGATTGTTCAGTTTGCTGCCAATGATGCAAGACTGTTAGCGGATGCTGCCCACATAGTCTGTCCTTAAGCAAACGGAATAGACATTAACTGTGGCTGCCCTCAGAGGTGGGCAATGGCACAAGGTTATGGAGCTTGCTTAATAAATCAGCCAGAACTTATTCGAGATATGGTGAAACAAGTAAGAAATCAAGTGGAAAACCCCAGCATTTTCAGTCTCTATTAAAATAAGGATTCATGATGACCTTACAAGAACTGTAGATCTTTGTCGGAAGGCTGAAGCAACAGGCATTTCCTGGATTACGGTCCACGGAAGAACTGTTGCAGAAAGACATCAGCCAGTCCACTATGATGCCATCAAAATAATTAAAGAAAATATAGCCATACCTGTAATTACTAATGGAGACTTCAAAACCTTACAAGAAGCCAAAAACATGTGCGAAATTACTGGGACAAATGTGCTCTAAAGAAGTCTGTGTAAATCTGTGGAACAGATTTCCCTAAATGGGGTACATTATTACTACAGTTACATTGCTGCCATCATCAAATCCAGTGACCGATTCAGAATCTTCATTGGCAGGATGGAGTGCCTAAAGTAGAAATGAGCGTTAATGAACTCAAGTGATCAAAGGAGCCCAGAACTCATCAGCAGTGTCATTATCCCCTGTAATTACTAGCATGCAAAGCCCTTGATAGATATCAATAGAGGAGAGAACACGGAACATAGATAAACTTAACTTCAAGTAAATCCAAAGTACTAAACTAAAACTAATTGTTTAATGTTGAAGTCTTTATAAAGAGGAAATCCCCGTAAGTCCATGTAAACTTCCATGGTTTACAAAAAGTGTGAACGTTGGTTGTCATTGAAATTTCTATGAAGCCCCCCCCCCCAATAAAATGATTCATTAAAAAAAGGGGGGGAGGGGAAAGGGAGGTTTTGTTTGTTTGTTTGTTTTTATAAAGAGGAGCTTGTATCAAGGGCTCGAGTGGAAAATGTTGGGAAATGTATGTGGAAACGTGTGCAAATGTGCTTGATACAAATGATGTACTGAACGTTGTAGTAGCTGTAAGAACCCCCAATAAAATTAAAATATATATATATATTAATTTTGTTAGTACTATTATTATGATCAAAATTCCTAAGGTGATACCAGAAACATTTTCTATTGGCTTCAGCAATTTTTAGGATCTGACAAAAAGTCAAAGAACCCTAATAGTAAAGTAGATTAAGCATTGGGTTTCAAATCACAAGGTCAACTATTGAAACCCACCAATGTCTCCAAAAGAGAAAGTGAAAATTATTAGATCTAATAAAGATGTGCCATCTACTTTGTCCTAAAGGTTGTCATGAGTTGAAATTGACTAGACTTTAGTGGGCTGAATTCAATTGGGGTTGATTGGGCAATACGTTTCTGGGTGTGACTCATGGTTACCCCACTGCCGCCACGTTGATTTCAACTCAAAGTGATCCTGGAGGACAGAGAGAGACTGTCCTTTAGGGTCCCCAAGCTTATAAATCTTCAATGAAGCAGAAAGTCCCATCTTCTCCAGCAGCGCTGGCAGACTTGAACTACTGACTTTGTGATTAGTAGCTCAACACTGTGCCACCAGGGCTTTTTGAAAATAGTTACTTGGTTGAGCTCTGGTGGCATAGTGGTTGTGTGCAGCTCTCCAGGAGCAAGGCTGGACTTTCTACTCCCACCAGGGCAGTGATGCCACACACACACACACACACACACACACACAGATAAGATAATAGTTACTATCAACTCTTACTACTGCTACTGCTACTACTAGCCAGTAGCCATGTAAGCCTCTCAATGCTAGCCGGGGTCTCCATGCGGCTCCTCCAGCACCAGCATTGTAATGCCATGAATTCAATGTGGCTGCTCCTCAGAATAGCTCACAGGAAGTGATCCTTGTCTGCTGAGGCAGAGAAATATTTAAGACAGCCCCACACTGGCCCAACCATCAGAGAGCAAGAGACAAGAGAGCCAAAGGGTGAGACTCACTGAGCAACTTATCTCTCTGCCCTTCCATGAATCCCACATGTGTTTATCAGCCAGGTTGGCACAAAGAAACCTTAACTCTCTCAGGCACCTTGAAAGAGAAGCCTGGAGGTCTGTTTCTGTCACAGTCTTGAAGAGTCTATGGAGCTGTTTTGTTCTGAACTCATAGCATCTCCAAAATTGGAATTAACTCGACAGACACTAATTACAGCAACATATGAGTTCTACGAGCTAGAAATTAAAGTGGTATATACAAACAGCATATCCCACTTGCATTGTACAATGTCCACCTCAAAGGGAAGGAAAAAAAAGGCCAAGAAAACCGTCATAGCATTATTTTGTCTCCTATCTGATTGCTTCCTAGCTGCTGCTCCTACTTGCCACGTAGTAAGGTTCAACATATCGCAACCCACATATACACAGCAGAATCGCCTGCCCCACAGTACTTTGAAGATTGCGACTTGTGTAAGCAAATCACCAGGCCTCCCTTCTGAGGCAACGGAGGATAGTTTCAAACTGCCAACCATTTGCACATTTTTGCTAAACATTTGTTCTCCCCCCCCCCCCAAGGATTCCTTTCATGGAAAAAAATAAAAACTACTGTAATTGGCAAGGAAATGTTTTATGTGACACAAGGGCACAACTCATTGTACTGTCCTCATAGCATGACCTTACCTTGGGTCTTCGTAGGAGAAAGCTATGCCAGGATCAAAAATCACCCCCCAACATTGGTGCTCCTTCCAACAAGGTACCTAAGATAAATTAGAGCATCAGCAACATCCCCACTAGTAGCTCCCACAGGACAGGGAAGGAGCCAAACTACGTTTCTGCACTTTGCAGACTGGTCTGAGTGGGTCCTGTCCCACCTCCATGCCAGGGAAAAAGTAAACCCCCGGGGCCCTGGTGAAAGTGAGTAACTTTCTCATGGCAGCAGAAGAAAGGAAATCCATCAGCTTAAATGGCTGAAACAAAGTCTGATCGCATAGAGGCCCTCACTCACGTAATATGAGACCTAGGAGAAAAGGGCAAAGAAGAGCTGGAACTCAATCAGGGCCGTGGCTTTCTTCCCTTCTTCTTTGTAGCTGTATTAAACACAGGGCAGTAGGAGAAGGAGGGAGCATTTCAGGAACAAAAGAGATGGCACAGGACTAATGCCAATTTAGCACCTCAATTTTTCTGACTTGGGGGAGGGGTGCAAACCTCTCCTCAAATGCCAGTGAGCGATCTTTCTGAATGGTGATTCCAAAGCCACTTATTCAGAGTAAGAATTAATTCCAGGATTTTAATGCATTTGTTTGTTTGGGTTTGTGACATTTGGGGAGATTTGTTGTTGCTCTGGGTTTATTTGTGTGTTGTTTTCTTCTGTCTTTGGTGGGAGGGTGATAAAAATCAAATAATACAAAGCAGCAGCAATAGTAAGAAGTTAAAAGCAGATAATGTAGTAGGGGTAAAACAAGCAAACAAAACCTGTTACTCAAAGGAGCGGATTGCTTTGTTTTCATCCTGTAGAGAGGCTAGTAGGTTCTAATCACCAACTTGTTGTTTAACAGTAGATTGCTTCACTACTGCACCTTTAAAGAAGGGCTCCTGTTGAGAAGATATACGGATGGTAAATAAGTACATAAAATACGCATTGTCCAGGCAGATGAATTCTGGGCTTTCACATAACCAGCCCCAATCCAATTCTTAAAAAAGATGGTCCTGCTCAGTATTTGTGTTGGTGAAGAGCTCACTGAAGATAAGGGTGCTACCATAAAGTGTGGTGAAGAAAGCGTATGATGCCCAGCTATCGACTGGATTAGTATCTGAGGACTTCAAGGCTTGTATTAACAAACAGCCTTTTGAGTTAGCCATGAACTAAGTCCACACTGATGAAGAACACCAGCTGTGTGATACAAAGACGAAAATAACAACATCCAAATATGGGGAAGGGAAATGTACCCGAGCTTACATTATTAACACCCATTTTGTAGAAAGTGATGGAGGAGGAGGACAGTGAGAGTCCCACATCTACCTTCAGGATACCTAGTTAAATCAAACCTCTGACAAAACCTCGCTGGATGCTTTAATATCAGACAGATGATTGGAAACTCAATTATGGTGGATCAAACCAATGTACAATATGATACTAGGCCCGATGGCCTCCCTCTAACCCAACCTGAATTTCCCCTAGGTTCAAGTATTTCTCATTTGCCCACTTGACAGAAATTTCTCCTTTGGTTTTTAAAATATTGTTGATGGGTTTTTATTTCTTAATCTTTATTTTTATCTTTATCCTTATATTATTATGTTCCTCTTGCTATTTCAATTATTTACTTACTTACTTACTTGCTGTTCTTGTTGAGTTTCCCAGTTCGTGAAGCACAGAAGGAGGGGAAGCATAGAAGCAGTATCTGATGCAATGATTTATGGGGGGCATTCGAAGGGCATGGGGAGGAGGAGGGGGAGCAAACAATGAATGCAGGAGGGGTCAGGGAACATTAGAACTGATTGTGGTGAGGGATATGTGACTCTTTTCAACAACAATTTAACTATGGAAGTGGCGAGTATGTGAATATTTAATGAAAACAACTACTAAAAATGCTCATTGTCATTAATCATTCAGAAAAACACAAATACAATTTACAAAAGACAAATACAAATTAAACATATAATGATTTACAACTAAAATGGTCAAAGCAAAGAATAACCTCAAACTACCAAATACTGTTCAGGACATAGAGCACCTAAAATTGTTAGACGTTAATAGCCAGAATGCAAACTGATATAGGCAATCTATTTCAGACTTTTCTTAAAAAGTTAAATATGCACCTATTGCATAAACCTAGTGTGCTGCTCCAAATATTCACCCAAGAAAATGGAAAGTGCTTGTCCAAAGAAAGACCATTCACATGAATGTGCATAATAAATCTTTTTGTAGTCGTTGAAAGCTGGACATAATTCAGATGCATGTCAATGGACTTAAACAAATGAAATCTAAGAAACCCATACAGTGAAATATTGCTCTTATGAAAAGGAGCACTCTCTTAATAAATGCAGCAACACGGATACATTTCACAGGTTTGATGCAGAGTAAAGAACTCATCAAAAACTGACATTTGTATTGTTGATACAGGCTGTTGGGTTGGTCCTGACCCATAGCAACCCTGTCTACGAACAACAGAAAGAAACACTGCCCAGTCTGTTTCATCCTCACAGTTGCTCTTATGTTTGAACCCATCAGAGCAGCCGTTGTGTCAATTGTGTCTAAAGTCTTCATGTTTTTCACTGCTCCTCTACTTTGTCAACTATGATGATATTCTCCAGGCAATAGACAAATGTCCAAAGTATTTGAGAAGTATTATTAACCTTGCCTCTAAGCAGCATTCTAACCGTACTTCTTTTAAGGCAGATTTGTAGGACAGAATTTTAAAAACTATTTATTCTTTTTGTTTTGTTTTGTTTTTTGGGGCATCACTGCCCTCTGGTGGTGGGAGTAGGAGGTCCAACCTTTGCTCCTGTGGAGCTGGAATTGAACCTCCATCCCAGTGGGCCAAAGTCCCACGCGCAACCACTACGCCATCGGGGCTCAGCCCCAAACTATTTATTCTTTTTAAAAAAGTATTTACTCTTCTCAAATTTTCCTTATTCAATGTTCAGCTTTCACATGCCTATGAGGCAATGGAAAACACCATAGCTTGGGTCAGGCTCACCTTAGTCCTCAAAATAATATCCATGCTTTTCAACAATTTGAATTCTTATATAGCAGATTTCTGCAATGCAATGTGTCATTTGATCTCTCGACTGCTGCTTTCATCAGCATTGATTGTGAACTGAAGCAAGATGAAATGTTTGACAATTTCAAGCTTTTCTCTATTTATCATGATGTTATCTACTGGACCAGTTGTGATGATTTGGGCATTTGTTAAATTGAGTTGTAATCCATTAGGAAGGCTGCAGTACTTGATCTTCATCAGCAAGTTCTTCAAGTCTTTTTTCCTCTATGCAGTCTACTTATGTTAATAAGTTAATAATACACCTCCCTCCAATTCTGACACTGAAAGCTCTTCATATAGTCCAGTTTCTCTGATTATTTGCTTAACATACAGTTTGAATACTTATGGTGAGTGGTTACAATACAGACACACATCTTTCCAAATTTTAAACCAACAGTGCTTGCTTTTCTGTTTACACAACTGCCTCTTAATCTGTGTACAGCTTCCCCCTGAGTCCACTATAGATTCATGGTATTTCTATTCCTCTCAAAGCTATACATAGTTATGATCCACACAGTTGAATGCCTTAGCATAAAGTACAAGTCAATAAAACATGGTTAACCATCTTTCTACTACTTTCAGCCTTCAACCAAGCTCCATCTGACATCAGCCATGATTTCCCTTTGTACCACATCCTCTTCTAAATCTGGCCTGAACCTCTGGCAGCTACCTGTCAATGTACTGTTATTATTGAATAATCTTCAGAAAAATTTTACTTGAATGTGATATCCATGGTATTGTTCTATAGTTTAAGAATTTTGCTGGATCACATTTCTTTGGAATGGGTATATATATATATATATATATATGTGTGTGTGTGTGTGTGTGTATATATATATATATAGATGTATATATGTATATATGTACATAAGATGTACATATATGTGTATATATATGTATATATACATATATCTATATATGTATATAGATATATATATATCTTCCTGTCGGCTGGTCAAGTAGCTGTCTTTAAAATTTGCTAACATAGATGAGTAAGTGTTCCCAGTGCTTCATCCACTTATTGAAGTGTTTCTATTGGTATTTCATGAATTTCTGGATCCTTTTGACTAAAGCTTACAGTAAAGCCTGGTCTTCTTCCTTCGGTATCATTCATTCTTTCTCATATGTTGCCTCCTAAAATGGTTAAATATTGACTAGTTCTTTTGAGTTATTCTTTCCATGTTTTTTGTTGCTTTCTACATTGATCAGTATTTTATCCATACAATCTTTCAATATTTCAACACAAAGTTCAACTTTTTTTCATGAGTTTATTCAAGAAAAATTTGTATATATTTTTAATAAAGTTACATTTATTGGCTGAGTCCCAGTGGCATAGTGGTTGAGCGCAGGATAGCGACCCACTGGCTTGGCAATTCAAATCCAGCAGCAGCTCTCCAGGAGCAAGGCTGGGTAGTTCTCACAACCACCAGAGGGCAGTGATGTCACAAAAAAACAAAAAAAGTTATATTTATTAGAAATTCTCATTTTAGTATAGTCTGAGAGTGTCAGCATTTGCTTCATTGAACTGCAATTTTCTGTTCAGCTCTTTGATATCATTTTTTTCTATGTGTCTTAGCTACTCCATGATTGCGAGCAAGTTTGAGTCTTTTCTGATAACCTCTTTGACCTTTTCTTTTTTCCTGTCTTTTTAATGACCTTTTGCTTTCTTCATGTATGATATTATTTATGTCATCATAGTTTTTCAGTTCTTGCGTATTAGCATTCAACACATTAAACCTGCTCTTCAGATGCTTTCAGTATTAATGTGGAATAGATTCAATGTCATATTTTGACTTTAATGGATTTGCTTAAATCTTCTTCAGCCTCAACCTGAACTTACATATATGCAATTTGTAGTCTGTTCCACTTTCAGCCCCTGGTCTCATTTTAGCTGTTGATAATGAGTTTCTTCATCATCCCTTCTGATAGATGTAGTTAATTAGATTTCTGTGTGGTCCATCTTGAGACGTCCACATGTAACTTTTGTGTTGTTGAAAAAAGGTAAATGCAATGAAAGATTTTTTTGTTTTGCAAAATTGTATTGTATGATCTCTCAAGTTCTGTTTCTATATTCAAGGTCAAGTTTTCCAACTATTTCTTCTCCTTTGTTTCCAAAGTGTGCATTCTACTATGCCATCATGGTTACTCTTCTTTCTAATGTAAGGCTAAATATGAATCTTTGCACTTATTCCAACTGATCTACAATTTAGATTTAAACACATATGCTTAGTCCTAATGACACATTTATAAAAGGGTCTTATTTTAAATCCATATCTACCTGTTCATGCAGGCAATGGAATACTACTCAGTTAGTGGGAGAAATGCAGTACTGGTAGCTTCTACAAAGTGACTGGAGCTGTAAGACACTGTCCCAAATGAAATAAGTTCATTATAAAAGGACAAATATTGCACAATCTCAGTTAGTTGGAAAGTCAATCTGTTGAGTACATCATTTTTTAGTAGTTGTCTATGGTGGAAAAATTCAAATAAAATAAGATAACTGTAAACTAATCTGTTTGACTCATAGTAACCAGGAAGACAGGGTAGAATTGAATGTGGGAATTTGTGAGACTAGTTCTTTATGGGAGCAGAGAGTCTCATTTCTCTCCCACAGAGTTGGTGGTGGTCCCAAACTGCTGGCCTTCAGGTTAGCAGCCCAATGCATAACCCAGGATGCCACCTACTTTCCCATTTGGGTGGGACAGGGGCTTTAATAGTGGAGAAATTGCATTAAGAATAGGATTATACTGCCAATTATTGTAATTGTACCCAATGAGTTGGATGCTAGTAAAAAGTTGACTTGGCAAAGTTGGTGATAGATATATTGATGCCTTGATAGCTGGGATTCCTCTTTCATTTGGTTGGAAGTTTCACTTTAATCTGAATTGCAATAGTAGCTACAGCTTGCTTTTGTTTCCCTGAAGATATAACACTCTCTTTTAAGTGGTTCTTTAAATTTGGGCCACTTTGTTTTGTCCCCATAACATGTGTGTTTGAACAAATTCATTTTTTGCAGCTTCTTGTTCTCCTTTTTTTCTTCAGGAATGGATGGTGCTCTAACCCTCAAACAATTTCTATGGCTGCTACTCTGTTTCTCCTGGCCTGGGAATACTTTTCAGCTTGAAGTCAGTGGTGTACACCTTACACTTTAATACATAACTTGATTTTAAGGAATTACAAGATTTAGATTTATACATTTAAAAAGAGTGCATAATATCATCTGTAATGTTCCATTTATAGTAGAACTGAAAATCCGTCGCCCTCAATCAATTCTTACACATAGCAAGCCTATAATATGTACAGGGTTTCTGAGACTGTACATCTTTATGGAAGCAGACAGATTCATCTTCTTCCCAAGGAATAACTGACAGATTTGAACTGCTTGCTGACCTTGTAGTTAGCAGCCAATGCTTACCTACCATGCAACCAAGGTCCAAGAGCTAAAAGTCAAAGCATAAGACTAAGGTGACTTATGGGCATTGGTAAAAAATAGGGTTACTAATAAAATACAAAAACCTTCGATACACAGATGAAACACTTGACTTGCTGAGAGTGAGGAAGACTCGAAGCTCTTACTGATGAAGATCATGGATGGCAGCCTTCAGTATGGATTGCCATTGAATGTAAACAAGACTCAGAACCTCAAAACCTTATTAGGAACATCACGATAAGCAGAGAAGATTAAATTTTTCAAGTATTTTGTCTTACTTGGAGAACTCATGGTAGTGACAGCCATGAGATCAAAGGACACACTGTACTGGGTAAATCTGTTGCCCAGACCTCTTTGGATTAATGATAAGCAGGGAGGTTACTTTGAGGACTAGCGTGCCCCTGACCCAAACCATGGTATTTTCTATTGTCTCGTATGCATATGAAAGTTGGACATTGAATGAGGAAGACCAAAAAAAGAAGCAGTGTTTCTTAATTATGGCTCCAGAGAACAATACCCAGAGTATCATAGACTTTCAAAAGGACAAGTACAGCCAGAGTATTTCTTAAAGGGAAGGGTCGCAAGACTTCATTTTACGTACTTTGGACATGATTTCTGGAGAGACTAATCCCTGAAGCAGGATTGTGCTTGGTAAGTAGGAGAGGCGGTGAATAGGAGGAAGGCCCTCAAGGACATTGACTGACATGGTGACTGCAAATGAGCTCAAGCACTGGAATGTTGGCAAGGGTGGTGCAGGACCAGGCAATGTTTGGTTCTGTTGGACGTAGGATCTCTAAGGATCAGGGCTGACTCTCTGGTGCCTAGCAACAACAACAGATTATGAAATGGAAGAAGGACACTGACCATCAGGAGCTATCATGGCACAGTGGGTGACTCCCTGGGTGCTAACCTTACAGGCAGCAGTGTGAAATCTCAAAGCACTCTGTGCGGGAAAACGAGGCTTTCTATTCCTTTCAGGAGTTCTAGTTTCAGAAAGGCACAAGTCCAGTTCTACCCTGCTCTACAGGGCCACTGTGAACTGGAATCTACTCCATGGCTAGGGTTTTAGGGGCAGCCCAAGTGGCCCTTTAAAAGCACCAGCAGTTCACACCCATCAGTGTCTTTGCCAAAGAGGATACTCTCTACTCCTGTAAGAAGTCACAACCTTGGAAATTCTTAAAGGCAATATGAATCACAATCCACTGGGTGACAGTAAGCTTGCCAGAGTTTAGTGGCTTCATATTAAACATCCAACTGCTGAGCCAAGGACAAATTGCGTCAGTTTTGCCTCATGTCTTTCTCCAATTGAAAACCAGTGTCTGTGCAGACTGAATCAAGAGTCCTAGCGACAGGATGCCCTGCCTGCCAGTGTAGACTTAGCTTTATTTATGCTTCCAACTGATTGCGCATGACTTATGGATAAGCATCAGTTGGTTCAAGGATTTATAACTCAAAAGTGATGAGGATATAATTAACTTAATAGGAATAATTGTACAGTTTTCATTGTTTATGTTCCAATTACCAGAGTACTGTCAAACTGCATGGATGACTTCTTCGCAGTGGATTATATCTTTATTATACAAATATTATCAAAAGTAAAAATTACAGACTATTGAAAAGAGGTCAGTGAGACCGTGATTCACATCTGGAAGTGTCATAAACCATGTGTAATGTCTATAAGAGTAAGCTATGACAGAAGGTTTTTATAAAATTATTTTATCATTACATGCGTGTACAATTTATATGGGAACATAGCTTATAAAAATAGATATCATTCCACCATAAAAAAATGTTAGAAGAAAGAAATCTCTACAGGGCACTTCTTCTTTGCACAGACGAGGTCTTCATGAACTGGAGTTCAAGGAATATAAGCAGGTTTTGTTTTTTTGTGTTATTGGTTGTGTTTTTGGTTTATCGATAACGATAGCACTGATGTCTCTAATTTATTAATCATTTACCTTGTGCCAGGCCCTTTCCTGATGCTTCCTGTTGTCCAAGCCTCCCCACAATGTTATGAGGTAGGATGCCAAGAATGACACCAAAGTCTAGCCTCCTGAGCACTTAGAAGCCAAAAAGAATCTCTTCAAGGTAGCCATTAGAAATCAGAATTGCAGGCACACAGCAGCAGGCTACCTGTCACAACAGGCTTGTTGTTTATGAAGAGGGAAGTGTATTTTTTTAATGTGTGTTCCTCATTGTGGCAATGGAACAATCTCAGCAAGAATGAAAGTGATGGTTCATATGTGCTCAGCCTTTCTTGCTGCCATGTGGTACTGAGCACCAAATGGTTCCTGATCTGAACAGAAAATTGTTGGCAACTTCCCCCAAAAGGAAATCAGAGATAATTGCCTCATCTGAAAAATTAGATTGGGGCAATCAGAAAGGTAATTAAGGTATAGTCGGGACTGCAGAAAGCCTTCTGCAAAAGGAAAATGATGTCACTCTATTAGAAGCTCCAACTATATATAAACCCTGAATATGAACTTTATGCAGCATTAATAATCAGTGCTAAATTCTCAGCATCAATTACAAATTAGATATTAACTCTGACACAAATTCTTCAGTTCTGACTAAGAAAATCCAATGGTCCCCTAAAACATAATTCCACAGATATTATGTCCCTCAGGAAGAAACAACAATCACCATTGAATCAATATTCACTCATGACCATCTCAACTCATATGTGCTAATGTAAAACTGTGCCCTAGGAGGCTTTTTAAAGAATCAGATAACTAGACCTTTATTCTGAAGCAGTTCTGGGTGAATTTGAGCTTTTGGTTAGCAGTTGAGAACATAGACAGTTTTCACCACTCAGGGGACTCCCTTCCTCTGCTCAGAAATTAGCACTAATACCTGCATTTTTGACCAAATGAGAAACCACAAAACTAAGTTGGGCACACAAAGCCCTCTTCAACCTGACTTATTTGTTTCACATAGCGAAATAAATTGCGGGGTGGGGAGAGTAGAATGAAGAAGTAAATCTCATCCTCAAAATTTATTTCTTGCTGTCCATCAGTGGGAGGAGATGACTTTTGCACTCCCTGTTTTCTGACTCTTCTTTGGTTAGGAGCCCAGAATTAACTATGATCAGGGAAGCCAAAATCGCTGCAAAACAGAGTAGGGGATAGAGTACAGAATACAGCCATATAAACAAATCTTAAGAAAACTTTTTTTTAGCCACCACCAGCGATCCCTTCTTCCTCTGAACTCCTTGCCTAACATTTAATGAGTGTTTGCTACATGTGAACACTTTACCACTTTAGGTAATGCTCAACGGGATCCCTGTTATTGTGTTCATTTTATAATTGAGAAAATTGAGGTGCATAGCTATTTTTGTTTGGTTTTGCATAGCTATTTTTTAACTTGCTCAAGATCAGAGAGTAACCAAAAACAGGACCTGCAATTTGGCTTAGGTCACGTTTACATTTCTATTAATTGTTGGAAGACATACTATCTGATTACTCCTTTGGTGTTTAAGTTCCTGACCTAGGAAGGAGTTTTGGTAGCACAGTGAGTAATCTCTGCCTGCTGATCTAAAAGGTGATGATTTAGCACATAGTGCTGTACAATAGAAGACCTGGTGATTTGCACTTCTAGAGATCGCAGTTTAGGAAACCCTGTAAGATAGTTCTACTACGAGTGGAGTTCTTATAAGTCAGAATCAGCTCCACAACGAAAATATGTCTCCTACAAGCATCTATGAAATCACACTATTGTCATTTCCAAAGCTTGGGAGGAAGGAGAAAGCCAGTCTATCTACAGCTTCTACATTTTAGCCTCTGACACACCCTGCAATCAAGGCTAAGAGCGCCAGGGCCCTCGGTGAAATGTGCTCAGAGCACCTGCCAAGGAAAGAACAGATGGGTCTGCTAAGTGGTGAAATCAAGTCCTTGCCCCAGTAATGGCAATAAGCATCCCACATAAAATCATTACTTCCAGCTTGCTTGGCAAGTTGGATGAAGTCCGAGAGAAAGCTAATCTCTCTTTCACAGTTTTGAGTCTATGTGCCATGCCTTTCTGCCTGGGAGGGGTCACTCTTCAATGATTCTTTGCAAGAGTTGTTTAGTCATGACAGATGTAGCCCCCTTCCTACTGAGGTGCAAAGTATATCTCGGAATTCCTTTCTGGAGAGGGACCAGGACCAGGAAGCTCATTTATGTCACCTGGAGAATTAAATTTATAGCAAAGACTTAAGATACTGGAAAATTGGAGTGCACTTCCTTTGAGCCTCCATGATATCAAATGAGAACTCCCATCATTTGAATTGATATTTCCCTGTAAGAAATGCCTTCTTTCTCTCTGGCTGCCTTTAATAACTTTTAGTTGTCTTTAGTTTTCAGAGGAGGTATTTTCTGTTAAAGGGTAGAATTCTTGCCTTTCAAGCAGAAAATATTCTGGTCAATGCAGCTCATGCATAGTTTGAATGTTGTCTGTTTGTTTTTAATCATCCTGGCAAAATATCAAGCTGAACTTCCAGACTAAGACAAACCAGGCAGTATGAAAGAAAACTCTATGGAACACAAGCCAATTTAAATGGTTGGCAGTTGCTGCTCACTGCTGAGGGCTTCCTGAATCAGTTGATGTAGGATGTTGATACTGCTCCACAGTAATTTGTTGGATGGCCTGAAAGCTTTGTTGATAGGTTCCAAACAGTAGAGCAGTAACACAAAAGCTTGTACTGCAAATAGTTTCTTAGAATCCTCTTAAATTACACAATATTATTTTTGTTGCCTTCATTTGTTGAATCATGGAAGAGAATCATCCCAAGTTCAAGAGAAGGGGAATAAATGGAGGAGTGACAAAGAATTTGTGACATATTATATCTACCACCCCAACCCACTTCACATCTTGTTATTTTTGTGCCTTTTCCATAGCACCAGTCACTTAGCCCTCTAAAATTTTAATTCCATATATCAACTGGATCTGTATTGCTGTAAACCCAACTAGGACTGATAAGCAATCCCATATGTCCATTATCTTGAGAACTGATCACCTATATGTTAATTACATTACTCCATGGCCTTAATTAAGACAAAATAATCCAGTATGGCTACATACATCAGTACCAAAATATTTACTTTAAGTTATTAAATAACTCTGAAGAATTACTTGGAGAAGCATGAAAACAAAATCAAATGCTACACGACTAGGAATGATGGGGCCAACAGAAAGAGTCATCCTCATATGATCTAGTAGAAAACTCTTGTCTAATATTTGTTACTCAAAATCTATTAATTAAATCTAGAATCAGAACCACAGCTTTAGCAATAGAACCAAATACATCTGTCAATAAGTTTTCAGAAGTATTACACAGTTGTGCTTTCCTATATCTCACTTAAGCTTTTCAAATTTCTTCCAGGTATATCTAATTGGTGTAATATAGTCTGCAAGCATAACTCTAGTTGTAAGGATATCTTGAAAATATAATGTTGTTTTCCACCCTCTGGGGCTGGATTGTTTTATCTTGTTTTTAACTTTTTATTGTGAAGTAGTTTTACATTCAATAACTCATACACATGTTGTTTCAACTTATCCATTCCAATACCCTCCATCTACCATCTATTCTGCTTTCTCGTGTCCTGTTTTAGTTCCTCCTACTTTCTTAACCCTCTGAACTTTGTTCTTGGATACATGGCACACCTGTGACCTGAAATGACTGATTATTCTATCACAGGCGTGAAGGTCATAGTCTCACCTGTCTCTCTCAAACCAATAAAGCTTGTCTGTTTTTTGATTTTGAGTTTTGTTCTACATTTTCCTCCCATTCTAAGCAGAAGTTGATTATATGAACTGTTTCTGGGATATTTGTGGTGGTAGCCAGGCAACAGCTCCATTGGTTCTTAGGGTTGTAGAGACTGATGTCCGCATGTTCCATTAGCTCATTTGGAGTAATTCTTTTGAGGGCCTTTCATCGCTTTTCTTTCCTTCGGACTTGGAGAGACCCAGGGTTGCATATTACATGTCTGCTCAAGAGTTTGTAAGACTCTAATCACTATTCGCCCAAGTAGAATGTAGAGCACTATGTAGAATGTAGAAATAAGTCACACCAATAGACCTCGATGTCCTTCAGAACTACGGTCCTCATTCACCAGGTCCATTGGCTCCCATTCCCTTAAGGGGTCTGGTTAAATAAAAGAAGCTTTCATAATTTGTCTTCTGTATGCTCTCCCACATTCATGAGCATATTCTTTAGGGCAGGATCTTACAAAATCAACACTCTGGACATTTTAAATTGAGTGCTTCTTTGTATGGGAGCGGCAGAGTAGGACGACATGGTGTGTATTACACTATGTTTAGCAGTACACCAGCTTCGACCCACTGGATGGTAGCAGGATATCTCCATCTAGTTGTGACTATCGGAAATATTTCCAGATATTTGCCATGAGGGGGACACAAAATCACCCCCGCCCTTGTTGGGAAGTTCTGTTGTGGAATGGAATTAAATAAACTGCCACATTTCATAAAATTCTTAGGAGGCTAGTGTAGGGGAAAAATAAGAAATTTCAAGATATCTCAAAGATCAGTGGCAAATAAAAATGATATTTTCGATACAATATTACCTAATGGAAACCTGGTAATGTAGTGGCTTTGCATTGGGCTGCTAATCATAAGGTCTGAAGCTTGAAATTGGCAGCTGTTTCTCGGGAGAAAGGCAAGGCTTGCTATTCGCAGCAACAGTCTCAGAAAGTCAGAGGCATTTCTATCCTATCTTTTATGGTCACCAGAGCCAGCATTGACTCAGTGGCAGTAACTTTGTTTTTGAGAGTTTTTTTTTTATTACCTATTACCTAACTAAAGTGGAATTTTAAAAATGTCTAATTAGATAGGAGAGGTGAATGCTGGGTCATTCTTTCAATGATGTTAACAAATACAGTTTAGAAAATATAAGCTCTTTCAGCATGATGGATCACAGATAAGCCACTTCTGAGTGGTCCCTCTGCTTAGTGCTCCATCAATTGAACAGGGAAGTTTTCTGTTGTATATCTGAATGTAGTTCCATTAACCTGTCTAAATTTCTATTTAGCTAGTTGGAATATCCTTATATAAATATATAAGTACAATATGGAGATCTATGTCATTAGAGAGTTCTCTACACTCCATCCCCCACAATGTCTTATTTCTTAAACATATGTCTTAAGAGGGGTCTTTAAAAAGTAGCAGTATGAAATAAAGAATTTTTTTAATTCTGTGAAGAGTTTTTTATTCCATGAAGTTACAAGGATGTCAGTCCCATGAGAAATTGCTTTTGATGCAGGACTCCCCAGAGAAGCAGAAGTGGAAGTGATGGTGATATCGTGTGACAGCAGATAGTGAGAATGCAATTGGTCAGCCAGCTCTAATCATTACATTAAAGCAAGTATTGTGGTGGGACAAGAAATTGAGTGTCAGGGTTCAATCTGGGCATTTCTGATACATTAGCTGATGCTAGTATATTTATTTATTGGGGTCTGTCGTATGAGAGATAAAAATGCAGTAGAAGACATGCTCCCAAATAACAGCCTTTGTTCATTATCCCTCATCACCTACATTTAAGTAGCATCTACAACATGCCAAACATTGGTCTCACTGCCTATACACATGCACACATTCTATTTTTCCTTGAGGTTCTATAATTCATTGCCCTGGCCACACAGACTATTCATAATTAAAGTATTTGTTAAGAAAGCTAATATGTATGGTAGTTAGATTTTATGCTAGTTTGGGTAGGCCAGGATTCTCCAAAGATATGAACTGATATAGTATGGTCAGCTCCATGATGGGATCTTCTGTGAAACAGCTAATCAAGTCACAGTCTTGATACACTTAAGGGAGGTTTCATTCAGGATGTGGCCTACTCTTTTTCAATACCCAACCTGCTTCCAACTAATGACAGTATGTACAAGTTAGATCACTTCGGCTAGATCTCTATTCTGCGTCTGGTTTTTGCACCTCCTACTATATTTCTTGCAGATACCAGGAGGAATCAAGGAACTACAGATCTCAAATTCATTCTGCCAATCTCAGATTCATTCATAAGTCTGATACTAGACCAAAAGTCTGGCTACAGACTCACACAGCCACAAGCAATGATGCAGAATGAAGGAATATCACAGGCTGGTGGATGAAAAGTCATGTGGATCCAATGGTGGCAGATGCATCTCCAGGACTCTGGCAGCAAGCAGGAAGCAGAAAGGTGAAGGAAGAGAGAGAAAAAAAAGGAATATGTCCAGGGCCCTCATTAAGAGAAGGTCAGTTTAAATACTGTACCTACACTTTTATATATCATTAAATTGACATGAAATTGTGTAACTGCCACAATCTGTTAATTCCATCAGTGACATCCTTCACCTTCTTACCAAGAACAACCTAGGAAAAGGTTGTTTGGTGGGAGTTACAGAGACATTGGTTAGCAGAACCACATTAACAAATTCTCTACCGTTGCACTGCTTTATATACATATGACACTACCCTTTGAGAATTTTACAGTTATTATCTTCATTTTGCAAAGCAATATAAAGTCTCAAAGCAGAGGTGGGATTTGAAATATGATCTATGTACCAAGCCACTATAGTTACCATATAGAGCAAGCAAATGAGTCTTTAATCTCTCAAATCAAATTATTTACATTTGAGCGTTGAGGCTTACAAAGGGCCTATTCCTTTCTCTACACACATGGATTCCCAATGATAGACAGTTAGGATTCATACATGAGAAACGTTTTATTGGAAGTGACAAAGATGTAAACCAAAATGGATTAAGCAAAAAAAATGGATTAAGCAAGAAAAATAACTTGACTGACTCACATATTTGAAAAATCCCAGGATATATCTCCCAGGCCTAGCTTGATCTAAGTACTTAGTGATGTCTCTTGTTTCTGCTATGGAAGTATGGGATTTATTCCCCAACAGCCCTAACTCTAGGTGACAGTCCCTAGAGACTCCAGGACCACATTTTCTTACTTTCAAGTGGGGGTGGGGCATTGGTTGGGGGGAAGGCACTCTCAGAAGTAACGTATTTCCCAGTGTTATTGATTATTGATATAATGTGCTGTTGAGTTGAGATGCACAACAACCCTATAAAACAAAATAAAAGTGTGTCAAAGTGTTTCTTCAGGGGTAATCTTGCTAGGAGAAGATCACTAGGTCTTTTATTCTGTGGAACTGCAATGGATCCTAGCTGCTGACTTCTTGGCTAGAAAATATTCAGCTACTAATTATTTTATCCACCACTAATCCCATTCAAATGATAAAAACTGCAAACCCCTTGTCCAACTAAGATAGACCAGCCCCATTCCTACCTGGTTTTTCCTCTTACAACTCAAAATTCGTTTTTTGCTTGTTTCTGTTGTCCAATTGTTTAAAATAATTTCATTGGGGGCTCTTACAGCTTTTCTAATATTCAATTCATTATTTGTATCAAACATATTTGTACACATGTTGCCATCTTCATTTCCAAATATTTTGTAGCCCTTGGTATAAACTCCTGTAGCCTTTGGTATAAACTCCTCTTTTCCCTTCCTTTTTTAAAAAAAATCATTTTATTGGAGGCTCATATAACTCCGATTATGATCAGCACATATATCAATTATATGCATACCACATTTGCACATCTATTGCCATCATCACCCCCAAAACATTCTCCCTCCACTTAGACCCCTAGTACCAGCTCCCCTTATTTCCCTTTCCTCCCCCTCCCCCATGAACCCTTAATAATTTACACATTATTGTTACTTTTTTGTATCGTACTCAGTTCGATGTGTCCTTTTACCCACTTCCATGTTGTCTGTACTCCAGAGAGATCATATGTATACAACATAATAAACAAGCATAGGAAGACTCTGAAGGTAAAAAGAAGAATACAGACTCTCTTGAGATATCAAGATTTGGGGGGATAAAAATCATTTCCTTATTAGCATCTTTATCGTCTACCATGAATCTTGGACAAGATCCTGCTGAAGCCTTCTACCTAGAACGACTAGAAAACCCAGACAAAGAAAGCTCCTAGGAAAGAGCCAAAGGACCTGGAAGAAAGTCATCAAACTACGGAAAAACATTTCAAAACCCAAGATACTCCACGGGAATGCAATATCTGCGTCCCCTGTGCTTGTAGTTCAGGGAGTGAGACGGGGTGGACCGGATCTTCAACCCTGCCTTTCCACCTGGCAGATGAAAGTACCAATGCTCTAATGTCCTTGTGGGTCTAAGCAAATTGGGAATCTTAAATCTCTTGCCCAGCCCAAACAGGCAGAATTTGGTGTTGGCAGCATTCAGTGGGGAGCTTCCATTGTCTGCTTAATGGAAGGACATGAAAGCAATATAATTGAGCCCACTGTTGCAATCTTTGCCATTTAGATAGCCCCCCCCCCCGCCCCTCCTGACTGACCTGCTACCAAGTGTGGTTTCCTTCTCCAGGGATTAGTCTTTCCTGATAACATTTCCCAAGCACATGAAATGAAATCTTGTCTTTTTTAAAGGAATATTCTAGTAGTACTTCCTGGCTCACAGGCTGTTCTTTTCACTGTTGATTCACGGTATTTTCAGTATTCTTTATCAACACCATAATTCAAATGCACCAATTCTATTTTCCCCCTTATTCATTTTCCACTTTCACACACATAAGGGGCAATTGAAAATATCAAGTCTTTGGTCAGCTTTTTGTTCTCAAAGTGAGATATTTGCTCTTTAACAGTTTTAATTGGTCTCAGGTAGCACATTTACTGAGTGTCATTCGATTTCTTGACTGCTGCCTCCATTAGCATTAGTTGTGAATCCAAATAAAGTTAAACCCTTGAAAGCTTCAATATTTTCTCCATTTCTGGCTTCTCTGAATTTGAACCCACTTGAAACTCTATGTTATTTTCAGACTATTAGTCTCACAAACCCTAATCTGTTGTATTCTCTGTCAAATAGGGTTTAAATGAGATGGGGTTGATTCATTAGGTTAGGAGGGCCATTTTGGATATTATAATATTAGACTATTAGTCTGCGTGGTACTGTTAGCACAAAGTTCCTTCTGTTGAGGCAGTACAAGGATTGTGATGAGTGGGTATGTTGTTCAATGCTCTATTTGTTCTCATTCACTATAGTTGTTGGTAGGTGCCATCTAGTTTGTTCCTACTGATATGCACAAGAGAACAAAACACGACCTGGTCCTGTGCTATCCTCACATACTTGTGCTTTCCTATGCTTGAGTCCATTATTCTAGCCATAGTGTCAGTTCATCTCCTTAAGGGCCTTCCTCTTTTTCACTGCCCCTCAACTTTACCATACATGATGTCCTTATGGAGGGACTGCTTTCTCCTGACAATATGGCCAAAGTATGTAAAACAAAACCTTGCCATCTTTTCCTCTAAGGAGCACTCTGAATGTACTTCCTCCAAGACAGATGGAATTGTCCTTTTCATATTCCTTGGCACTTTCAATATTCTTCTCCAGCACCACAATTCAAATGGATCAATTCTTCAGTCTTCCTGATCCAATGTCAAATTTTCACATGCAAAGCATTGGAAATGCCATGGCTGTGTTGCTAAGGCTTAGGTGTGCCTTAGTCCTGAAAGTAACATATTGATTTTCAATGCTCCAAAGGGGTTTCATGCAGCATAGTTACCTAGCACAGCATGACTTTTGATCTCTTGATTCCTGCTTCTATGAGAGTCTATAGTGGATCCAAGTGAGAGGAAATCCTTGACAACTTCAACCTTTTCCTCATTTTTATGTAACCTCTTGGTTCAGGCATGAGAATTTTGGTTTTCTTTTCATTGAGTTGTAGTCCATACTGCAATTCTTGTTCTTCATCAGCAAGTATTGCAAGAGCTTTTCACTTTCAGCAAGCAGTGTGATGTGTCATTGGCATAGTAGAGTTTTCATCCAAACCCAATCCCATATCATTCCTCCTATAATTCAGCTTCTCTGGTAATTTGCTCGTCATACAGATTGAATAAGTATGTTGAGAGGATACAGTCATGATGCACAGTTTTCATGATTTTAATCCATGCAGTATTCCTCCGCTTGCAAAACTCCCTCTTGAACTTAAACAAGGTCCTCACAATCACAATAACGTGTTCAAAAATCCTCATCCTTCTCAAATTTTCCCATGGTTTATAATAGCACACATAGTCAGATGCATTGTTATAGCCAATAAAACACAAATAAACATCTTTCTGATACTTTCTGCTTTCAGCCAAGATCCATCTGGCATCAGCATTGATACTTTTTATTCTAAGTCTTCCTCTGAATCTTGCCTCAAATACTGACAGCTCCCTGTCAATGTGTTGTTTACAAGCAATGTTGGATAATTTCCAGCAAAATTTTACTTGCATGTGAGAGCAATGATATTGTTATATAGATTAGGCATTCTGTTGGCTCACCTTTCTTTGTAATGGGTACAAATATAGAACTCTTCCAGTCAGTTGGCCAAAAGCTCTCTTTCAAATACCCTTGCATGAATGAGAAAATGGTTTCAGTCATTCATCAGCTTATTGAAAAATTTTAATCGGTATCCCATTAATTCCTAGAGGTCTGTTTTTGGTTAATGCTTTCAGTGTAGCCCAAACCTTATTGCAGAGGGATAAAGAAAGTGCAACTCCTTATGCCCCTCTGACATTTTCCCAGAAAAATTGGGCACTGAATCAAACCAACACTTTGTCTCCAAAGAAAGCATAGACTAAGTTCTCTGTTTGGCTCTATTGACCCTAGAGAATTGGGGCAGAGGACTGCCTCACACCACTTCACTGATATTGGGTAGTGGCAAAAGTTCAACAACATACTAGGTCTCTCTTCTCATCACCCCATTTAACTTTGAAGCTAGGTAAATTTAGAGATGCAGGTTCTCTGATCATCAATTTTGAAACCAGTTGAAATGACAGAAACCAGAATGCTGATTAACTCTGCTTCACATTGTCTCATTCAATTTTCTTGCCTGGAGGGTATGTTAATTCAATTATCTACTGTTCCTAATGACATCAACAGCTGGGGGACAATGGAGTTCTGACAAACTGTTCTGTCTCCTTGATTCCAGATTGTAATTTTTATGGATTGTATGGTAATCTCTAAGGAGGCACAATATAGCCTTGCTTCAAAATAGCTAGGTTAACCAAAAATCATACTGGAGTAGAGTAGGTACTAATCCCCTATGACTAGTATTCCTATAAATAGAAGCTACACAAAGGCAGAGAGACAGAGAAAAGACATCAGGTGTGATAGATAGATCTATTGTGCCAATCTGACCAAAGAGCATGTGGGATTAATAAGGTCACCGTTTGATTGGAGGGCAAAGAGATAAATGACTCATCAAGCCTTGCCCCTCTTTTGCTCTCTGGTGATTAGACTAGTGTGTAGCTGTCCTAGCTAGTTCTCTGCCTCAATTTCTGATCTACACTGCCCATGGAATACCCAATCTGCGGATCACATCACTAGAGCTTGAGGTTCCTTTGAGACTTGCTTTGCCATGTTGCTGCTGTATACCTTGCTTGAGCTTGAGACTGTTGCATCTTGACATCTGGCTGACTGGTGGTGACCCACTCTGCTGTTTACTGCCTGTGGCCAGACTGCCTGCATTTCTCTACAGAAAAGTCACTGTCTGCTTCCTTGACATTGGAGCCAGCAGCCTTTGTGAGTTGAAGGGCTGCCAGTATATTAATTGTTCCACAGAGGTGAGTTGAACTGAGTCCTTTATACTGCTGTGGACTAATTAGCTGTTATATTCCTTCATATCTATATCTATCTATAATCATAAGAGTCTTTGTTTTGTTTCTATAGAGAACCATGCCTAACACATCATGCAATACTACTTATGCAAGCAAATGAATGTCTGGGGGCAATGAATGTCTGAAGAAGTTAGTAGAAATGCATGTAGCAGTTTCTCCTTCAAGCCTCAGAAGGAATTGACATGCCCAATTTATTTATTGCTAGCTGTGGCGATCATGTGCTTATGTTAATTTTATGATTGAAATGTAGGGGTGGAGTGTACCCTGTTAATCTGGAGATAGCCATTGAGTAGCCAATGAGGCCTCTATGTGGGCATGGCTTTCTCCTGAGACTTCTGGGAAATCTCGCTATATTTCCCTCGTGAAGATGAGAAGCTATCATCCCCAGTTGTTGGGAGTTAGTGTCAGAGGTGATAAGTCAAAGAAGAGACAGGATGGTGGCGTCCGAGAAGCTGTAGGAGCCGGCGGAGAGACCACACGGCTTTGTCCTGATTGAGCCAGACCTCTGAAGTTGGGGCAGCCGCATGGAGACCTCTGCTAGCAATGAGTTGCTTCTGCCACCACTGGATGCTGTTGATGGACCCTGTGCCCTGGAAGCGAGGAGCCATGTGGAGACCACTATCAGCGCCAGGACTATGCACCCACTGACCTGTGACTTCATGAGTCAGAAGGAGACTTCATAGACTGATTTCGGGCATAAGGGTTAATATCGGACTTATGACTTTGAACTGGACTGGACTGGGATGTTTTCTCAATGTCCTGTTCCTCTTATATATAAATCTTTTCTTTATATCCATATGCATGTCTTTGAAATTTGTTCCTCTAGTCTACCCGGACTGACACACTAGCTTTAACGGTTAGTGCATAAATTTGAATAATAGATACATTAGGGGATTTGCCTTATAGGCCTGTACATGAGGGAGTTATTTCCCCAAAAACCTTTTTTTTTTCAAAACTATGTGTTCATTTTTTTCAAAACAGTTTATTACCTTCAAAGTACTTCCCATATGTTTAATGTATCTTAAATTTGCAATTCCATTCTTGGAAACATTTTTAAAACTAATTTGTTTGAAAGACTGACAGTCCTTCCCTCATGTTTTTCCTTAAGTCTTCTACATCGTCAAATCACTATCCTTTCATGTCCCTCTCCAATCGTGGGAACAAAAGGAAGTGAGAAAAGGTAAGTAAGGTGCATGGGGGAAGAGAGGCATGTTGTTTTCTTGCCAAAAACTGGCACACTGTGTGAGCTGTGTGAACAGGTATGGCTGTGTGAGCAGGTGTGTGGTGGCAAAAGCAAGCCCACATCTTCCATAAATCAGACTTTTTTGTCAGATAACATTTTGCAATCATTTCAGAATCGCTAAATAAAAAGTTTGATAAATAGTCTGACCCCAAATGCACTATGAGTCGGCATTTTCATCTGTTCAAAAAGTTGACAGAAAACCAGGATGAGGTTTATCATCAAAAGTCATTTCATCTTTTTTTGAAATGAGAAAACCACTCATAGAATTGAGTTTTTCCCATAGCACTGTCCTTGTAAGCTGTGTTCAACATAACAACTGTTTTGTGGCATTTTTTCTGAGAAGGAAACAAAATGTCATGGCTGCATGCTATTCTCTGAAATTGGCCATCACAAAAATTGAGATGATTTAAGCAAACTTTCTTTTACCAAAAAATTCACTGAGGTCAGAAAGAACCTTCACAGGTGACGCCAATGGATTCCCTAACTCAGAGCAAGTTGCTCAATGCTCACCTAGTAGGAAAACTGTATTATAGGAAAACACACTCCATCCAGAGTATTTCTGCTATTGTTTCTTTTTTGGGGGGGTTACACCTTACATCAGATAGGTTCCTATAACTCTTGAGTATGTCATTCCTGGCATAGTGAATCAAATGATCGTGCAATCCAAAATGAACAATCAGCAGCCCCTCAGCTCTTATTGTCTAAGATGTCAACCTATATGCACTACATTTCAGTTTTTATGAATTAGTATTTTCCTAGATTTATACATTGTACAATCTATGCTCCAATTTGTAGTGGCTGTTTGCAGGTGTTTCCTCTCATTTTGGATCATGGTCCATCAACAAGTGAAGTTTACTTTGAGGCAGTCTTACTTTGAGGAGGCAGTTCTTTCCCAGTTATATTTTGAGAGCCTTCTCATAGGAGAGTCTCGTCTTCTGGCACTGTCTCAGATAACACCCTACAATGATTCTTAAGGTATTCAGTGATCAATAGATCATAGGTGTATCGTGTAGTCTGCGTTTGGCATGGAAGCACTTGTTAATGGTGGGGGATCTTGGTGGTGCCTAGTGACACTGTTAGTGTCCCAATATCACCAAAAAAGAAATGATCTATCTTAAGGATAGATCAAGAAAACTTACACAATTTAAACAAAAGAGAAAAAATACTAAAAGAAAAATAGACAGAGTCTCAAAGAATTTTTGTAGGATAATAAGAGCAAACATTTGTATACTAAAACCCTAGAACAAGAAAAGTGGGAGTGAAAAAGTGTTTGAAGAAATAACTGAAAATGTTACATGAAGAATAACTAAAAAGAAGGATAACTATAAAGCAATACACACCAGATGGCTCATAATTAAATTACAGAAAATATGTTATTACAGTGGCTGGCTGCCATAGAGTAAGTTGGCCTCCCCCTTATGCTGGCCCCTCACACTGTTGCACAAAATGCTGCCTTATTCTATACCATCCCCATGATCAATTGTGAATCAGATGTAGGTGACCAAAGAATTGATATAACAAAAATATTATCTTTTAATATCAGCATAGATGGTATAAATAGGCTCGGGAAATCTTTTTGGCACAGGTTAGAAAGAAGGTTGATTGGTGAAACATTAGAATGTTGAGAATAAGAATGGTAAGATCTGAGACCTTCCAATTTTTTTTATCTAATTGAGTTTATATTTCCAACAAAATTAGCCATTCTTTCTCTGTCTGATGTAGCATGACTTGTCTTGTTAAGAAATATAAAATCCTTATCTAAGCTATCTTACAAAAATGCCCTTATGGCCATGCCTGGGCATACTCCATTTTATAATATGTAAGTACAAAATAAAAATCAGATACCATATATACTCAAGTATAAGCCAACCCGCATGTCAGCTGAGCACCTAATGTTACCACAAAACCATACTAAAATGTGCTGACAAATTTGGCTTAATCTATGGTCCTCTACATCTAGGAAGCTATATCCACACACCCTCTGTGACTCCAGTTGCAGAGGGAAACATCACATGCAAAAGAGTTGCTCCAAGCACCATGAGCCACACCACTACAGCTTACTGAGAGATCAGCCATTCAAACGCCATCCTCACTGGGCCACAACCATCCAACCAGTGTCTCATGAGAGTACTGTCCAAGTCACATTCCAAATAACAGGATACTGGTCAACTAGGGTGAGAGAGAAACCACAGGAAGATACAGCAGTGCAGCTGAGGAGTGTAGCCCAACCTCCCAGTGCAGTTACCTGCAGATAGTTGTGGAAGCACTCATAAAAGTCCCACAAGAGAGAACCCCATGCTCTTTGACTCTGGAATGTGCCAGAGGTGCCAGGCTCCTCTAAAACAGCAACTAGCCCCAAAAACCTCAGCAAAAATGCAGGAGAAATGGAAGACAATGCTGGAATAATTCATGAAGCTAATGACATGCATAGAAGCAGATATCGACCTGTCACAGAAAGAAAATTTCAGAAAGCTGTTTGGAGTCATAGAGAATTAAAGGGAAGCAATACAGAAAAAGGAAGAAAAGATAGATGAGATAAAGGCAAGGCACCAAAGGTGCTTTAGTCTGCGTAGACTAGAGAAACAAATTAATAAACATGCATATGGATATATGGGAATGGGCTATATACAAGAGAAATGGAACATTGAGAAAGATTGCCAACCTAGTCCAGTCCAAAGTCATAAGTCCAATATTAGCCCATATGTCCGATACCAATCTATAAAGTATCTTTCTGACTCATGAAGCATGTGCAAAGACACCAGGACAACACAGGCCAGTGGGTGCAGAGTTTTGTGTATCCAGTGGCAGTAGAAGCATCTCAGCACTGGCAGGACTCTCCACATGGCTTCTCCAGCCCCACAGGTTTGGGGTAAGCCCATGTGGCTTCTCCTCCAGTCTTCAGGAATCAGGATCTACCAGCATGCTCGCATCTCATCTTGTCAGTAGTTCATCTCCAAGGAACTGAACCTATAATGTGTCACTTCCAATGGGCAATATCATGAGATTTACCAGAATTCTCAGATAAAGCCATGCCCACACAGAGGTCTCATTGGCTATCTCCAGATTGACTGGCTAGACTATACCCCTATACTCTTAATCAGATTGGCACCAGAGTATGTGACAGCCACAAAAGGGAAATACAAGATTTAAGGGATGAAATAACAAAATCAAATAGCAAATTAACAGACTTGAGGAGTTAGAGAATTACACCAGTGACCTAGAGCAGGGGTAGACAAACTATCGAGATCGAAAAGACAATCCTGTCCCATCTAACAACTTCGCAATCACTCAACAGCCCTAAATATGCTTGTTTAAACAAGTGAAATTTCTGTGATCTGAAATAATAACCTTCAAATGTTTTTAATATTACTTCAGAGCTGTATGGGCACAATGAAAGAGTTGCATAGGGCTCCAAAGCCATAGTTTGCCAACCACTGAGCTAGAGGATAACCAAACAGGACTCAACAAACAGGAAGATGAGTCAAATATGACAATTTACCACACTGACAGCAAAAATTATAAGAACCACATGATATTATTGAAAGATGCGGAAAAAGCATTTGACAATATCAAACACACATGCCTGTTTAAAACCCTCAATAAGATAGGGATAGAAGGAAAAATCCTCAATATTGTACAAGCTATACATGAAAAAACAACATATACCGCCGGCATGGTAGTCAATGGAGAAAAGATGTAAACAATTCCACTGAAAAGAGGAACCACACAAAGATGTCCTTTGTCCCCACTCCTATTTAACATTGTGCTGAGGGTTCTAGCTAACAATATACGACAAAGAAAAGAAATCAAAATTATCCATCTGGGGAAGGTAGAGGTGAAACTATCATTATTCAAAGATGATATGATTTTATACATTGACAATCCCCCAAATTCCACAAGTGGATTATTGGAAGCCATCAAAAAATGTGACACAGTGTCAGTACACAAGATCAACAAAGAGAAGTCTATCAGATTGCTAAACACATCAGACAAGATCACAGGAAAGCCCATTAAAATACAGTAACTCATCACAAATTGTAATATCTAGGGAGATACCTGATGAAAATAATGAAATAATAATGTATGAGGAAAACTACAGAACACTCCCTGAAAGGAATAATATCTCATGCTCATGGATTGGAAGACTCAATATAGTATAGATGTCAGTTCTGCCCAAGGCACTATATACGTTTAATGCTAGCCCAATACAAATATAATAATCTTTCTTCAATGAATTGGAAAAACTGATTGCCAATTTCATATGGGGTGGGAAGAATCCCAGAATGAGCACTTGAGAACTCCCCAAGAAGAAGGACAAAGTAGGAGGGCTTGCTTTTCCTGACTTTAGCATGTATTGTGCAGCCACAGGGGTCAAAACAGTGTGGTACTGGTATAGCAATAAATATTCATAGCAGAAGAAAAAGAATCAGCCATAGGAAGTTGATTTTTGATAAGGGTCCTCCAAAATATCAACTGGGAAGCAGATGCCCTCTTAAATAAGTGGTGCTGGAAAAAATGGATATCTTCTTGCAGAAAAGTGAAGCAAGACCCTTACCTCTCTCCATGCATAAGAATAAAATCAACATGGATCACAGACTTTGAAGTTAAGCCCAAATTATTAGTGCCGTTAATGAGGGAATTGGGTCAATTTCTGAAAAAGTTGGCACAGGAAATACATAGACTATTGGAAATAGGCAAGGGTATTGTGTTAGTCCGGGTAGACTAGAGGAACAAATTTCACAGACACACATGTGGATATAAGGAAAAGGTTTATATACAAGGAATAGGACATTGAGCCCAGTCCAGTTCAAAGTCATAAGTCCAATATTAACCCATATGCCTGAAATCAATCTATAAAGTCTTCTTTTGACTCACGAAGTCACAGGTCAGTGGGTGCAGAATCCTGGGGCTGGCAGGGGTCTCCACATGGCTCCTCACTTCCAGGGTTCAGGGTCTATCAACAGCAACTCATTGCTGGCAGAGGTCTCCATGTGGCTGCCCCAGCTTCAGAGGTCTGACTCCATCAGTGCAAAGCTGTGTGGTCTCTCTTCCGACTCCTCCAGCTTCTCAGACGTTGCCATCTTGTCTTGTCCATGATTCATTGTCTCTGAGACTAATTCCCAACAACTGGGAGATAAATTCTCATCTTCATGAGGGAAATATCGCAAGGCTTCCCAGAAGTCTCGGAAGAAAGCCTTGCCCATATAGAGGCTTCATTGGCTACTCAATGGCTATCTCCAGATTAACAGTGTAGACTCCACCCTTACATTTCTATCATAAAATTAACATAAGCACATAACTGCCACAGGTATAAATATAGAGAAGTCACAAATTGACAAGTAGAATATACTGAAGATAAATCAACTGTGTAGATTAAAAGAATTCTGTGATAAGATTTGTATGAGGCCCCAATGAAATATTTCTTTTTTAGAAAAAGGAATTCACCAAGAAAGTAATAAGAGAGCCCACAAAATGGGAAAACATCTTTAGCAATGACACATCAGACAAAAATCTTATTACTAAATCTTACAATACTTTCCAAGCTTACAATAAGAAAAAAAAATGAGGAGGTAAGCAAAGGACCTGAACAGAAGTTTCACAAGTGCAGGAATGGCTTATAAACAAATGAGAAGAACTGAGCCCCCGTGGCATAGTGGTAGAGTACGGGACTGCAGCCCACTTGCTTGCGGTTCAAATACAGCAGCAGCTCTCCAGGAGCAAGGATGAGCCTCCCACTCCTTCCAGAGGGCAGTGATGCCTAAAAAAAAATTTTTGAAAGACAAGTGAGAAAATAGTCCTGATCATTATTCATAAGAGAAATGTAAATTAAAACAGGCTATGGCATACTACCTAACACCTTTAGTGATAGACCAATTCAAAAAGTCAGAAAGTAACAAGTGTTGGAGGGTTGTGGTAGATAGGAACTCTCTTCCACTGCTGGTGGGCCTGTAGGTATGTACAGACATTATGGAAATCAAATTGGCAATATCTAAAACAGATGGAGATTGCGCTACCATGCGACCCAGCAATCCCCCTACTGGGCAAGAAACAAATCACAACCAGACATCTGTGCTCCAAGGTTCATCGCAGCACAGTACACAATTGCAAGGAGTTAGGGAAAAAATAAATTTCCATCAACAGATGAATGGATCAAAAAGCAGGTACAGACATACAATGGAGTATTACGCATCCCTAAAATGTAGTGATGAATGCACAATGCACATCGCCGCATGGGAAGAACTGGAGGAAATCTTGCTAAGTGAAGTAAGTCAAGTTCAAAAGGACAACTACAATATGTGTCCACTGAGGTACACTTAAAAAATGGGACATAGGGGAAAACTACTCCATACATACATCGCTGAGATGAGGTCCATCAACTATGATATGGGCCAAACCCAGTCCAGGGATACATATGGCAGCCAAATAAATAAGAGGTGGAAAGAAAGGGGAAAAAGAGACATGGGTGGGAGACAGGGGAGCAGGACACTAATCTACCAAAGAGAGAGTATTGCTTATATCTCCACAGGAGGAGAGACCATGCTTCAGCCCATGCACCAAGATGTGAATAAGATATACCAGCACATACCAGGGACCCAATAGAGAAGTCTGCGGGGTCAGATGACATCTTGAGGAGAAAGGCTTATTGGATTAGGTCACACAGGAAAAATGTAGAGATGGGAAGGGAGGAGAGGACAACCTGACCCACCAAGCCCCAAGGAAAGGTTCCTGCTCAGAGCAGACAGTGCAAAGGGAGGACTGTAGGTCTGGCCACACCATGAAACACAGTGTCCCTCACTGAACCATTATGCTACAGGAGACACAGTGTGGGAATGGTGCACAGTGCCCATCACTTTAGGGCAAGGTACCGAGGGTATGAAGCAAAGCAGCAAGGGGAGCAGAGTGATATAACCCCCAGTGGGGAGACAGTTTGGGACTCCATGAGACGACTGGAAAGATTTGGTCAAATCCATAAAGGCCAACAAACAGAGCTTAAACTATTTATAGGCTTTTCCACTTTTGTCAGTGACTTTCTTTTTGTTTTTATTATTTTGTTCTTGCTTTCTGCTATTGTTATTATTTTGTTGTTTTTCACTTCCTTTGTTGTTTTATTTTGGCTTTGTCTGTTTTTACCCTTATTCATGTATCTACATGTCTATCTAGATAAGATAGGTGGAATAAATAATTCGGAGATGAAAAGAATGGAACCAATGATTCTGGGAGATGTGGAAGAAGGTGAAGTGGGGAAAAGGAAGTGGAAGAGGACTCTCCCAGGGACAAGGCAACAACAAATGAACTAAATTCAATGGAAGGAAGGTTGTAGGATGCCCAATGGGATTCAATCAAGGACAATGCAGCAGCAAAAAATTACTAAACTCGAATGAAGGTTGAACATGATGGTGGAAAAATAGGGAAGTAAAAAGGAAATAGAGGAAAGTACCAGGAGGAAAAGGACATTGATAGAAGCCTAAATAGAGGCATGTGCATATTTAAGTAAATATATATAATGAGAGGGGAAGAAAACTAAGTACTCATATCTACATGTTAAGAATTAAGGTTGCCTATGGACATTGGACCTCAACCCCATTAGTCCCTTAACACAAGAACACCTTGTTCTAATAGTCTGGCATTCTGTGATGCTCACATTCCTGACACAATCACTGAAGACAAAATGGGTCAATTTGTAAATATAGACCAGCAGATGAAGAAAGCAGATGGTGGCGTGCTATCAAAAGATACAGCATCTGGGTTCTTAAAGGCTTGAAGATAAACAAGCAGCCATCTATCTCAGAAACAACGAAGTCCACAATATAGAAACACACCAGCCTATGTGATCATGAGTTGTCTGATGGATAAGGTATCAGAATGAAGTCATACTCAAGGTGAATGGTGGATGGGTCATGGAATAGAGATCCAATGCCCATCTACAGAAAAAGGACAAACCTTGACAGTGGAATCATAGGGAAGACATGAGTCTGTCATGGTGTAGTATAGCACTGATGAAACACACAATTTTCCTCTAGCTTTGTGGTGCTTCCTTCCCCCCACGATCATGACCTCAATTCAACCTAACAAATTGGATTAGATCAGAGCATGCACACTGATACATATTAGAGCCCGCATCACAGGAAATCCAGGATAGACACACACACACCCTCCCAGGACCAACAAGGAGAGTAGAGATACCAGGAGGATTATGAGAAGGTCAGGGGAGAAAAGGAGGAGAAAGGGGGAATTGATCACAAGGATCAACTAGAACTCCCTCCCAGGGGGACAAATAACAGAAACGTGTGTGAAAGGTGATGGAGGATGTGTTAATCCAGGTAGACTAGAGGAACAAATTCATAGACTTGCATATGGATATAAAGGAATGGTTTATATACAAAAAGAATGGAACACTAGGAAAGCATCCGAATCCAGTCCAGTTCAAAGTCACAAGTCCAATATTAGCCCATATGCCCGATACCAGTCTATAATGTCTCCTTCTGACTCACAAAGTCACAGAGCAGTAGGGACAGAATCCCAGCACTGCTAGGGGTCTACCCATGACTTCCCACTTCCAGGGATTGGAGTCCTTCAACAGTATCCAGTGGTGGCAGAAGCAACTCATCACTGGCAGTGATCCCCAGGTGGCCTCTCCAGCTTCAGAGGTCTGGCTCCCTCAGGGCAAAGCTGTGTGGCTTCTCCTCTGGCTCCTCAGACACTGCCATCTTGTCTTGTCCGTGATTCGTCGTCTCTGAGACTAACTCCCCACAACCAGGGAGATAGCTTCTCATCTTCACGAGGAAAATATCGCGAGATTTTCCAGATGTATCAGGAGAAAGTCATGCCCACACAGAGGCCTCATTGGCTACTCAATGGCTATCTCCAGATTAACAGGCTAAACTTCACCCCTACATCTCAATCATGAAATTAACATAAGCATATGACAGCCACAGATGATGATGTAAAGCATGGGAAAAAATAATCTATAACTTATCAAGGCTTCATGAGGGTGGGTGGGCGGAGGATCAGGAAGAAATGGGGAGTTGATATTGGGGGCTCAAATGGGAGGAGAATGCTTTGAAAATGATGATGGCGGCATATGTGCAAAATGTCCTTGACATATTAGAGGACTGTATGGCCTGTGATAAGAGATGTAAGAGCTCCTGATAAAAGTATTTTACAAAACCCCTGCTTATACATGAGCATATATGGTATTTTGTCTTCTTTAACTGGAACATCAGTTATAGAACAAACTACAATACATTGCTTTCCAACCCCATGCCACCTGAACTCTATTCTAAAATGTCAGTGAAATTGAAGTAGTCCTCACCCTCCATGAAAAAATCAGCAATAAAGAAAATATTACCATTGAGTATAATTCTGACTCACAGCAACTGTGTACCTTGAGAGTGAAATAATCCCAGAGGATTTCTGAACCAACAATCTTTTCCTAATCAGTCTGCTCTATTTGCCTCTCAAGGAGCAGCTTGTGAGTTTGAACCACTAATCTAACAGTCAGTAGCCAAGTGCTTAACTATGGTGCCCCTTGGGATTTTTACTTGAGTTTGACAGAAAATAATATATCAGATAACTATAGATCAAAGAAGTAATTATTTTGAATTAGGCTGAATTTGTTGATGTGGCAGTCTTGTACTTTGGTGTCAATTTCATGATTGGGAGTGTAGGGGTGGAGTCTAGCCTGTCAGTCTGGAGATAGCCAATGAGACCTCTGTGTGATTATGGCTTTCTCTGAGAATTCTGGGAAATCTCATTATCTTTCCCCCATGGAAGGAAGAGACCATTCAATTCAGTCACTTGGAGATGCTCTACTGACAAGACACAAAACTCAGTCCCTTGGGACACTCGGTAGACAAGACAAGATGGCGGCATGCTGATAGACCCAGAGACCTGGAGGAGCCAGGGGAGAAGCCACATGGGCTTACCCTGATGGAACCAGACCTCTGGGGCTGGAGAAGCCACGTGGAGGCTCATGTCAGTGCTGAGATGCTAGGAAGGCCACGGTGAGACCCCTGCCAGTGATGTTTCTACTGCCACTAGATACACAAGACCCTGCACCCACTGTCCTATGATTGTCCTGGCATCATTGCATGTGCTTTGTGAGTCTGAAGACTAATGGATTGGTGTCAAACATATGGGCTAATATCAGACTTGTGGACTTGGACTGGGCCAGGTTAGGGTGCTTTCTCAATGTTCAATTCCTCTTGTATATAAACTTCTCCCTTATATACATATGTGTGTTTATGAATTTGTTTCTCTAATCTACCTAGACTAACACAATTGATATTTCTTTATTTATCATATATTCTATCAGTATGTTTAGTCAAGTACCTGAGAATGGTTGATAGAAATCTTGCTGGTTATTGTTGTTGTTAGGTTCCTTTGAGTGGTTTCCAACTCATAACCACACTGCAGTACACCAGAATGAATCATATCCTGGTGCTGCACCATTCTCATGATTGCTGTTAGACTTGCTCCATTGTCGCATTCACTGTGCCCATTCATCTCCTTACAATTTTCCTCTTTTTCACTGCCCTCTCCTCTACTAAGCATGTTTTCCAAGAACAGGTCTCTCTTGGTATGTCCAAAGTAATTACAAGGAAGTCTCATCATCCTTGCTCCCAAAGATTATTCTGGCCGTACTTCTTCCAAAAAAGTTTGTTTATCCTTTAAAAATTCCATGGTATTTTTTTAGCAGGATTTGTAAGGTAGAATTGGGTTCATGATGATCAGTGGAGTAGAAGGGGTGTTAGGAAGCATTAAAGAACTAAAGGAATGTTGTGTGTTTCATTGGTGTTATGTCGCACCTTGACTGACTCTTCCCTTCCTTGTGACCATTCTGTAAAAGTACATTCAAAATTATTCTCTAATTTAATTATTCTTACCCTAATTTAAATGCATCATTTCTTTTCTGTCTTCCTTATTCATTGATAGGTGATTGAAAACCCCATGGATTGGGGCAAGTGCACATTAGTCCTCAAAATGACATCTTTGTTCTTGAATATTTTGAAGGTGTCTTGCACATCAGATTTACCCAATGAAATATGCAATTTGATTTCATGACTGCTGCTTCTATGAGCATTGATTGTGAATCCAAAGAAGATTGGATTATTTACAACTTGAACCTTTTCTCAATTTATGTGATGTCATCTATTAGTCAAACGGGAAGGACTTGGCCTTCTTTACTTTGAGTTGTGATTCATATTGGAGGCTGCAATTTTTATATTCAGCAACAAGTATATCAAGTCCTCTTCACTTTCAGCAAACAAGGTTGAGTCACCTGCTTATCACATGTTGTTAATAGGTCTTTCTCCAATCCTGATGCCTCATTTTTCTTCATGTTCTCCAGCTTCTCTGATGACTTGTTCAGCATACAGATTGAATAAGAATGATGATAGGATACAATCCCTGATGCACACTTTTCCTGATTTTTCAATATGCAGTAGTGCCTTGTCTGTTCAAAAAACTACCTGGTGATCTATATGCAGGTTTTACATGCACACAATAAGGAATTCCATTTTTCTCAGGGCTTTCCATTCCATAGTTTGTAATGATCCACACAGTCAAATGTCTTTGTATAGCCAATATAACACTAGTGAACCTTGTTCTGGTATGTCTGCTTCCAGCCAATTTTCAAATGATATCAGCAGTGATATCCCTTGTTACACATCCTCTTCTGGATTCATTTTTAACTTCTCGCAGTTCCCTGTTACTGTTGTTGGATGATCTTCAGCAAAATTTACTTGCATGTGATATTAATGATATCATTCAAGAATGTCCACATTCTGTGGAATGAGGAATGGAGAGGGGAACAAATGTGGATTTTTTTTCTACTCAGGTAGCTTCCTTGCAAATTTCTTAGCATAGATGAGTGAGTTCTTCCAGTGCTTAGTCAACTTGTTGAAATATCTCAAATGATAACTTATCAATTCCTGGAGTATTGTATCTGGCTCATGCTTTCAATGAAGCTTGGACTTCTCCCTTTAGCACCATGATTCTGGATCTCTTGATGTAGTTGAATGTTGACTAGTCTTTTTGGTATAGTGACCCTCTTATATTCCTTTGATCTTCTTTTGATGCTTCCTGCCTCATTCAGTTTTTACCAATGGAACCTTTTTTTATAATTTTATTGGGGGTTCTTACAGCTAATACATCATTTGTATCAAGCACATTTGCACACATGCTGCCACATGCATTTCCAAACATTTTCCCCTTGAGCCCTTGGTACAAGCTCCTCTTAAAAAAAAGTTCCCCCTTCCCATCTCCCCCCCCTTTTTTTAATGAAACATTTTACTGGGGGCCCATACAACTCCCATCATAATCCATACCAACATTAATTTTATGCAGGCCACATTTACACACTCATTGCCATCATCACCCTCAAAACATCCTCCCTCCCTCCAGGCCCCCAGTATCAGCTCCCTATATTACCCTTCCTCTCCCCCCTTCTCCTTGAACCCTTAGTAATTTACAAATTGTTATGTTTTTCATACTGTATACTGTACAATATGTCCCAACACTCGCTTGTCCATGTCCCAGAGAGTAGGCTATGTGTAGATCCCTGAAGTTGGTTCTCCCTTTCTATTCTTCCATCCCTCTACCCTCCTGGTATTACCACTCCTATTACTAGTCTTGATAGATCATCTATCCTAAGTTTCCCATGTTTCCAATTTCACTGTACATCTCCTGGTCTCTTTTAATAATGCAACTCGACACTTGAAATTTTTCTTGCAGTTTAAGATATACTGAGTGTTCTTACTTTTTTGTTTTATACCTTAAAGTTTTTACACATTCCATTAAAATGCTTGCTCTCTTCTCACTTTGAAATTTTAGTCTCTTTCATTTTATCCTTTCTTCCATTTGCATTAACTTCTCTATAATTAAGAGCCAGTTTTAGACTCTTTGGTGACATCCCTTTTTTCTTTCTTTCTTCCAGTCTTTTTATTTTCTTCATATATGATGTTATGGATGTCCTTCCACAGTTCATCAAGCAAGTGGTATCTTACCTTAAATAAAGTTGTTGTTTGTTAAATTCCTAATAGAAAGAATCAAAGTTGTAATAAGAATGGGCCCAATAATTTCCTTGATTTGGTTAATTAATCTACTCTTGGGTGGGTGCAGAAACAAACCCTTTACCAAAGCATTGGGAATATATTGATAAGAAAAGTGGAAGAATATTTTAAACATACTCTGTGAACTAGAAGTGAAAATGCAAAATGCTGTCATTGAAAGAGGCTTCCTGATTTCAGTGGGGACAATGGAATGGCAAGATCCCAAGGTGGCACAGTCACAGAGGCAAAGAGGGTATGATACCATAATTAGCATCATGGTTTGAGCCATATGGGTCCAGGAAGTGAATTATTAATCATATGGTCCTTAGGACAGTTTACTAAAGATAGCTGTCTTAGGACAGCTCATTAAGGTCCAACATGAGCTCTATAATTTTAAAACAAACAACTGTAGATTTGGGAAAAAGATGCTTGCTTCAGCATGACAATAGATTTTGGTTCTTCTGACCCAATTCTAAGACATGACTCTGTTTATAGACCCACAATGCCTTGAATAAAAGAGGCAGTACTCTGGAAGAAGAAACCTGTAATAACATCACAAATATATGTTGCAAATCTTCCTCCTAGCCTCCTGCAAAGCAAGCTGTGCTCCTTTGTTGTTATAACTATTCTGTGATACAAAGGAGATAAATAGATCTTTCTAACATCATTAGATTTAATTCTGAATTATTACCAATTCCTAGGGGTTTATAACATGATTTTGAATGAAAGGTCATAATGGGAGCAATCCATATAGTTAGGTTTCAGTCATCTTACAGTAAGATCAGTGGGCTCCGGAACCCATCTTGTTATTTCTCCAGTTCCTAAGTTCATACTGCTGTGAAATTATACTCAAAGTGGAGCTCTGTATATTCTCCATCATACAAAGTAAAATAAATGAACAAAACTCATTACCATCAAGTTCATTCCGACTCATGGTGATCGAACAGGACAAAACAGAACTTCTCTTTTAGGTTTACAAGGCTATCCATCTTTATAGCAGCAGATAACCTTCTCTTTCTCCCATAGAGTGGCAAGTGCTGACCTCACAGCTAGTATCGCATGAGATAGTATCCCACTAAGCCACCAGAACCCTCCCATACAAAATAGTAAACCCAAACCAGTATTAAATCTCATAGGAATAAAATATTAGTGTCACAAACTCATTCTTGGAAGATCAATCCTATCACAGTCCTATTTAACTTGCCTGCTTAAACTGTACAGAGAATGGTGGACCTTGAAGAAATAGTGGATTATTCTAAACTTAATCAGGTGTTGACTTCAATTGAAGCTACTATTCGAGAAGTAGTCCTTAATGGATTGAATCAATACAGTCTCTGGCACATAGTGTGCAGATATTGATCAGTCTACTGCATTTTATCTATTCCAAATAGAAGAAAATATCAAAGGAAATATAAAAGAACCCTTAAGTCTCTCAATTTATATGGGAATCCCAAACAAGAGAAGGCACTCTGTTTGATCCAACTAAGTCAATTGGCCTTTATGAACCCAACTGATGTTTGGTTTGTGGTCAGTCCAGATACTAGATGAGGCTTGAGGTAAAACATATTAGGAGATTGTCAGTTGCAACCATTGTTTAGGATATTTTTATGCCTTAGTTTTTTTTTCCAGGAAGCAACTTCTCTCTTTTTAAGACATAGTCCTTTCTCAAAGAGTTTGACTGTCAAGAAACCAAGCAAACTGGTCTGTCCATCGTGAATTAAAATTTGTCTAATCGATTAAGCCATAGAGTCAGGCAGGCCTTGAAGCAGTCTATTATCAAATAAATGTGATCTGTATCTATAGAATTGGATTTGAACAGCTTCTAACTTAATCATAAAGTTAATGTATTATATAGGGCTTGAGTAGATACTAGTAATTCATAGACACACTCCCCGCAGAAAGCTCTGGAGGTAAGTGGGGTACACCTTGGACTGATAACCACTCAGTCAACAGTTTCAAATCACCAGCTGCACTGTGAGGGAAAGATGAAGCTTCTACTTCTGTAAAGAGCACGGCTCTCAGGTGGAAAGAAAATGCTTGAAAATGATGACGGCCTGTAACACTTTTAAAAAGTAGAAAGATTCATCTTTCTCCCTAGAAGTAGCTGGGAGTTTCAGACACACATGAATGCTGACTTTGCAGGCCATATTTGTACAAATATGATTGTGATAAGAGCAGTAAGAACCCCCAATAAAATGATCTAATAATAATAATTTAAACAATAATTTGTCTCAGAAACCCACAGGGCCTCTTCTGTCCTGTTCTATAGGGTCACCAGAAGGCAGAATCAACCCATTGGCAATGAGCTTTGAGTTACATTCCCAGCATATTTACCCTGCTACAGTGTAGCTGTAGCCTTATGAAAATCCTGTGGAAAAATTGACTGAAGAGGAAAACCAAGCCAGGGTTATAGTGCCAGTAAGAAGTGTTATTGCAGTGTCACCTTAGTCCTGTTCTTCTGAGAGTACAGTGACTATCTTTGGGGGAATTATCCTCTCTTACTTTCACTCTGTGTTGTATGAGAATGTGACATCAAAGCCACCATTTAGATACTGACACATGGTGACCATGTAGGACAGGGTAGAACTGATCCTTTGGGATTCTGAGCCTGTAACACTTTTAAAAAGTAGAAATATTCATCTTTCTCGCTAGAAGTAGCTGGGAGTTTCAGACACACATTAATGCTGACTTTGCAGGCCACATGCTAATGCTTAACCACCATGCCACCAAGGATCCAAGCAAGTGACAAGTCTGGCCATACATCATGCTTTGTGTCATTGGTAAAATTAGTTGGCTTAGCAACAGACTGTGATCTAAATTTAGGTCAATGAGGAATGTGCTGAAACTTTCACACTATAATAAAGAAAGTGTTCCTACAGTGCAGTGACAGAATACACTAGCCTGAGCAATCTGGTGCCATGCTCCTTTCACTTTAGCAAAACTGAGCACAGAACCATCAGAAGCAGAATTCAGAGAAAGAGAAAGGGAGATCAATTCTAACCATGCTATTTGGACACATTATGAAAAAATTAACTTGGTAGAAAAAACTGTGAGTATTACCTGTAATTCTACCCTTCAGAGATAATCAGAGTTGACATTTTTATGGCCTTGCATTCCTGTATGTCTGAGTAAGAACTGATACATATGGTTTTTCATAGATTGTATTGTATTATATAGGTGGTTTTATTATAAATATTTTTCTTTATATCCTCTAATTTTAGTCTATTTATATTACTTTTCCTTCCTTGACTATTTTCTATTCCTTGGCTCCCAAGGAATTAATGTTGACGCTCCCAACAATTAATGTAAAGAACTCAGTGTTTTTCTAACCACACATGTCTTCATGGTCAAACAAACCAATATAGTATCAAGAGACATATTTAGTATCATTTTATTATTGTTCCCATTGTGACAGAAATATTGCCATACTGCATATGTACCTCAGTATATAGCTTTTCCCGCTTAGCAATGCATGATGAAATTTCTTCCAAGTTAATTAAATGGTGCAAATTTAACTCTTTTATATTGGTTGAAAAATATTATAGAGTGTAGTATATTTTTATTTCACAGCATACTATATATTGCATTCAGTCATTCTTCCATTACTTGATATTGAATTTGCTTCATTTTACATTGTTTCCTTTTTCTTGCATCCTAGACAAACATACGAAAATACAGATTATGTTGCATAAACCAGTTTACCTTGAGATGCTTTCATTGCATATGTGTCAAATTCCAACACTGTCCTTTGGGTTTTCAAGGGCTGAGTTTTCATAAGTAAATCATCAGACCTTTCTTCCTAGGGACCTCTGCATGGACTCCAACTCCAGATTGTTAGCTAGCACCTGAGTGGATCACCCAGATGTCTATGAATAGACACTAGTATGCTTTTCTATCAGTTAGATGATCAGGAATAGCATTTCAAGATCAAAAATATATGCATTCTATCTTAGGCAAGCATCACCAGATTCCTTTCTGAAAAAAAAATCCCATCTTCTCCAGCAGTATGGTAATTATACTTTGTGTTAACTTGGCACGTTCAGGGTTCCCTGTAGCTTGATCTACTTGGATGATGTGATCTCACACAATGGAATCAACTCCATGATGAGATCTATAGTAGTTAGATGGCTTCATGTCAGCTTAAACATTTATGAAACTGTCGGGGTGGAGTCCAACTCGTCAATCACATCACAGGCTGAGGATGCTTCCTTGAGGGTATGGCCTTCTTCTAAGAAGAAACTGGAAAATTCCTGGTCTGAAACTTAGCCTTCTTGTTTACTGGCAATCTGCCTCCAGGGGTGGCCTCCTGTGGGCTACCTGACCATTCGAGCTGTTACCACCCTGCCGTATTTCTGTTGACCTTGGATTCGTGCCCACCAGCATGCGTTCTGTGTCATCACTGGGCAGCTATGTGAGTCTGCAGAGAATGAAGACTTGTGTGGCCTTGTGGACTTGGAGTGGGATGTCATCTTTTAATAAAAGATTACTTGTGGACATAAAGCTTTCTTATACATGGATGACTGTTACTGCATTTGTTTCTCTAGAAAACCCAGCCTAATACAGGAGCTAACATAACCTAATCAACTCTGTGAGCAGCCAACAGTTCTGGTGAAGAGAAACCCCTTTGATTAATTAGGAGACAGTTTTGATGCAATTGAAAAAAAAAAGATGCCTCAGGGCATCCCCTGCTCCCTTTTAACAGATTCTATGGGACAGGTGGTCAAATCTGCTGGGTCTGGATGTGATTTTTCAGTCCTCTGCCATATTGCCTACTAATCCCAAGAGCCATCATGGGACTGCCAACCTTGGATTCATCCAAGTCTGTCTACACCCAACAATCTGTAGATTTCCTGCTTCATCTTCCTGCTTCCTTGTTTGTCAGTCCCCACAAATGCATGAGTCTGGAGAAGTCAGGCTGCACTACCCATTGTACAGCTATATGAACCATTTTTTTAAACTATAAATCTTTCCATAGCAGGTTTCACACAGCTCCCAATCACAAAGTGAGCAGTTCAAAACCAGTAGCTGCTCTTTGGGAGACAGATGAGGCTTTCTATATAAAGAGCGGTCTCAGAAACCCACTGGGTCACCTCTAACCTAGTGAATTTTTATGAGTGAGAATGGGCTTAATGGCAGTGAGTGAGGTATACATATATATATAGGCATTGTTGTTTTTGCTTCTCTAAAGACTGCAGCCTACTGTGGTAGCAATAATCTGTTTCAGGTGCTCTTCAGCTGGCTCCAATTTGGAGAAGCACCATGTACAAGAGGGCAAAACACCGCTCAGTCCTAGACCATATGGCTTGCTGAAAGTGAGGAGACTTGAAGCATGTGCTGATGAGGATCCAGGATTGAAGCTTTCAGTAGGGATCATAACTCAATGCAAAGAAAACACAAATACTCACCACTGGGCCAGTAGGTGTTGAAAAGCAAGGAGGCTACTTTGAGGACTAAGGTGTGCTTAACCCAAACCAAGGTATTTTCAAAGGCCTCATATGCATGTGAAAACTGGACACTGGATAAGGGAGACTGAAGAAGAATCAATACATTTGAATGGTGGTGCTGGCAACAAGTATTGAAAGTACAATGAACTACCAAAGGAACAAACACATCTGTCTTGCAAAGAACACAGCCACAATGGTCATACTTCATCTCATGTACAGTGGAGAGGTTACAGAGAGGCCAGTCCCTGGAAACGAACATAGAGCCATGTAAAGGGTGCCCTTCTTCCTTGAAATAGTGCCAGCAGTGGGTTGCACTAAATGTCTTTAGTTACAATTATATCTCTAATTAGGATTTCTGAGTAATCCTGAAGCCCAACAGTTTTTCATATGTTTATTGACTATTTGGATGAACTATTCTCTAAATAGGCCTTTCATATATATTCTTCTGAGTTGTCTTTTTCTTATTAATATGATGCTGTCTACAAAATTACAAGATAAATGCTGCTTTTAACAAGTCTGCAACATATACAAGAGGGCTTCAAAAGCTTGAGGAATAATTCCATTGCCTTTTAATTCTACTTTTCTATGAACTTATTGAAGTACCCTTATATATGATGAATGCAGTGTTAATATCTATAATACACTAAGAGTGTCTTTATGATTTCAAACTCTTCCCTTCAGACAATGGAACATAGCATGGAGAAGCATGAAAAAGCTCGATGATTTGTTCAGAAGCTATAACTCACTTCACAGCATGCTCAAAAAGAATGTGGAACCCAAAAAAGCCCAGTAGAGAAGGGAAAGTTTTTGTTCATTCCAAAAAAGAGAACATAATGGAATATGTGAACTGTACATGATAAAGAGAAAAGAAGAGGCTGCAGCTTTAAATAATAATGAGTCAAAGCAGGCTGGCCAGGCTCAGAGTCAAGGGTGGGAGTGAATCAGAGCCTGATAAAGGTCAACCTCCACCCTCTTTTTGTGAGCCTCCCTTGCTGTTCACGACTTTTAACTACAGTGGGGGCGTTGCATCACCCATTCCAAGAGAGCCCTGGATCTTAACTCATTTATTCTTCTATACCAGACCTAAAAGTTACAGTGCCTTTGTGATCTCTGTGGCTGACAAGAAGACCAGTCTCAGGGGAACGGGGCTTGCAATGAACTTCGAAAGCCAGACCCACTCTCTCCTACAGATGCCAAGCCTCAGTCACAGCCAGCCTGTTTACATCGTAGAAGTTTCTAACAACATGCTGTTCTTAAGTATGAAAAGGATCCTACTAATCTCCACCAAGTAAAGCAATTTAAAATGCTTCCAACCTGCATTATGTTATTAATCCGTAGTCCATGATTGATTGTTAAATAATGCAGATACTTCTAAACCAAATATTTTAACCCATAGCATCTGCATGAAAAGGCTGTCTTCCTATATCCATGAGAGACATCAATCATTCAATCAGAGAACTCCTTCCTTTTCAATCTGATATTTGTTCCTTTATATTTTTAAAATTTTGTTTTTGCTATTGTTGCTGATTTTTTTTATCACATTGAGATAGACATCAACTTTATTCACAAAGCACAACCACACTCACCCCTCCTCCAGTTCTACCCTCTGGGTAAAGACCACCACTCACTCTTGCACCACTTGATCAATGGCCAACACCAGCCCAAACCATTCTCAACTGCTCTACATGAACTGCCGAGAACTGTGCACAAACTCTGTGTTAGTGTGGGTAGACTAGAGAAACAAATTCACAAACATGCATATGGATATAAGGTAAATGCTTATTTCCAAGAGAAATGAAGCATTGAGAAAACATCCCAACTTAGTCCAGTTAAAGGTCATAAGTCCAATATTAACCCATATGTCCAATACCAATCTATAAAGTCTCCGTCTGACTCAAGAAGTATATGCTATGACACCAGGACAATAACAGGCCAGTTGATGAAGAGTCTTGTGTATCCAGAGGCAGTAAAAGCAGTAGAAGCATCCTGGTGCTGGCAGGGGTGTATCCATGGCTCCTCATTTCCAGGGCTCAGTGTCCATCAGCTATATCCACTGGCAGTAGAAGCATCTCAGTGCTGGTAGGGGTCTCCCTGTGATTTCGCAAGCATCTCACTATTTGCAGGAGTCTCCAGTTGGCTTCTTTGGCCCTGGAAGTTCAGTTCCATCAGGATAGCCCATATGGCTTCTCCTCCAGTCTCCAGAAATCAGAATCTATCAGCATGCTGTCATCTCATCTTGTCAGTAGTTTGTCTCCAAGGAACTGAGTCTCTGGTCTCTCATCTCCACAGTGGAAATATCATGAGACTACCCAGAATGCTCAGAGAAAGCCATGCCCACCCAGAGTTCTGATTGGCTATCTGCATATTGACAGGCTAGACTCTACCCCTGTACTCTTAGTCAAATTGACACCAGAGTACATGACTGCCACATAGTCCATGCTCCATCACATCTACCAGAAAACCAATGATGAGTGTCCAGGTGCACTTAACTAGTGAGCACAGTAACATACTATCTCCCTATCTCACATATATAAAAACAATCTAAAAAATAAGCTAGACAAAATATAATGGCATACTATCACAAATTAGATACAAAAATACCACCATGTCTCAGTGAACAATCCCACACTGTGTGAAGAAATAGGACAGTGTGGCTCAAACCAGGTCACCAAAACACAGAGCTAGAAAGCATTCCTGAAGCATAAATGGCATTGGAACTACCTGATAAGAAATTTAAAGAAACCATCGTTAGGTGCCTTCAATATACTGAGATAAAGATTGATAAAAACAAAGACAAAAGCCATAAAATTAGAAGCACATTTCTGGGAAAATTCAAGAAAGCACTAGAAGGAAATGACACAATAAAATAATAACTAAAAATAATGCAAGAATGGCAGTTTCATTATCTTTTAATAGCATTTTACTTGAATGTTTTGAGCTAACAAAAATAAATTAAGCTAGAAAAAAGAAATCAAAGTAAAAATTATATACCAAACAAAAGTGTATCTCAAGTATGATGAAAAATCAGACATTTCCAAATGAACAGAAATTAAAAGGATTGAATTTGGAAATGAGACTAACTGCACCAGACATATTAAATGTCTTGAGAGAGAGAGAGTCAACAACAGTAAATAGCCACCTGATATTAACACATGCTATCACCTAGACACCAACACAGATATAAAAAGCACACTGTCTTCAAGTGGATTTAAACTCATAGCAACCCTCGATAGGGTGTCTGGGAGAAAGCAGTCTCATTGTTCTCCCAGAGTGCAGTTGATGTGTTTGAACCAACAACCTTATGGTTGGCAATCTAACCCTTTGTTGAAAGTACCGCCAAACCTCCAATCCAGATATACAAATATTGGAAGAGAATAATAGCGACCACTAGGAAAATTAAACTTCTCATCAAAATAAGAAAGAGGAAAATCACAAGTAGTTAGTAGCACTAAACTAACAATTAAAGAAATGAAAATAAAATTCACAATCAAAAATAACATAGAAGATAAATAAGGAAGTCAACAGCAACAAACACATCAAAATTGCAGCAAGGACTTCAAACTTAGAGATAATTCTAATTAACATAAATAAATACTTTCAATTATTGGTCAAGAGAGTACTGGATAAGAAAATAGGAAGCATGCCATCGACATATAATCAAAAATAAATTAATAATCAAAGAATAGAAAAATATAGGAAGGGGCAGCGATGCTCACAAAAAGAAACAAACAAACAAAAATATAAGAATCAAATGGCAATCAGCATGCAGCAGAAGGGATTATATTAACTTCTGATAAAACAGATTTTAAAGAAAAATATCACCATAAGAGACAACATAGTATATTTTATCATGATTGAAGGTTTAATTGAACAAGAGGATGAAAGATCGCCCAAAGACATAAGTCAGACTTAAGCAAAACCGAAAGGGGAAGCAGACAACCCTAAAATAATAGTAGGAGATTCGAAACATGCAATTTTTAAGAAGGAAAATCTCAAGTGGAAAGAAATTCTGCAAAGACAAAGGAGAACTAAACAATACAATCAACCAGTTTGACCTCAGAGAAGAATCTAGAACATTGATCCCATCAACAGCACAATATACATCTTTTACAACACCATGGAACTTTCTCTAGAATTGACCTCTTAAATACTATAAATCAAACCTCAATGCCTTTTAAAACATCAAAATTCTACAAACCAAACTTCTCAGATAACAGTGATATGAAGATGGAAAGCACCAAAAGATCAAGAGAAAAAGTCATTAGCTATTGAATAGCATCTCTTATAAAAAATTACTGAGTAATAGGAGAAATAATAAACTTTAAAATCCCCTAATATATGAGAATGAAAACACAACATACCAGAATCTTTGGTACACAACAAAACAGTGATCACAGACAATTTTTGACCATAAAACACATATCTAAAAAGTAGAGAGAACCAAGATTAACACCTTAATCCAACATCTTCAGTAATTAGAAAACAAGTGGCAAACTAAGCTTACAATCATCAGAAGAAAGGAAATAATGATTAGAACAGAAAGAAAAAAAATGAAACCGAAAAACAGTAGGAAGAACAAAAAGATTAGAAATTGATTTTTAAAAAAGATTTATATAATCTACAATCCACTGGTAAATCTAACAAAGGAGAGGATGCAAATAATACAGATAAATGAAGTAGGTAACATCACAGAAGAATCAGCTAAATGTTTTTAAAGATTAATAGGATATTATGAACAACTGTATTCCAATGAATTTGAAGTCTAAATAATTGGACAAGTATTTAGAAACACAAACTGAGGTTAATTTTTTTTTTAAACAGAGCCATGATAAAACAGGAAGTTAGAAAGGTAATTTAAAGACTCTAAATTTTTTAAAAATGTCCTGACCCAGAAAATTCACTTGAAAATTGTACCAATATTCAAAGAAGGGCTACTCAATAGTTTCCAAACTATTGCAGAATACAGAAAAGGTAGGAATAATTTTGAAAGCATTTTGTGAAGCAAGTCTTACCTTATTTCCATAGTTAAGCAACAGCACAGGTTGGAAAAGCTATAGAAGTCAATCAGTATTCCTCATGAACACTTACTTACTGGAGTCCATGGAGTCCATGCTGACTCAAAGTGACCCCTATAGGACAAAGTGGAATTGCTTCTTTGGATTTCTGAGACTGGAACTCTTTATGGGGGTAGAAAGCCTGATCTTTCTTCTTCTTCTTCTTCTTCTTCTTCTTCTTCTTCTTCTTCTTCTCCTCCTCCTCCTCCTCCTCCTCCTCCTCCTTTTCCTCCTCCTTTTAAATTTTAAATCATTTTATTGGGAGCTCATACAATTCAGCACAATCTATACATCCATCCACTGTGTCAAGCACTTTTGTACATTTGCTGCCATCATTTTCAAAACATTTTCTTTCTACTTGAGCTCTTAATAGCATCTCCCCATTCTTTTCCCTCCCTCAAGAATCCTTGAAGAATTATAAATTATTATTATTATTTCATGTCCTGCACAGAGTGATGTCTCCCTTCACCCACTTTTCAATTTTCCATCCCCCAGGAAGAAGGTAATATGTAGAATAGATCATTGTGATTTTCCCCCTCTCTCCTCCCACTTTTTCCTAACCCTCCTGATATATCTACTCTAATTGTTGGTCATGAGGGGGTTTTCTGTTCTGTATTCCCTGTGTTTCCAGCTCTTATCTGTACTAGTGTAGATTCTCTGGTTTAGCTGAATGTGTAATGTAGAATTGGGATCATGATGGTGGGAAGGAAGTATTAATGAACTAGAGGAAAGTTGTGTATTTCTCATATTGAAGGTCCTAGCTAACAGCATAAGACAAGGAAAAGACATCAAAAGTATCCATCTGGAGAAAGAAGAAGTGAAATTATCATTATTTGGACAGGATATGATTCCATACATCGAAAGTCCCCAAAATTTTACTAGTGGAGTGTTGAAAGCAATTCTTGTATCCCAATTCTACCTTAAAAATCTGGCTCGACCAGATGCTATACACTGGCACAGATAGGAAACGGAAACATTGGGAATTCAGGACAGATGATCCTTTCAGGACCAGTGATGAGAGTGGTGATACCTGGAGGGTAGAAGGTAGGTGGGCTAGAAAGGGGGAACCGATTATAAGGATCTACATATACCCTCCTCCCTGGGGTACAGACATGGAAAGTGGACGAAGGCAGGCATCAGACTGTGTAAGATATGACAAATTATGAAGAGATATGACAAATTATGAAAGAGGGGGAACAGGGATGGAGGGGAAAAACTGAGGATTGGGTGCCAAGGGCTTAGATAGAAAGAAAATGCTATGAGAATGATGAGGGCAGTGGATGTACAGACGTGCTTGACACACAATGAATTTATGTATGGATTGTCATTAGAGTTGTATGAGTCCCCAATAAAATGATTTTTAAAAAAAAGAAAGTTGCATGTTTCATCAGTGTTATACTGCACCCTTACTGGCTCAGCTATCTGCAAACCTTATATAAGAGAATGTCAAGTTGTCCACAGATGGGCTTTGGATCTCCACTCTATATTCCTCCTCATTCACAATGATATGATTTTTTTGTTCTTTGATGTCTGATACCTGATCCTATCGACACCTCGTGATCACACAGGCTGGTGTGCTTTGTCCATATTGACTTTGTTGCTTCTCAGCTAGATGCCCACTCATCTATCTTCAAGCCTTTAAGTCCCAGATGCTATGCCTTTTGATAGCATGGCATCATCAGCTTTTCTTCACCATATTTGCTTATGCACCTAGTTCGTCTTCAGCAAACCTGTTGAGAAGGTTAGTATCATGGAATAGAACAAAGTGTTCTTTCGATGAGGAAGTACTTGAGTAGAAGTCCAATGTCCATCTGCTTCCTTAATACTAAACCTATAAATATAAGTAACATATCTATTTCCTCATTGTCATATATAAATATATTTACATATGCACATGCCTGTATTTAGACCTTTGTAAATGCCCTCTGCCTCGCAGGGTGTAGGAGGCCTGGTAGGGTTTGATCAAGGGCAATGTAACTGAGAGGAGTTACTAAAACACAAATGAAGGCTGAACATGATAGTGGGACAAGAGGAAAGTAAAAGCCTGATCTTTGAAATCACAGGTGGTGTGTTAGTCCAGGTAGACTAGAGGAACAAATTTCAGAGACACGCATATAGGTATAAGGAAAGGGTTTATATACAAAAGAAATGTGACCCTAAGAAGGCATCCTAATCCAGTCCAGTGCAAAGTCATAAGTCCAATAATAACCCATATGCCCGAAATCAGTCTATAAAGTCTTCTTCCGACTCAGGAAATCACAGGTCAGTGAGTGAAGAATTCTGGCGCTGGCAGGGGTCTCCCCATGGCTCCTCGCTTCCAGGGCTCAGGTCTATCAACAGCATGCCACTCCAGCTTTAGAGGTCCGGCTCCATCGAGGCAAAGCTGTGTGGTCTCTCCGCCGGCTCCTCCAGCTTCTCAGATGCTGCCAGCTTGCCTGTGATTAATCATCTCTGAAACTAACTCTCAACAACTGGAGATGATAGCTTCTCATCTTCATGAGGGAAATATCATGAGATTTCCCAGGAGTCTCAGGTGAAAGCCATGCCCACACAGAGGCCTCATTGGCTACTCAATGGTTTCTCCAGATTAACAGGCCAGACTCCACCCCTACATTTCAATTATAAAATTAACATAAGCATATGACTGCCACAGGTGGTTTCAAGTTGCTGACCTCATCATGGATCACAACCCAACACACACCACCAGAGATCCACTAATGAATAGACACACTGAAATATTCAGCACTATTCTAGCCAACAGTCCAACATCATATCCAGATATAATACACCAGCACTGAGATTCATATGAGAAAATGCGAGGTGACCTTACATGAGAAAAACAATCCATGTAATCCATCATGCAAATGAAACAAATGACAAGAAACGCCTGATCATCTCAATCAAAGTAGGAAGGCGTTTGATTGCCTGTCAATCTCAAAAGCTCCCAGAAGTCTACCAATTTACCTATGAACTTTGGATTAATTCCTTTACATTCAGAAACCTACCACCTGATTACCAATTGTGTATTCATCAAGCCCTGCAATTATGTAAGTCAGAAGAAATCTCCAGCCTGACATCTGACACATAGACTTGGAATTTAAATGCCTATGTGTCTAAAATCTAGAGAAGACTTCAACACCTTAATAACAAAAAGACATACAATCCAAGTATTAGGAAAGAAGTAACAATGAAAATGGTAAACATGGGGTAAAAGTGGGTTAGGTGATGTTACAGTGTAGGGATTGCAGTTAATGACATTAAACAAATATGTTTGAATTCTTTAATGAAAAGCTAATTTACCCTGTAAGTTTTCCCTCAACTCACAGCAAAAAACTAAAATAAGAGGATACAGGATGGCACGATCTCCCAGCCCTAATCTGTTGTACAGTTTGTCATACAGTGATAGCTTGAATGTTGCTGTAATGTTGTAAACTATGCCACCGATATTTCAAACACCAAAAGGAAGACATAAGGTGAATAGGTTTCAGTGGAACTTTCAGATTAAGAATATACTAGATACGATTGCTGAAGACAAATGTATACAGAAGCAAACAGAGTAGAAGAAACAATGGTGCTCAGCTACCAAATGATTGAATGCCTGGAGTCTCAAAGACTTGAAGGTAAATGAGTTGCCATTCAGTGCAGAAACAGCAAAGTCTACATGGAAGAAGCACACCAGCCTGTGTGATCAAGAGGGGCCGAAGGGAGCAGGTCTTGAGCATCAAAGAACAAGAATCACATCATTACGAATGAAGTGGAGAGCAGGATGAGGACCTAACGCCCACTGATAGGTAAATGGTCACCACTTCACAGGGGAGTCACAGGGAGGAGACAGACCAGTCAGGGGGAACAGGGCAGTGATGATGCATACAAGTTTCCTCTAGTTCTTGGAACCTTCCTCCCCCCAACTATCATGGTCCCAGCTCTACCTTACAAGTCGAGATGGACTGGAGAGGGTACACTAGTAGAAAGGGGAGCTGGAGATATGGGAAAAACCAGGAGGGATGAGCCCCTTTGGGCCAGTGGTGAGATTGGAGCTGCTGCATGGGTGGAAAGAAGGTGGGGTAGAGAGACGGAACCAACTGCAAGGATATACACATAAGCTCCTAGTGGAAGGACGGGAATCAAAGGAGTGGGCTGGGGGAGAGGTTGGGCAGTGTAAGATATGACAGAACAATAATAATTTGTAAAGTGTTAAGGATTGGTGGGGAAGGGAGAGCAGGGGAAGAGGGGAAAAGATGGAAAAGCCGAACCAAGGGCTCAAGGGGAAAAGGCAGATGTGTGGAGAATGATGACAGCAGTGAGCATGTGAAGGTGTTTGGCACAGTTTGTTTATTTATGTATTGTGAAAAATGATGTATGAGCCCCCAATAAAATGATTTTTACAAAAAAAGAATATACTAGAAAGAATGACTAGGCTATCCATGTCTGAGGGATTACACTGAAAATCTTACAAATATCAGTGGAACTTTGCCTGATATACTTAAAACCTTAGGAATAACTGAACTGCATAATTCCCCCTGGTATAGTGCTAAAAGATGAGAGAGAACTATCTTTCCAAAGTAGAGGAAACAATAATGACAAAGATGGAATAAATCTTCCAGGACTGTCAGCTGATGAGGCACAACTCAAAATGAGAAGAAACAGCTTAAGCATATATTAATAATCAAAACATAGAGTACAGAATGTTTTCACCTAGGAAAACTGGAAGTCATCAAAATGAAATGGAATGCTTATGGATCAATGCTCTTGGCATAAGTGAGGAGAAATGGACTGATATTGACCTTGTCGAATCATGTAGTTTGCCAGGAATGACAAATTCAGGAAGAATTACATCCAATTCATCATCAAAAAGAACGTTTCCTCACCCCATGGACAAAACTAAAATCAAAAATACAAATGTAAAACCCAAAGCTACCAGAATCATCAATGAGAAAATTGGGACAAACCTAAGGGCCCTAGTGCAGGGAATACACAGGCTATCTGAAATAACAAAGGACCATGCAAAAAAAGAATTTTATCAGCTTCAACATACTCTCCATTATACTTAATACATTTATCACATCTTCAATTCCACTCTTAGGAACATTTTTTAAACTCATCTGTGTGGATGGCTCACAGCGCCTCTCTAGGTGTTCTTTACTTCTTTGTGTTGAGCAGGCACATAATTGTGGTGACAAAACAGTTCCCCTGTCTGCCATAAATCAGGTCTTTTTTGTGGCACACTCTTAGTGCTATCTTTTCAGAACCGCTAAATAGAAAGCTTCATTAACAGTCTGACCTGGTACAATGAACTCCAAATTTGCATCACAAATACAGAGGAGCATCATCTTAATCTTTGATTTTACTTGATGAGCTTTTGAGGGGAAAGGTGACAGTGGTGTCTTCCACTGGCTTGATTTATGTTTCCTTGCAGAGTTGTAAGAATAGCACCATGTATCATCATCTTGGAAAAGCAAGTCTAGTTCACTTCAGAGCACAGCATGTTTCCATGCCACACTTTTTTTCCTAGTCAGTGAGAACCTGAGGCACAAATTCCACAGCTACGCTTTTCATTACCAAATCTTTCATTACAATTTGCTGAATCGAACTCCAGGATAGTCCAGACAGCTTTCTCTTCTCTTCAATGATCTGTTGTCAGTCTTAAAGTACAAGTGCATGAGTTTTGTTGACCTTTTTATCTATTTGGTAACATAAAAGATTTCCAGAACAAGTTTTGTCATCATTCGACATTTCACCTATTTTGACAGCAGAAAGCCACTTGTACACTTGAGTTTTTTTCTATAGCACTGTCCTTGAAAGCTGCCTTCAGTACCATAAGAGTTTCTGCAACAATTTTCATGAGCAAGAAGCAAATTTTCACAGATCCATGCTGTTCTCTGAAATTCGTCATCACACATAACAAGGTTCAAGCAAAATTTCTTTTATGAAAAAAAGTATCTGTGACCAGAGAGAATATTCCCAGGCAATGCTACTGGAAACACTAACTCAGAAAGAGTAGCTTAATGCTCAAAATTGTGTTTGTTTACTACAAAACAAATTCAAAGACAGTCATAATATGTAAGCAAGAATTTTATATCAAAGAGCAATTGTACATTATGAAAACATCCCAGCTCAGTCCAGGCAAGTCTATAATTCCAACATTAGCCTATATGTCCATAACCAGCCTATAAAGTCTTATTCAGATCCATTGTAGCACATGCAATAACACAGAATGCAGGAAGAAAAATCACAGGTCAGTGGGTACAAAGTCTTGTGGATCCATTGACGGTGGAAGCACCTCAGAGCGGAGTTGTGTCTCTACAGGGTTCCACCAGTCCCAGGCCTCTGGCTCCATCACCACAATACATCTGGATCTTCAGCATAAAGACAAGCAGAAAGAGTCTCCTACCTCCAGGGTAGAATACAGGAGTTCCCATAATCCTCAGGAGAAGGCCATGCTCACACGCACATCTCACTGGCTATGACCTGATTGGCAGTCTAAACTCCAACCCTTCGAAAGTTGACAGGAGATATGTAACTACCACACTTGCCTAGCAGGAAAAGTTCATCCTATGAGAGTTCTGCCCAGTGGAGTTTTTTCTGTTTTTTGGGGGGTGGGGTAGGGTGGTACCCCCTTGTACATCAAAAGACTCCATTGAAAGAGTAAAAAGAAAACCCACAGACTGAGAATAGAAATTTAGTAACGACATAATGGGCAAAGAACTGACTACTAAAATCTATAGCATAGTGCAAGCCTACAAGAGGAAAAGGATTAATAACCCTCTGAGAAATTGGGCAAAGGATCTGAAGTGATAATTCACAAAAGATGGTACTTGAATGCCTAATAAACACATGAGGAAATCCTCCCTGTTACTATCCATCTGGAAATGCAAGTAAAAACAACTGTGGGATATCACCTCTCACCCATAACTGTCGCCCATCCTGTGGGTTTATAAGACCATAACTATTACAGGTGTAAAAAGCCTTGTTTTTCTCCCTTTGAGAAGCTGGTGGATTTGAACTACTGACCTTCTGGTTGACAGCCTAATGGTAACCCATGCTTTCTCTAGGGATCCTTCCTATAGGGTAACTAGGAGTTGGAATCAACTCAATGGTGGTGAGGTCCAAAGAAAGGTGACCCAAAAGAATGCAGAAGTAATTGAACGATAGCATTTATCTCACATGCAAATAAAGTTTTGCAACAGATTATTCAGCAACACTTACAGCATACCTTTGACAGAGAGCTTCCAGAAATTCAAAGCAGATTCAGAACAGGACGTGGAAAGAAGGTATCATTGCTGTCATCAGCTACATCTTGACTAAAAGCAAGGAATATCACATTTTTATTTGTGCTTTCCTGACTGTGCAAAGTCATCGGATTATGTGAATCATAACAAATTAAGGATAACATTGAGAATAAAGGTAATTCCTGAACACTTCATTGTGCTCATGTTTAACCAGTACCTGGACCAAGAGTCACTGGCGGAGAACAAGGGAAAATAGAAATATAGAGTGAATTGAAATCAAGAAAGTGATATGCCAGGGTTATATCATTTCCATATACTTTCTCAATCTATATTCTGGGCAAATAATATAATAAGCCTGTATAAAAAAGTGCAGTAACCAACCGAAGGGGAGCATATTGTTTATATCCATACAGGGAAAGAAGAACCAAACTTAAATCTGGTGTTCTGCAAATGAAGGGGGAGGAAGAGAGAGTGGAATGCATCCTGACCCATCTAGCCTGGAGGTTGATCTCCCCAGTCAGAAGAGTCATTGTACAGAGAGGACCATATCGCCAGCTCCACTATAAAATACAGCATCCCTTGCTGACCCAAGGCCCTACCTACAGGTACAACACTGCAGAAGCAGGGTGGGTAGTACCCCCAGTCTGACCCCACCACACCAAGGCAAGGGTGTGAAGCAGAGCAGCAGGAGGAGCAGAACAAGGAGTTCCCGAGGGAGTGTCAAGGATATACTTTGGGGCCAGGATGTGACACCCCATCTGACTCAACTGGAATGGGAGTGGGGTAGGGTGCAGGGAACACTCCTGGGGTCAATGAACAGACCTTGAACTATTTACAGGTTTTTCTTTTGTAATCATTATTATTTACTTATTTATATATTTTTTTCAGGACATTGGTTTTGTTGTTGTTGCCATCCTTTTGTTTTCTTGTGTTGTTTCATCTTGCAACATCTTGTTTTTTTGTACATATTATTATCTCTGCAAGTCTATCTTGATAAGATAAACTGAATAAACAGTCGGAAGGAGAAAAAAATGGCACTAATGGTTCCAGGGGAACATGGGAGATGGGGAGGCAGGGGTAAGGAGTTGGTACTGACCATCCCAGGGACAAGGGAACAGCAAGTGATCCAAAATCAGTGGCAAGGTGGTTGTAAGAAGTCTGATAGGGATTGATTAAGAATAATGTAATGGAGAGAAATTATTGAAACCCAAATGAAGGATGAGATTGGTGGAAGGACAAGAGGAAAGTAATAGGAACTAGAGGAAATAACTGGGAGAAGAAGAGAATTTACAGAGGTCTAAATACATCCTTGATGCTCACCTTCCCAAAGTAAACACTGAAGACAAATGTGTGCACAAGCAAAAGTAGTGGAGAAAGCTGATGGTGTCTGCCTATTAAAGATATAGTATCTGGGATCTTAAAAGTTTGAAAGTAAGCAAGTGACCTTATAGCTCAGAAGCAACAAAGTTCACATGGAAGAAGCACACCAGTCTGTGTGACCACAAGTAGCAATGGAAGCAGTTATTAGGCATCAAAGAACAAAAAAACATATTGCATGTCCATCTTCTTGATATGATTGCTGAAGACAAAGATGTGCATAAGCAATTGTGATGAAGAAAGATGATGGTGCCCGGCTATCAAAAGACATGGTGGCTAGGGTCTTAAAGGCTTCAAGGTAAACAAGCGGCCATCCAGTTCAAAAGCAACAATGCCCACAGGGAAGAAGCACACCAGCCTGTGTGACCATGAAGTGTCCAAGGGATCAGGGATCAGGCATCAAAGAATTAAAAATTAAATCTTTGCAAATGAGAGGGAATATAGATTGGAGAGCCAAGGTCCATCTCCAGGGGAAGTGATATCCCCTTACAGAAGGGTTGTGGTGGGGAGACAAACCAGTCAGGGCACAGTGTAGCAATGATGAAGTATGCAACTTTCCTCTAGTTCTTAAATGCTTCCTCCCCCTCACTATCATGATCAGAATGCTACCTTACAAATCTGGTTAGAGTAGAGATGCACACTGGTAGAGTTAGGAACTGGAAAAATGGAGAATCCAGGACAGATGATCCCTTTAGGACAGTGGCAATACTGGGAGAATGAAGGGAAGGTGGAGTAGAAAGGAGGAACTGATTATAATGATCTATTCTATATATAACCTTCTCCCTAGGGTACAGACAACAAGGAAGTGGGCGAAGGGAGACATCAGACAGCATTAGATATGACAAAATAATAATAATTTATAAATTAGCAAGGCTCATGAAGGAGGAGGAAGCAGGGAAGGAGTGGGAAAAGGAGAAGCCAATACCAAGGGCTTAAGTAGAAAGTAAGTGTTTTGAAAATAATGGTGGCATCAAAAGTAAAAATGTGGTTTGTATACAATAGATGTATGTATGGATTGTGCTAAATATTGTACAAGCCAACAATAAAATGATTTCTTTTAAAAAAGAAGTGTCTACATGGAATCAGGTCTGGAAGAAGGCTTATAAACTATCTGAAATATATGTATGACACAATCTTGCTTATTGAAAGTGAAGAGGACTTGAGGACCTTTCATATAAATATCAAAAGTACAGCCTTCTGTATGAATTATGATTCAGTGTAAATAAAGTATAAATCTTCACAACTGGACCAATAGATAACATCATGGTAAATGTAGAGAAGATTCAAGCTGCCAAGAATTTCATCTTACATATATCCAACATCAATGCTCATCCAAGCAGCATTCAAGAAATGTCACAGATGTTGCACAGGGCAAATGTGCTGGAGAGAACCACTTCAAAGTTTGGAAAATCAAGGACATCATTTTGTGGAGTCAGGTGCACCAACCCATAATTTTTGATCACCTAATATGCTTGTGAAAACTGGACACTGAATAAGGAAGACTGGAGTAGAACAAATGCATTTAAATTATGATGTTGACAAAAAATTCTGAAAATACGGTGAATTGCAGGTAAACAAGCAAATCTGTTATGGAAGAAGTCCATCCAGAAAACTCCTTGGAAATGAGGTATATTTTTACATTGGTCTGACGTTACTTTGGGCATATTGTGAAGAAAAACCAGTTCCTGGAGAAAGACATCATACTCGGGAGAGAAAAGCAGCTGCCAAAAAGAGGGAAATAAGTGATGTGCTAGGTTGGCACAGTAGCGGCAACAATGGGCTCATGGTCAGCAACAATTGTGAGGAGAGCATAAGATGGGGCAGTGTTTCATTGTGCTACACCTAGGGTTGCGATGGCTTGGAACCAACTTGAGAGCACCTGACAGCCATCACGGCTACCTTTATCTATATATGATAACGTTAAGGTCAACAAGGGTTAATGGAATGTCCAGAGAAAACGGAGAGGATAAGGCAGTGAGAATCATGGGAAAGGAAGTATTATTCATAGTCTTGGATGCATTTGTGCCAGGTTTGCATCACTGTAGCCCCTGGGCGTTGCAAACTGTTTGTTCTCAACTGCCTTCCTGAAACCTAATGGGCTGAGTCTACCCTGTGATGTCACAGAAGGAATGCCTGGTGATTTACGTCAGTCATGATTACAGCCAGGAACACCTATGAAACAGCTCTACTCTAACACGTGGATCATCACAAGTCAGAATCCACATGGTAGCAATGTGGTTCATTATAGTGTGAGGCATTGTTCTTTTTGCTGTTCGCATTGCTATTGAGGGGAAAGACCCAGCTCTTCTAAGGTTTCTGCACTGATTGCTTTCTTTATTGGTGTCCTTTCTAGCTAACAACCCAAGACAAAGAGGGGAGATCACTGCACGAACCATGACCTCGGCTGAGTAGCATTAACTAAGGCAGGGGGTGCAGTGTGATGAAACCCATATCCTTAACATTCGTACCCTGCTCATCGGCCCCGTCTTTCCTAGCATTATGACTTTAAGGCCATGCCAGAAAGAAAGGCACTCCTGAAGACCGCTATCATGCTCAATCAGGTGATGAGATGAGCCAGGTGCTTAGTCTGTAGAAGAACCAATGAACTTGGTAAGGGTGGACGGGGAGTAACAGAAGTTATGTGCATCGCCTTAACTAAATCCTGCTCTGTGACACAAACATAAGGCAAGAAAATGAGGATCAAAATGCAATTTATCCATCCTCCCAAACTCCTGGTAGATCTCCCAGCCATCTACCCTATGGTCCCCACCAATTCCACTGGGGTTCGACAAGATTATGGCCTGGAAATGGATGGCTTCATTGTCACAGATTGGGACAGCAAAACTACTTAGCTCATATGCTCTAGGCTCCTTCACTGCCACATAGAATTTAGTTACCATTTGTTCCGCACTATCAGAGAGAGAGATGATTAGGAGAAACAAATTCAGTGGCATATACTTAGTAATTTTTCATGTAACATGGCATGTTCTTTAAAGTCAGATGCTCAGGCAATTTAACTGTACTTTCTCAAATCATGTGGGGTTGCTGGTGTGCCCTTTGCATTTACCTGTCCCTTGGTCTGCCAGGGTTCCCTGCCTCCTCTCATATTTCTCATGGTTGGATCCTCCGGATTATTTAAAACTTCTGATGAAGTGTGGAATTCTTTTATTTGGATCTTCAAATAGCAAACAACCTCCTCCCACTTTCTAGCACCACCAGTTACTCCTCAACCTGTGATCTTCATTTGTCCCCTTCTTTTTCTATCTTTGTTTTGTCTTGGCAAAAACACTGCATGAGGACAGCGATCTGATTTATCTTATTCATTGCTATTCCTCTTACACCTAGAATGTTACCTACCACATAGCATTTATTAAATAACAATGCATGGGCTGAATGATGTTCTTCCTTGCCCCTCGATAAGACCAGTTACATCAGGTGATGTTTTCTGAAGTACACATTTCCTTTTCTAGTGAGCGTGTTGTGCCAGAACGCTATGGATGATGCAAATGGTTTGTGTTTCAGGTTGCTAGCCAGAGAGGGGAAGTGCAAGTCCATCCATAGATACCTCCACAAGAAAAGTTTGGTGATCTACAGCCCAAAACATCAAGCACTAAACACTAGTGGAGTGCATGCAGTTCTAGTCTGACATATGTGAGATCACCATGAACCGTGATTGATTTGATGGCAATGATTTGTTTATTTTGATATTGCTCTGAAGGCAGTTTTATTTGAGAGTTGCATAAAATGGCTGACAATACACAAAGTCAATGGAAAAGAACATTAGAATGTATGTCCTTGTCATGTTGTCACTAGATTACAAGCTCCTTGGGGGTAGAAACTGTCTTTTTATAGTTGCAGTTTCCATAGTGCCTAACAAGCACCATAAAATGCACATCTATAATATGAGCTTAGCTGTATCAAATGGAATTGGACAGAATAGCACAAACGTCTGCAGAAATGTTCCAATGCTCACTGGAGGTAACAATAAAACTGCAAACTAATACCCAATTCCTCTGTAGCATTGGCTTAGGTCTTAGAAAAGCACTATCTATAATTAGGCATTTTGTTCTTTTTTTATCAGAGGGATGAGGAAAAAAGCTCTTACTTTCTGGGTGGCTGGGGAAGCAGAAAATAAACTACTGTTTGAAACAGAAATGAAGATACTTTGATTCTTTCCATTTTACCACCAGACTCCTGATTAAAGGTACCACTTCTCATTTTTCTTCTTAAATTGACTCTTTTTCTAGTATCGTCACCCTCACATCTAATGTCTGTCTTCACACTGGAAACCTGAGATCATAAAAATTAAAAATAGAATGATGCTTTTAATGTCAAGAAAACATCATAAACTGCTGTAGCTAATGACTTGTTTCTTGTTAACTCCTATATTAGGAGTCAAAGCAAAATGATATCTTCATTTTTTGACTGTATGCTCTGTGACCAACAAGTGTATCACATGTAGAATGCTGTATAGTCTCTACAGAAATCTGTGGGCCAGTATTATTGTTGTTAATTTCATAGTTTTGAACATTTTATTGAGGACTCTTACAGCTATTGTTAAAATCCAGACACCAATTGTATCAAGCACATTTGTCCATATGTTGCCATCATTATTTTCTAGATATTTATTTTATTTTCTACCGAGCCCTTGGTGTCAGCGCGACTTTCCATGCCCCCCTGCCCCCTCATGGCCCCTTAATAAATTAGAAACTATTATTATTGCCAGCTCCAGTTCCTGAACATGTGGGTGCACTGAATACTTGCCATTGGTGAAATCTAAGTATGGAGTATAGTTTGGTTGATAGTGTTGAATAAGTCAATACCATGACATGGATATGTGTTATTGCACAAAGGATGAGATGAAGCTTTGTACAAGGGGTATATTGAAAGAATCTGGGAGAGGGGCTCAAGGCAACCTCTCTATACTAATTTTACAGCTTCTTAAAAGTCTAAATTATTTCCAAGTAAGTAATTTTTTAAATGCCCAAGGCTATTATGTAAATGGCACTGGATTTTTGCTAAGAGTCTTAGAAAAACTTGGGAAAAGTCGTGAATGAATTTTACAGGTAAAAACTTGAGCATCATAATTGTTTTGCTATAAATATCCAGGACAGAGATTGGTTAAGTGAATGGCAGGTTATGTAGCATGTCAATGAAAGTTTCTTCTGATTCTGGAGCACATTTCTAACCACCATCGAGGCACTGGATAGCTTCTCACTAGTCCTCCTCTCAGATGGCAGCAGCAGATGTTAACATTGGTAAAGCGGGACACCATTGACGGAGGGGGTGGTGGTGGTAATATTCCCTTCCCCTATTCTCCTGCCATCCCCTAGCTTGTCATACATTCTTTCCAAGAATTAGGAGATTTTAAAAAGCCACGGGACGTCAGAAAAATTGTTTGAGATCTGGAAAAATTGTTTGAAATTGGGACTGTCCCGCCAAAAGCGGGACATCTGGTCACCTTGCAACGGCTCCATGTTGATCCTCTTGCATTGGCTACTGGGGAGCTCATAACTAACTAATGCCCAATTTCAGCATCTACTGACAGCATCAGACTGTCAATTTCCTCCTGGGTTAGTTTGACTTCTGCTTTCATCCACCCATTTTTATCGCTTTCATACCCTCCAGGTATGTGTTAGTCGAAGCTTGATAGAAGAGGAAAACCAATGATATTCAATAAATGCATAAGTACAACTCACTGCCTTGAAGTCCATTCTCACACTCAGCCACATCCTGGGAGTATAGAGACCCAAGAGAAGTCAATGGTGGCAAGGTTGTAAAAGGTGAGAAGCTTCTCCTATCTTTATTTTGTTTTCTGAAAATTAAATATTTGGCAGGATTTTCCTTTAGCTAATTAGCATCCCTTCTTAACATTTTAAGTAACTGCTCATTTAGAGCAATGAATGATTGCTCGGAGATTAGAGTGTAGGGGAAATCTTTCTGTTGGGAATAATCTATTTATGTGGCTGTTTGGTTGAAGCAGAGATAAACAGAAAAAAATTTTCCCTCTCAACATGCGAGGCACACAGGAGAGAACAGGAGTGATTAATGAAATTATGCCTTTCACTAATAAATTTCTGACTTCAGATACAACTTAACAATTGTCGAGATTTTTGAGGGTCTTTTCCTCTTAGAAATTATTTTTTCAACTCATAGAAGACAGAAGGAAGCACCACACAGCTTCAAAACCCCATTTAAATCTGCTATATTGTGAATTATTTTTGGTTCTTAAGATAGTTTAGGTAATTTGTCATTGGCTCTACTGGGAATGTCGCTTTGTGCTCCGTTATTTATAATCTGCAGAAATTAATTATGCTGCTAATTAACAGCTTGCAAACAAATTATTGCTCAAGGAGTTATTTATTCAGCTATGAAAGCACAACTTCAGGGTTCTATGTAGATTCCTTCTGACAGCTCTTTTATTTCTTGCTTTTGTTACTGGATTTTTCTACTTCTAAGGTTCAGTAAAGGTCCACTTGGTGGTGTGGCAATTAGTCAGTATCTCAATAATGAGCAAGTGTGCCAGGGGCCCTATTGAGGGAAGGATAAAGTCAGGAGGTTTGCACATCCTGCTTAGTCTGTGCCCTAGAGTTGAGCAAGAAATTTATAAGATGAGTAGAGGTTCTTGGAAGGCTTCACAAAGTAGCCCTGGACACATGCTGGCATGAGACAAAGAGGATGGCAGATGTGTAAACATACCCATATATATCATCAATCTCTATGACCATGTTCATGGCAGATATCAATAAAGGATCACAGACATCTATTTCAGTTTGGAATCCTTCTCCATACAGGTCTTCAAGTAGTCACTACTGACTGTTCACATTGATGTTTGATTTCTCTGGTAGAAGGAAAGAGCTGGCCAAAATGGGAAGAGATTGGCCAATGGGCATGGAATAGTTGTGGAGAAGAGATCTCTTTCTCCTTTGACAAGACCTCAAAGGGGTCATCAAGACACCTTCTGACTCTTCTGATGCCCAAGAAGGTATCAAATAATTGGCTAATCGCAAAGATATTAATGGTCACTCCTGAGTAAAAGGGCACAGGGGGTCAAGAAGTATATTACACGTGAAAATGTGAAAAGAGTGCTGGGCAAGATTTAGCTGACTTGGTTCTGAACCAAGGACGGTGAAAGCCCAAGAGAATTCCTATACCTTTCTGGTGCTTTGTCTTTCAATGTCCCAGTGTACAACGTTTCAAGGCTGCTTGCCAGGTATTGGGTGTACATGGAGCAATTCAATCCAGATCTGTGCAAATTAGAAAAAGGAAGGCATTAAAGTCTTCATAACACCATCATTACACCTATTTAAAGGGAGGGAACAGAGTCAGGCTTCAAGACCAAATTGAAGAATTCACAAAACAGTATAGAAGAAAAACAAATGTAAAAATCACCTGTCTGCACCTAAATGCAATCTGCTGTATGTCAACCATTAAACACCCAATACATCAAGTTGCTTTACCCCTAAATTCAATGAAACCAGAACTACCCAGTGCCACTGAAGATATTCAAACCTTCCAACTTGCCTCATCTCAACATTCCATTTTCCTCTTCCTAGTCAACCAATTCCATCTCTCACACATTCCAGAATGTGTCCATTTTAAACAAATAAGTTCACTTTCTTTAAGCTCCTCTCTTAAGCCTGACAAAAACCCTCATTCAGCATATCAGTAAAATCTAGATCACTAGACCAAAAAACTTGGGTCACTTAGTTCCACAAATCTGTCCCAGGAGACACTAAGGGCTCCGGTACTGCACTCTCCCCTCACATCTCCAGAACTCAAGATGCCACCCATATACTGCTCACAGATCTGAATCTTAGGTTTTCAAGAAAAACCATAGCTATTTTGTTGAGTTTTTACTTGCCAAATTTGTCTAGTCAGTAATTGAAAGACATTTTCTGACTTTTTTTTTACAAACACATTTAACAAAAAAAAAAAACATCTAAAAATGTGGGACAGCTAATTGACAAAGTTACCCCCTACAAAGTTTCCCCTTTGATGCTCACAATCGGGAAAGGGCAACCCTAACCCATGAATACACAACTTGTAAATGTCTGCTTTGCACTGCCTCCAAATCACAGGGCACCCTTGATTGTGCCCCTGGAAAGTGACTGGTACTAGGAAGCTGAACACTGGTTCCAAGAACTCCCCGTGGAGACATTACATAGCTTCTTTTTCTCAAATAGGATGGCCTATTTTTATCCAATTAGGATAGCCCTTTCAGAAGCACCTTTAAGTCTTTCAGAAGTCAAAGTGCAACAAAGGATCCCATTTTAATTCTGGCTCCAAACTTGCTAACAATCTGACATGAGCCAGGCCTTTCAAGGACTTGGGCCTACAGTTTCTTCATCAAGAAAATGAGAGCAGTTACTTCTTAAACCTTTGGACAAAAATGTGCATAGCCTTGCTAATTGTGAAAAAGATGAAAACACTTTCATTCTCCCCAGTGGGGGCATACATAAAAACCTTTGTCATGGCAAGAATCAACACTTGGCTGACATGCAACGGGTTGGCAGTTGAAACCCACCCAACAGCTCCATAGGAGAAATACCTGGCCATCTACTCCTGTAATGATTTCAGTTTAGAAAATTCCATGAGGCAACGTCCTACTTTGTCATATCAGTTTACAACAAATCAAAAACCAACTTGAAAGTGCCCCAAAATAACAAGGGAATAAATGGGTCACCATGAATTAAAGCTGATTTAATAGAAACTAGCAACACTATCAGGGTATAAGCAAATATATTACCATTTAGTGATAAAATGAAACCCTTTACAACTAAACTAAGCACACTAGATATACATATATTAATATGAATTAAAACCAAGTGAATAAAGGAAAATGCAAAAGGATCAGAAACTTGTAATGCAATGTATATAGTGCACAATCTGCATGTTTATGTTTCTGTGCTTATTAACTAAAAGAATAAAAATGAGTTTAGGAGTGATACCAACTTCAGGATATTGTCTACTCTGAAAAGGGATGAAAGAGAGTGGTTGAGTAGAACTATTTTTGTTTCTAATAAGAATTCTACATGCTTCCCTTTGGGTCTAGTTCATGTTTCCAGAAGGTTTTCAGCCTTCTAGGGTTATTCATACTGAATCTGATTTTTGATGTATCATATGTTCAATAATTCTTTGAATCTTTAGTGATCATATTAATAATTATATCATTAGCATATTATCAAGACCTCAAGTCTATCTCAAACCAAACCCCAAAACCTGCTTCTATCAAGTTATTTCCAACTCCTGGCCACCCCAGATGCCAACTCTGTTCTAGTGTCGGTACTAGATGGTGACATACACAAGTAAAAAGAATAAATGTGGACCCTGTCCTCCTGCAGGGTTGGTGGGGAAGAAAACAAAGCTAGTTAAATTAATATTCTAACATATATAAGAAATGAACATCATGCTATTATAGAAAATATGAAAAGGGAAACAGTGTTTCAGTGACCTATTGGGTGTAGTCTATACACACACCAAAATGCAGTACCTTAAAATAGCAACTTAACATTTCTCATCATTCTGTAGGTTAGCTGGAATTGTTTTCCACTACACCTGGTGTTCAGTGGGCTCTCAAATGATTGGAAGGTTCTAAACGGCATCATTCCCATTGCTGGGAGTTAGTACTGCTTGGTGACTGGAAATTCACCTGGGGTTGTTGCTTAGGGACCACAATTCTCATTTATGTAGCCCTCTCTTCAAAGCTGTTTGAGCTTCCACAATGTGCTGACTGGCTTATAGGAAGATGCTTCCCCAGTGGGAAAGATGAAGTTTGAGGAACCTAAAGGCCCAGCTCCAATGATATTTCTGCCCATTTCTATTGAACTTTGCAAGTCTCTTGAGTCCATCCAAGACTCCAGGGTAGGGAAGGAAGATTGTACCTCTCACTGGGATTGACAGAGAATTTATAACTCTCCCTTGTCCCACACAGAGTTAGGCACTGATAGTAGTTAAGAATTTTAATCAACTCCCTCTGTCAAAGTCTAATATCTAAGCCCTGCAGTTAATAACATTACTTCACTCACGCTTTAAAAAATATATAGTTTCTTTGTGAGAAACCCTGGTGGCATAGTGGTTTACACATTGGGCTGCTAATGAAAAGGTCATCAGTTTGAATTACCAACCACTCTCCAAGAGGAAGAAGAAACTTTCTACTCCCCTAAAGATTCAGAGTCTCAGGGCCTCACAGGGGATGTCTACCCTATCCTGTAGGGTTACTGTGACCCCAAACTGATCTGAGAGCATTAAGGATATTTGGGGTTTTATTTTTGTTTTTTAATTGTTGAGATATTTTATTCATATCTGTACAGGCTTTTCATATATATAAATATAAATTTGGTGCCCACAAGCATCCCTTTTAACAGAACCAGTGTTTTTCTACTTGGTTTTGAAAATGACTGCTGCATGAAGTAGATCTTTTATAAACTAGAGTTGTTGAAAGCGGAGTCCCTGGGATATGTTCTTTGGAGGAAAAGTTCTTCTGTATAAATTAGAAAAATTAATAAACACAGTGACACTGTCTGTGTGACACAGTCCAGACCTGAGTTGGAGGTGGGGGGCGGGGGGTTTGGTTCTGACAGAGAGAGTGGGGAAGGATCTGGGTTTTATCCCCTGCTTGGGTCATCTCAGACACTCCACTTCCCAGATAAATGACTCAGCCTATGGGGGGAGGCGGGGGGAATCTATCACTTAATTTGCATCTGGAATAAACATCTACAAGTAAAAGACTGTCGATGTGTAATGCGACAAGAACCTGGACGATTATTAGACAGGAACTGTTGTGAAGCACATGGAAGGCCAAAATGCCCGTGCGAGTACAATCCCGCTTCCAGCAGGCTGGCCGTCATGCTTGGAAGCCCCGACAGCCAGGCAGGTTACAACTGAATTACAAGACAAAACAGTGCTGCGCCGATTTCATAATTATCATGATCTACTATTATGATCCATCACCAACAGAGCACTCAGTGAAACTATAATAAATCACTGTTATTTATATTGCAACAAATCACAAGGAAATACCATCAGGAATCATAATTCATTCTACTTCAGATCATAATTACCTATGTATGACTGCCTGGGTATGTCATGAAGGTGGCACTGGAGGAATAAAAATAGGCTGCACTGTCCTGAAGACTCTTTTAAGAAAGCTTTTAAACCATCACCAAGGGAGAAGCTAATTCCATCTAAGACTTCCTTTACATTGCTCACTATTCTGGTCTGCCCTGGGTCTCCTAAAATCCCCCATTAAAGCAGGCAGAGTTCTAGTCCCATATATACAGGGGCACTGACCAGGTTTCCATCTCCAGGGATAACACTCTATGGGAAATGACTAAAGGGGGAAAACATCCTGGGGCAAATAAAACTCACACTAAACCCCCAAGTCTGTAATCATCACATTGATGCTGAGTCACAGTGACTCAACATGTCACAGAATAGAACTGTTTTCTATGCCCACAGTCTTACATAAGGAGACAAACTGACTTTTCTCCCACAATACTACTGGGTGGATTCAAATCGCCAACGTCATGGGTAGCAGCCAAGCACAAAAGCCCTGTGCTGCCCAGGGTCCTGTGAAAGAGCACTGGGGCAGAAGCACTTGGAGGACTGTCACTGAACCATTGGTGACTCTGAAGGACCAAAGAGTGAGTTGAATTAATCATCAGAGGGGGAATTTGGCTCTATTTTAAGTGCAATGGTACTACCAGATCCTGATACTGTATCATAGAAGTGAGGTGGCTCCTTGCTTTAGAGAAGATTAAAACTCCACATAAGATTGAATTAAATAAATCATTAAATCATTTTCAAAAAATTTTAGCCACCGTGGTCTTAGGTGACTTCACTAGTTATATGAAAGGCCAGTCAAGAAGAAAAAAATGACAAGATAGGTTCTGCCTTTATCAAAAGGGTTAATATTATTCCCATCATGGATTCTGTGCATTAATTTCAATTTTTGTAAATAATTCATTAACATGTCACTTATCTTGATTATTGAGATCTTTTGTGCCCCTTAAGTTTGACACCCTCAAAGAATACCTTTTATTCTCCTCACCCTAGCCTCATGTTGTTTAACATAATCAACAATACTATAAGGTGGGTATAATTATTGTCCCCATTTCAAATATGAGAAAGCTGAGACTCGGGCAAGTTAAGTACATTTTTTTCAAGTCATATTTGGAATAGATCTGAAAGTTCACTGAGAGTAAGAACATTCTACAATTATTTTACACTTTAGCAGTTAATGGCTACCCTGAAAAGAACTTGAATTACATTTAGTCTGCTCCAAAGGAAGATACCTAGAGGTACAGGCTAGAGTTTCTATTTAAGAAAAGAGATTAACCTTACAATATTAACTCTAAGCAAAGGGTCTACAGGGGACTGTTGCCTTTCAGGGTCCACAAATTCTTCCTTATATGAAAAACTCGTGTGTGTGTGTGTGTTTCTGGGTAAAAGGTATAACTTCTAATTCTCAAAGACATACTTGGCCTTCCCCTCCAAAAATAATTAAAGCCACTGACTTTTAAGATTATAATAAAACCTTAAAATAAGAGATCTATAAACAATTTATAAGTTATATAATTATCATAACCAGGTAAAATATCCATGAAGACAATATGAACTATGAGAACCAAAGATCCAACTCAACGTTCTCCAGCTCTAGCTCAGCAATTGCACATATTTTGCTAATTGTTCCCAGTCAAGGAACTTGAGGAGTCATTTTATTCCAGATTTCTTTCGGAAGTCTATTTATTTGCATGCTAACCACAATGAAGTCCAGTGAAACCAAGTGTAGCCCTGAAATCTTAGAACTAAGCAGCACTATGGATTAATTAGTGAGCATGTTCTGTCTTGAGTCTTATGTTCCTCAAGGAACTATCTAAATGGGATCAATTGGATAGGAACTTTAGGGGGCAGTGAGTTTATGCTAATGAATGAGTAATTTTTTTAAAAGGTTAAGGATGGTGGCATAACAAAGAATGTAATTAAAGTCACTGTATTATACATGTTGAAACTATTCGATTGATGTGTGTACATGTATATATTTTTCAATAACAACAGTATTTTAGAAGTAAATCTCAGTGAAGCTGTGTGACCTGTCCCCTGTCACACAGCTGAATTATGACAGAAATGAAGGTAAAGCAGACTCCTAAAACCCTTTCTCTATCAACTGGCTACTTACATTAGATAAGTATACCTCCTGGATCATTTCAGACTACAGAGATCTAAAGTTGCCTAAAATTTCTGGTATATAAAAACCTAAATGCCAGCACATCTGAACTTAAACTTAACTCTTTGCATCTGTTTTCCTTTTATTTAAACTTTTCTTGTGATTTTTATATAAGTTTACAGATCACATTAGTTTTTCATTTTTATCATACACCATTTGGTTTTTTTACTCTGATTGCAATTCCTACAATGTATTCTGTCCATTTTTCCTTGAGTTGCACTACTTTAAGTAGCAACAGAAGTGAAATCTTTGGGAAAACTTTCCATACTAAACCAGGAGCTCCCTCTGGTTTGGGATTCAAAATTAACTACCATGTTACTAGCTTCAGGCCCCAGACTCTTATGGCCACTCTCTGAGCCTAATTTCTAAAGAATTTCTCTCTGCAGTCCAACATACATAATGGTGATAAGTCTTATAAAAATAAAGAAAAGCTGGCAGAGCATGCACATGAAGTCTGATCTCCAAGATGGCAAATTATCTCGTTTGAAAATAAACTGGTTTTATAGTCTGATCTGAAATAATTAAATCAGGGGATGGCAAGAGAAATGGTGCTGAGGAGGGCAGGGCTGGACAGATAAGCTGTTAATGGGGTCTGAGACTTCAAGAAATAAAAAGACTTCAAAAGGTAGCCAGAGGCTATCAAATTGAATCATGAATGAACCTCACAGGTTTAAAGTGGTGATGACCCCTTGCATAACTGCCCTTTGTGTGTTCAAGCACATGAGGGAAGTCCTATGTGGAATTTGGGGAAGTAACATAGCCATTGTCCTCAAACTAATTGGAGAGCTGTGCATAAAACAAAGGAAAATAAGGGATAACAAATGCACAAATGTGCTTGACACAATGGATGGACGGATGGATGGATTTTGAAAAGCGTTGTGAGAGCCCACAATAAAGTGATTTAAAATTTTAAAGAAATAAAAATAAAGAAATAAAGCACATACACAAAGCAAACAAACAAACCAAAAAGGAACCTAACAAGGTATGATACAAAATGGTAAGTAAATCTTGGAGAGGAGAGTTATTATTGTGTTGAAATAGAAGTGCACAGTAGGATCTCCAAATGCTCTTGGATGAGTAAGCACCCATCGGTCTGATAGTCATGCGATAGAGACAAGCATGTTTCTGTGAGTTAGCAATCATGTCACGGACATTTCAAATACAGATAGGGCTATCATGTTTGACAGGTATCAGCAGATTAAGTCAGACTAGTAGGAAAGGTCTAGTGCTTTCCAAAATTGGTCCATGAAAATTCTATGGATCACAATACAATATTCTCTAATATAGTGCTAGAATCGATTTCCTACATAGAAAGGAACTATAGTAACCACAGCAACAAATTCAACATTACCATTTATCATGAACATTCTGTTATACACAGGCCACCATTGATCAGAGTTGACTCTGTGACAACTAACAACAACAATAACTATAATCTTGAATGGATATGCACCACTTCTCCGCCACACATATCCTTGAATCAGAAGGAGTCTTGTAGCCTCGGGTCTATTTAGAAAGTATTTTCTCTGCATCTAAAGGACAGGAAATAATTACATTTCAAAACTAAGGCCTCAAATAGAGCATTAGTAAGTCAAAGGTATATTAAATTTCATGCCCAGATTCTTTGAGATCAGTGGCACATTTAGAATAGAGCATCACCCCAATATCCTTTCTACCAACTGATCTTGGAGTTCAAAATATCTGCTTCCATTCTATGTAGAAGTAGAACTTTGCGAAGAAGAAGCTATGGTTCTAGGAATCAGAGGAAAGTTGGAGATCTGGTATCTTCAGGCAAACCAGTGAGACAGAATGGGAGAGAGTAGAGAGTAAATGATAGAAAGGCTAGAATCTCTGGGGAGGAATGGAAGGGATCATGCTAAGAGGAACTGCAAAAAGAATGTTATGGTCCAAGAGCTTGGTGGTGAGACCATGGTGGCCTGGAGAAATGCAATCCAGTGTGACAGACAGATAGGAGCTCCATTCATCAATACTTGTTTACATCCTCACCCCTGACACCTTCATCCTATCTTGACTTGGATGTTTAGCCCTAGAAATACCAAGTAAAGAGCAGTTTCTGTGCTCATGAATGAAATGATGAAACATGGTAGATGAAACTTTTATTGAGGGTGTGGGTACCTTAAAAAAATAGCTCATACAATCCTCATTCAGTCCTCCCAGTGATCAACAAAAGGAAACTACAAAAGCGCTTCAGTCAACATATTCTATTTTTCATCAAAAGGTTGAAGGTTTGAATCCACTCAGATGCACCTTGAAAGAGAGGCCTGCTTATGGACTTCTAAAATTAATCATCTGTGGGCAGGAAAAAAAAATAATCAGCAGCATTAGCTCCTGAAAGCCTTGTGGAGTACAACTCTCCTCTGACCCATATGGTTGAAGGAAAGACAACCAGTGTGATTTGGTGATACCCAGTCACAGTCAGCGCTGTCCCCCATTCATGACATGGCTGGCTTAAATATTTATTCATTCTATGAAACCCACAAAGCAACAAATGCATCTTGACCGAGTTATAAACATCTGTAACATTTTCTTTTTGGAGCATTCTTTTCACAAGTTCAACTCTGCCTTCCCTGTGCCTGTGAATGTTGCTCAGATTCACACCTGCACACACACCAACACTCCCTTCTAGGATAGAGCAGTTTACGTTGTCCTTGATGCAAAGACCTTGTCAAACCATTCCCATATAATGTCCACATCACTCTTCTCTCTTCTACCTTTCTCAGCTAACACTGAACTGTGCACAGTCAAAAAGGAACACAGTTCGTGTTCCTGACCATTGATCTGCCATCAATTTTTTTCTAAGCCTGAGGCATGCGATTATCTGCAAAGCTGACTTACAAGATAAAATCCCCAGGCCGCTCCCTTTCCCCCTCCTCCTCCAACCAGCAGACATTGATTTTACACAGAATGTGCATGGCTTTGATGGTGTTATTGCAATCAACATGAAAAATACCACCACAGTGCTTATCCGGACGTCTCAGTTGTTTTGCCTCATAGCACAAGTGATTGTTTAAAGAGGCTTGACACTGTTGGAGTCTTTTGTTTTATGGATTTTGTAAAGCATTGCTCTTTGTCTCCCAGGCTGGCAGAGGAGAAAGCTCTTTTTCAAGGCAATGGGCAGTGCTTTTAGAAAACATAGGATCCAAGGTTTGGGCTGTTCCAGAAGTCCCTTCAGCCCCTATGTTTACTTTGAGATGGTTCCAAAATAAAGGTTGTACCTAGTGATCTATACCTTTCATTCCTCATTATCGGTCCAGATTACTCCCTGAACCTCAACCCTCATCCATATTCCTTGATTCTCATCCTAAATCACTAATGGGATTCTCTTTTCCTCCCTCTCCATTTCCTCTCTCTGAGTGACTCTTTCTTTCTCACTTCACAGCTGAGTAATAGTCTGACTCCAGCAAAATCAACAAAAAATATTGGCACACATGAACTAGATCATTCTGGTAGCAAGGACCCAGAGACCAAAAACCTTTTCTCTCATTGTAGTCTCCCTGGTGGCATAATGGTTATATGTTTACCACAGTCTGCAAGTTCAACAGTAAAAAGTCACCGACAGCTTCAGGGGAGAGATATGAGGCTTTCTACTGCCATAAATAGTTACTGTCTCAGAAAGCCATTGGGGCACTTCTACCCTGTCCTATAGGACTGCTATGGGTTGCCATCAAATTGGTGGCAGTAAGTTTCTTGGTTTGTTTTCTCTCCCTGTCACTACACAGCCACTTTTCACTACATTGTATCGTCTCCAATCAGAGTGAAATCCCTAGCCCTAACAGGCAGGAATGACTCAACATTTTCCATGGACCTATCAATGACATGTTGCCCCACTAACAGTGGGGGGAGGTTATTTAGGAGTAAATTTATCAGATCATGTATAAGGTGAACCAAAGATTATTACTAAGAAAATCATAGAAACATTTATTCTAAAATAAATGTTAAACAAAAATATCTAAACATAAAGCTGTTATTTCTTAACATATCCTACACATAGGTCTATGATCTTCAAAAGACCGTGTTTCCATTTCTCCAACATCTCTCTGGGGTTCAATTGGTATCCTAGAAGCCATCAAAAATATTGACTAAAATTCCATTGCAGGCCACTTGCATGGATTTATTGAAAACAAAATGTGGTCAAACGTGCCTCTACAATCAGTGTATGACCACAAACAAGCTCTTTGCTCTGTAACATTTTGTGTTGCTCCTATTTGAGTACCCTCCCAAAAAAGAGCCAATCAAAACAGTGACTGTTGAAAAGATATACAGGGTCAGTTACAATAAAAATAGATATGTCAGTTCAGAAGGTTTTAGTGACTTATTTGGGGAGGGGAACAGGGAGGAGGCTAGGCACTTCCCAAGGCCTAATCTTGATTCATATGCTAGAAGAGCACAGGGCAATCACAGGGGTTTATTAGAAATAACACTATCAGTATATTTGACGTGGAGAGAAATTCAAGCCTAGAATTTCAATATTGAAGGATCCCAGAGGCCAAATATTGAATGATTCAGAAAGCATTAAAAAAGATGGGAAACTACACAGTTACTGTATCAAAAAGTGTTGGTATACAACAACCACTCCAACAGGTAGAATATGATCAAGAACCAATGGTTTCAAAGGAAGAAGTCTAAGCTTCACTGAAGACATTAACAAATTATAAATTAGAAATTATAGTAATAATAATAAGGTTCCAGAAATGAATGGAATATCCCCAGTAAGGTTTCAACAAGATGATGAAAACACTCACTTGTCTTTGTCAAGGAACTTGGAATATACTTAGCTGACCAACTAACTATAAGAGATCCATATTTGTGCCCTTTCAAAAGAAAAGTGAACCAACAGAATGAGAAAATTACTGAACAATATTATGAATGTCACATGCAAGAGAATGTTTGGTGAAGATAATGTAGAAATTGTTTCATCAATACATTGACAGAAGACTGCAAGAAAATCAAGTCTGTGTCAAAAGAGGGTCTGCTTGAGGATACCCTTGCTGCCATCAGATGAATTTTTACTGAAAATAGAGAATACTAGAAAGATATTTATTTGTGTTCTGTTGACTACTCAAAGGTAGTCAATTGTGTGGATCATGACAAATAAAAATCATTTTTAATGGAAATTCCAGAGTACTTCATTTTGTTCACTCAGAATCCACACATGACCAAAAGGCCATTGTTTAAACAGAACAAGAAAATTATTGCATGGCTTAAGATCAGGAAGTGTGTGTATCAGAGTTGTGACCCTTCACGATACTTAATCAATCTCTTTGCTGATTAGGTAAGATAGAGTTGAGGATGGTTTGTTAACCACATTTGATATGATGATGATACAACCTTGCTTCCTGAAAGGAATGAAGACATGAAACATTTGCTGATGGAAATAAAAAACTGCAGTCTTCAGTATGGGTCATAACTCCATGTAAACAAACCCAGCTTCTCAAGACAAAAACAATAGACAACATTATGATGAACATAGACAAGATTGAAGTTGTCAAGATTTCATCTTGTCAAGTTGTCATTTCCAGTTGTCAAGGATCCACAATCAATGCTCATGCAAGCAACAGTCAAGAAATCAAAAGGCATATTGCACTGAGCAAATATTCTGTATAAAACTATATAAAAAGTTGAAGAGCAATTGACAACTAATGTGCAAACTATACTCAAGTCATGGTATTTTCAATTGCCTAATATGCGTGTGAACATTGGAAAATGACTAAGGAAGACCGGTACATTTGAATTATGGTATTGGCAAAGAATATTGGTAGTACCTTGGACTGCAAGGACAACAAAACAACTCTGTTACAGAAGATGTATATCAAGAAGCTGGAATAGTGAGACCAAAAAAAAAAAAAAGAGGAATAGCATCAAGGAGATGGATTGATGCAGTGGCTACATCAAGGGGCCCAACATTACAATTATGAAGATGGTGCCGTATTGGCAGGGTTTCATTTTGTTACACATGGGGTGGTAAAGAGTCAAAACTGATTCAATGCCATCTAGCAACATGATTTTTATTTTCACTTACCTGGGTGAACACATCAGTATAATTGTTAATGTTACTAACATTTTAAACTCACTAGATTAGATAACATCAAAAACACCTCTAGAAAAACTCTAACCAAGGAATGATTTTTATAACCTGAAAGACTTGAGTGGCCACTTGAATTTGACTCAATCCTGCTTCATTTTGCTTGTACCAGATAATCATTAGATGCCCATGGGTAAAGATATAGGATGCCATGTAGGAAGCCTGAAAGGTAAAAGGTGCGTAAGAGGGCAGGTAGCAGATAGTATGACAAGAAATGGCAATTGAGGTCATTTCTGACCTCCTTTGACTTCCCTATTGCCAAACATGCTCCATCCTTCTTACCATTCTGAACCCAGCCATTTCTTCCACATCACCCTATAAGGATGCTGTGTTTGATAATTCCTTGCAATGGCCACACTAGACTCAGAGCTAATACTCACAATTTTGGGAGTTAATTAGGAAAGGTCATAGCTTAGCACACATCAGGATCAGTAAACAGCAGGGATGCATTCATTAGTCCACAGAAATATCTCTCCCCAGCAGTGAAGTCTCCCTCTGGTCACCAATCTCTCAGCCACATGGTCCCTTAATCCCTGCATTCATGCAAGGACACTAAATGCAGGAAGATCACAGTAAGTGTGCCTATTGCTCTGTCTCAAAGTCCTCGTCTGGGCACTGCTGCTCCTCTTTTTCTGTCCCATATTCTCTGTGACACAGACTCCAGTGCCTCTGGTCTCAGCTTTCACCACTTCAGGGAACATACTCTGCAATATGCTCTCCCAATGGCCTTGAACATTTTTCTCTATCCAAGATGGCTCTTATACATAGAGGAATGACTGGTGGGGGTATGGTTTTGTCTGTTAGCAGACCATATTTCCAAGGAAAGCAAGGATGATGACTTAGCTTATGCACTATAGTAGAGTTTTAAGATACATCCCACCATAATCCTACTAAAATAAGATTATAGCTACAAGTGGATGGGATACAGTTATAATACATCACATAAGGATGTATTGCTTCACATGAGGATGGTTAAAAAGGATCTGTGATTGTCCGGGTAGGCTAGAGAAACAAATTCATGGACACTGATATGTGTATAAGAAAAAGGTTTATATACAAGAGCAATTGAACATTGAGAAAAAAATCCCAGTCCGTCCACATCAAGTCCATAAATCTGATATTAGCTCATATGTCCAATACCAATGTGTAAAAGTCCTCTTCAGAGTCATGAAACACATGCAATGACACCAAATGCAGGAAGAGCACAGGCCAGTGGATGGGAAGTCTTGTGGATCCAGTGGCATTGTGTGGCAGTCATGTGTTTATGCTAATTTTATAATTGAAATGTAGGGGTGGAGTCTGGCTTGTTAATCTGGAGAAAGCCATTGAGTAGCCGATGAGGCCTCTGTGTGGGCATGGCTTTCACCTGAGACTCCTGGGAAATCTCGCGATATTTCCCTCGTGAAGAGGAGAAGCTATCTTCCCCAGTTGTTGGGAGTTAGTTTCAGAGATGATTAATCACAGGCAACACAGAATGGTGGCGCTTGAGAGGCTGGAGTAGCCAGTGGAGAGACCACATGGCTTTGCCCTGATGAAGACAGACCTCTGAAGCTGGAGTGGCATGCTGTTGATGGACCTAAGCCCTGGAAGCGAGGAGCCATGGGGAGTCCCCTGCCAGCGCCAGAATTCTGCACCCACTGACCTGTGACTGCCTGAGTTGGAAGACTTTATAGACTTGATTTCGGGCATATGGGTTATTATTGGACTTATGACTTTGCATTGGACTGGATTGGGATGCCTTCTTAGGATCACGTTTCTTTTGTATATAAACCCTTTCCTTATACTTATATGCATGTCTCTGAAATTTGTTCCTCTAGTCTACCCGGACTAACACACATTGTAAGCATCTCAACTCTGGCAGGGGTCTCAATGTGGCTTCTCTAGATCCCGGGTCTCTGGGTGGATCAGTGTAGCTTCATATTGTCTCCTATCTCCAAAGAGTATTATAGCAATACCCAGAATCCTCAGGAGAAGGTCATGTGTTCACAGAGTACTCATTGGCTATATCCCAATTGACAGACTAGATTCCACCCCTACACTCTTAAGCCTCAAACTGACAACAGATCATGTAACCACCACAGGTCCTTTGAATTAACTACATCTCAAATTCCTGGACAATGCAAATGTTTAATGTGCCCGGCTAATAACAAGGTTGGTGATCCAAGCACACCCCCAAAGTACCTCAGAAGAAAGACTTCGAAATTATCAACGTCTTCAAAATGAGACAAATGAAAGCCTCTGGAGCACATTTATGCCCTGGTCCACAGTTGGAATCAACTCCGTGGCGTCTAGAAAGAGGGCAGGAAGGGACTGAGGAGCACAGTCCTTTCCACCATCTCTTGTTCCCTCCACAGTCTTTCTGTTCAAAGTTTGGAGCTTAGATGCACTGGTTGGGGCAGCCATTTCAGCATGCCCCAGCCCTCCTGTTCCTCCAGGGAGAACTGGAGCCATCTAATTTATTTGTGAAGCTGGAACTTTTGAGAACAGGCCAGCCAGGCAGTCTTGACTCTGCACAGTCTGCCCTGAGCCCTGCAGCCTCCTGTTTTATTAATGCTGCACCAAAGGAGAGGGAGCCTGAGTGGCAGCTATAAAGACACTTGCTTCCGAAAATGTGATATTTGATCACAGAAGGATTTTGCAGTAGGATAGTGTATAATCCTAAATTTAAATCCTTCTCGAATTTGAGGTTCCAGTATTAAAATCCTTTTTAGGATTTTCCAAAGTGTGTAATCTGTTTAGAATTTAAAAAAAAAAAATCAGTCCCATTCTTTCTCCAAAAATAAGCTTGCTACATTTTTAACCACCTTTTTAAAAGAGGGAGGAGGGAGAGAGAGAGAGAGAGAGAGAGAGAGAGAGAGAGAGAGAAATGCCTTCTGGAAAAAAACAAACATGCTTTCTTGTTTATTTGACTTTAGGGGCAACCATTTCTAAGACAGCCAATGAAACAGTTTGACTAAAATAAAGTGAAGCCCAGAAGAAACATTTATTTTAAGAGGGATTAAAAAGAGACAGAAATAAGAAGCTCTGCTACAGAAAAGAAACTAGAAGTATACAAGATATGCAAAAATCTTTCCCCCACTTCTAAACCTTACCACAACCACAAGAGAGCTGACTGACTATTATAATTTAAATTAGAGGATGGAGTGCAAGTGTTCCCTGGAGTCCCCAAGCTGACTGAAAGGGAGTGAAGAAGTAGATAGTAGAAACTAAAGATGAAGGTTGTAGTTAAATGCTATCAAGGAGATTCTGCCTCATAGTGGGCCTGTAGGATAAAGGAGAACAGCCCCAAGGGGTTTCCAAAATTGTAATCTTTATGGGAGCAGACTGCCAGGTCTCTCTCCCACAGAGCTGCTGGAGGTTTAAACCAACAACCTTACCATAAGCAGCTCTCAGGGTTCCTGATGATGACAGAAGGGAAATGAAAATGAGACTACACAAGTATCATCCATCCTCAACCATGTGAGCAAGTCCGACACTCAGAGTAGAGCCTGTGGGGTTCTGAATAAAGGTTGAAGTTAAGAAAGTGTCCCTGAAGGCCAGTCCCAGGTAGAGGTTCTCTCAGAATGGCTGAACCTCACAGACAAAATTTTCCATGTGATTTTCATTCCACTTTCATCATCTGTTAAAACATAAAATTTCATCAACTGTAAATGTCAGTTCTTCCCCTTATTGTTTGCTAATGTCATAAAAATCTGAATTGTTTGCTTTGTTAAAGGGCTTACTGGGCACTGACTTTTCCTTATTTGTTCTTTACTACCCCAAATGTGTGGGGCTTATTTATTTAAAAAAAATAATAATAACATCCCTTTGAAATGGGATTTAAATAACAGAGCAAGGTTTGCCATTATCATAAATGTATAAAGTGCTTTGTGAGTAATAAAATGGATCATGGATTCAGGATAATTCAAACTGAAATGTTATGTTCGGTATCAAGATTAGATTACGTTAATGCAGTTCATTTTAAATGGTTTAAAGGCCATCAGATGCATGTGAAAAGAATCTGTATCATAACTTAGAATAAATAGACTGAGACATTTGTTTATAATGTCAGTGCTAAACAAATCTATTACTACATTTCTGCATGTAGCGTTATATTACCACTGCTATTAAACAAACAGAGCATGAAGATAAATTATAGCTTTAATTATAAACATTACCTTTGCGTATTTATTAATTTAAAACGGAACAATGTTCAATAACCTTAGGTTATTTATATCAGCTAACATTTTAATTAACTTTGTTGTATTTATGCAGCTTGGTAATTGTTGCTACCAGGCACATGTAGCTTCTTGAATAATAGAGGCAATCTAACCTATCTGTGCAAGTGCCACCCATTAAATGAGATGGTACCATTGTCACCCCTGCTGGAGAAGGAAAGCTTGCTGCACAGGCTTCTGAGATGGGGCCTCCAAGGCTCTACAATGAGCCTTTTTCTTTAGAAGATGCCAAAGGAAAGTATCTTAAATTCATGGACCAACTGAGAAGAAAGGTAGCAGAGGGGCCAGGAAGTGTTGTCTGAATTAAGAAACAGATTAGAGAGATTAGAACTAGAGAATTACTCATGGTTACAAGACTAAGACCCATCCTCAAGAGTGTTTCAATGAACTCTATGCAGCTGTCTTAATTAACTGGCACCGCTCTCACCCAAAGATGATCCATGTGTGTGGCTTTCAAGATCTTTAATCTATTTTTCACACATCTAGAAATTAAAAGTTCAAATCAAGTTCTTAGTTGTGTGTATTTCTTCCTTGCCAGTAGTTCCCCACCCTCCATCCACCCAATTCCACTGCAAGCATTCCTAAATTTACTTAGTGATTTTTGTCTTTGTTGAGTAGCAGACTCATTTCTGACCCAAGGGAACCCCATGTACAACTGAATCAAACACAGCCAGGTCCGGCATCATCCTCGCAGATGTTCTTAAGTCTGATCCCCTTGTTATAACCACTGTGCTAATTCATCTTATCAAGGGTCTTTCTCTATTTTGCTGTCCTTCACTTTACCAAGCAAGATGTCCATCTCTAGGCACTACCCACTCCTAACAATAGGCCTAAAGTATGTAAGTCTTACCATTGTTAGCTCTGAGGAGTGTTCTGGCTGCATTTCTTCCAAGACAGATTTGTTGTTTCTTTTGACAGTGTATAACTTTCTATATTCATTGCCACACAATAATTCTAATGCATCAATTCTTTGGTCTTCCTTATTCAATGCCCAGAGGCAATTGAAATACCATGGCATCAGTCATAGTCCACAAAGAAATACCCTTGCTTTTCAGTACTCTCAGGAAGTTGTGTGCAGCAGATTTGCCTAATGCACTGTGACTTTAGACTGCTGCTTGTATGAGCAGTGGTTGTGGATGTAAGCAAGACAGAATTCTCTGCAGCTTCAACCTTTTATTCCATTTTTCATGATGCTACCTCATATATCATAATTGGCTCCGTGATGAGGATTTGGGTGATTTTCACATTGAGTCAAAACCCTTAGTGAAGTCTATAATCTTTGATCTTCATCAGTAAGTACACCAATTCCTCCTTGCTTTCATAAAACAAGGCTGTGACATCTGCCTAAAGCAGATTGTTAATTACCATATACACTCCAGTATAAGTTGAGTTTTAAAAAAAGCATTCTATTCAGGGGTCATACAACTTTTATCACAAACAATACAACAATTGAATCAAGTGTGTTTGTACGTATGATGCCCACTGAGCCCTTGGTATTGGCTCTTTATTTATTCCACCACCCCTTGATAAATTGTACATTGTTACTATTTTCCTTTTTCTTTTTTGTTCGCATCACTGTCTTGGTGGAAGTATGAAGCCCAGCCTTGCTCCTGGAGAGCTGCTGCTGGATTTGAACTGCCAACCCTGGAACCGCAGTACTGCACACAACCGCTTTGCCACCGGGGCTCTGTCCCCATTGTTACTATTTCATCTCTCACACAGATCATTGTTTCCCTTCCCTCATGTTTTCTGTTTTTCTTCCCCCTGTAGAGGGATGTATGATTATGCATTGATCATTGTGATCAGTTCCCCATTTCTCCCTTCCTTGCCCCTTCCCCTACCCTTCTGGTATCACTATTCCCACTCCTGTTCCAGCATTCTGTGTGGGGGGGTGAGAAAGCCTCAAGGAATCAGAGGAATATAGTGTGTTTCATCGATGCTTAACTTCACGCTGTTGACTCATCCTTTCCCTGTGAACCCTCTGAGGGAGATTGTTCTACTTTCTACAGATGGGCTTTGGAGCTCTGATCCAGCCTCCCCTCTTTCTCAGCAATATGTTTCTGTCTGTTATATGTCTGCTGATGTCTATTATCTGGTCCCTATGACTCCTCATGATCCCACCAGCAGTATATTTCTTTCGTGTTGATTGGTTGCTTCACTGCTTAATGGAGACTTGTGTAACTTCAAGCCTTTAAGACCCCATATGCTATATATTTTAATAGCCGGGCACCATCCACCTTTTTCACCACATTTGCTTATGCATCTGTTTTGTCTTCAGCGATTGTGTCAGGAGAGTGAACATCTCAGACTGCTGATTGGTTAGAACAAAGTGTTTTGTATCGAAGAATGGTATGAGCAGAGAACCAAAGTCCGTTCCCTACTATATATATATATATATATCAATACTTCTACTTTTGTGGATTAATATGTTTACATATATACACTGCTATGCATATATCTCTATTCATTGCTTTGATTCCTTGGTCCTTCCTCTGTTTCCTTTTATCCTCCTCCTATCTCACTGTCACTTTCCCCTCCTTTCTGCCTCTTGGTACCTCCTCTTAGCTAGTTTGCTGTTGCTCTGACACACCTACCCTCCCACCTGGGATCTGTATCTCCACATTATTATTGGCTCCAACAGCCCAGTTATTCTACTGTCCATGTGGCAATCAGATTACCGCCTTCTTCCCTCACCACCTCCACCTCCCAGATATCCCTCTGCTCTCTCCTCAGGCATGCCTCTTGTGCCTATCCTATATAGGCAGGTATACCAGCTATGACATAGCTCAAACTGATTTTTTAAAAAATAAAAATAGTAGATTCATAAGAAAAAATGAAAAATTTTTAAATGAGATGAGAAGAAATATACAAAAATCCTGGGTCTGTTCACTGGCCTTCAAAACTGTCCAGGAACTGCCTCTCCCATCCTGGAACACCCCTTTGGGGGCTCCTCGGGGTTCCATAGTTCTATTTTGCTCTATTTGCTGATCTGGTATGCTCCCTTCTTGGTTCACCCCCTTTTGGAGGGATTCAGCCCATGCTGCCTCCCCATCATGTGACCTCAGAAATGTCCTCTATTGGTCACAGTCTGCTCCAGTAAGGAAGACAGTGACACATGCTGCTGTCAGTTGCCCAATCCTCCCTATGCCACACTAGCTCCCCGCAGGGATGTCATCCTCCTAGCCTGGTGCACCAGGATGGGGTTCAGCTCTCTCTTTCTTTCCCTCCCTCCTGACCTATCTCTGTGTGGGTGTGGCATACTGGCCTCTCTCCTCACTCTGTAGGTTCAGTTCCACTCTCCAAGACATCCACTTCTAAGAAGGGGGACAGTTTGGCTCTAATTGGGACCAGGCCTGGAGCGCTCTCCTTTCATGCATCCCTCCATGGGGCCGTGCTGTTCTTCATGGTTTGATGCGTCATGGTAGGGTCTGCATGCCCACTCCAGATTCTGGGGAAACAAGACCAGTACTCGCCACCTAGATGGATTAGTGCCGCTTTCCCTCCCTCATCATTTCACTTTCAACTCTCCCTTTTGGTTCCCCTCTCACCCTCCTTTCCCCATTATTTTGTTGGACCAACACATACCTCCTTGGGTTTGGTCCAACCTGCTCCTGATCCCCTGTATCTCAACCCAAATGTTTTCATGTAGGTGGCTATCCTTCTATACCTATGTGCTGATTACATTTACCTCAGGAGACTCATGTTTTAATTCTCCTTTTATGATTGGTTGACTTCACTTAGCATAATTTCCTTCAACTCTTCCTATGAAAATGCATATTTCATATGCTCAGCAGTGCTTTTCAGTGATGTATAGTACTCCATTGTGAGTATGTACCAGAGTTTACTGATTCACTTGTCTACCAATGGAAATTTAGATTGTTTCTAACTCTATGCTATGGTAAATTGAATTGCAATAAACATTGGAGTGCATACCACTAGTTATAGTTTATTTCTTACCTCTTGTGGGTATATACCCAGTAGAGGCACAGCTGGGTCATAAACAATTTCCATCTTTTTAAGGTATCACTAGATGGCTTTCCATAGCAGCTGTACATAGCTACAAGATCAGCAGCAATGCAGGAGAGTTCATATCTTGCTACATCCCCTCCAACATTAGTTGCTATCTGATTTTCTAATTTGGGATAGCCTCAAAGGTGTTAGATGGTATCTCGTAGTTGTTTTGGTTTTTCATTTCTCTGATGGCTAATGACTGGGAATATTTTCTCATATGTTTATTGCCCATGTGGGTCTCCATCCTAGTGAAAATTCTTTTCAGTTCTTTTTCCCACTTCTTCAAAGGGTTGAATGATTTCCTCTTTTTGCGGGCAAGGAGGTTATTGCAGATGTTCATAATTAGCCCTTTGTCTGTTGTGTCATTGCTAAAAATCCTCTCCCAGCTTATGAGTTGCCGTGTTAACCCCTTGGTCTTTTGATGCACACAGGTGTTTTAACCTTAGTAAATGTCATTTGTCAATTTAAGCTTCCCCTGTGCGTGTACCCTGCCCTATTGCAGTTACCCTTTGTATTCCCTGGGCCAAGGTTCTTAAGCTTGTCCCAATTTTTTCACTAATGGTCCTGATGGTTTGGGGTTTTACTTCTAGGTCTGTGATCCACCTTGAGTTTGGGATGCATGGGATGAGATAGACATCTGGCTTCATTTTTCTACATGTGGATTTCCACTGTTTCCAGCACCACTTGTTAAAAAGGGAATTGCCCTCCCACTTGGTGCTTTAGGGGACCTTGTCGAAGATGAATTGTCTATATGCTGATGGTTTTATTTCTGGGTTTTTTATTCTTTTCCATTAGTTTGTGTATCTGTCATTATGCCAGTACCATACTGTATTTTACCACTATGCCTTTGTAGTAGGTGTGAAAGTCAAGTAAAGCAAGCCCTCCTACTATGTCTTTCTTCTTGAGGAGCTCTCTACTAATTTTGGGCTTCTTCTCTCTCTTCTAATTCCCAGAATTAGAAAAATTGATGCCCGGTTCTTCCAATTCTTTGAAGAGGTTGTTGGTCTTTGAATTGGGATTGCATTAAACTTATAAAGTGCCCTGGGTAGGACAAACATCTTTACTATATCGAGTCTTCTGATCCATGAGCATGGGATATTCCTTCATTTGTGGAGGTTGATTTTGGTTTCTTGTAGTAGGGTCTTGTAGTTTTCCTTGTATAGGTCTTTTGGGGTTTTTTGTTAGATATATCCTTATATAGTTCAGTTTGATCTTGGTTGTGAATGGTACTGCCTTCTTTATCTCCTCTTCCATGGTCTAGTGCATTGCATATAGCAAAACAATTGACTTCTGTTTGTTAATGTTGTATCCTCCCTATCTTCCATATTCTTCTATTACTACCAGTACTCTGGTTGTGGAACTTTGAGGGTTTTCAAAGTACAGAATCATGTCATCTGTAGATAATGATAATTTCACCTCCCCATCCCAGTTGGATATCTTTGATGTCCTTCGGTTGTCTTATGTTCTTAACTAGGACTTCCAGTCTGATATTGAATAGAATTGGGGATAAGGGACAGACTTGTCTGGTCCCTTTTATCCGTGGGATTGATTTCATCTTTTCTCCATTGAATATGATGTTAACTGTTGGTTCTTCAGAGATAGCTTGTACTAACTTTAGGAATTGTCCTTCCATGCCTATCCTCTTGAGCATCTTAATTAGGAATGGATGCTGACTGTTGTCAAATGCATTTACTGCATCAATAAATATTATCATGTGGTTCTTAAACTTTTTCTTATCATCTGGTGTAAAATATTGATGAATTTTTGGATTTTAAAACATCCCTGCATCCCTGGGATGAATTCTACCTGATCCTGATGGATGATACATCTCATATACTTTTGTATTCTGTTGGGCAATATCTTGTTGAAGACTTTTGCATCTATGTTCATTGGAGATATTGGTCGATAGTTCTCTATTCCAGTGTGATTCTTGCCCTATTTGTGTATCAAAGTTATACTGGCTTTATAAAATGAGTTTGGGAATTTGCCATCCTTTTCTACACTCTGAAACACTTTGTGGAGGATCAGTGCAAGTTCTTTCCTGAATGTTTTGTAGAATTCTCCAGTGAAGCCATCTGGTCTGGAAGCCTTTTTGTTGTTGGTGGTGGTGGTTACTTCTTGATAATCATATCTATTTCTTCTTTTGCTATTGATTGTTTAAGTTCTTGAACTCTATCTGGGATAGCTTAGGGAGGGATTTTTTCCCCCAAGTATTTGTCCATGTCTTCCACATTGTTGAACTCATTAGAGTACAAAATTTCATAGTAGTTTGTGATTATCTTTTTAATCTCATTAGGATATGTTGTAATTGCCCATTTAATTCATCATCCTGGCCATTGTTGTTTGCTCTTTCCTTCCTTTGCTTCAGTTTGCTAGTGGTCTCGCGATTCTGCTCCCTTAAAAAAAACAACTTTTTGCAGCATTCATCTTCTGTCTCGTTCTTTTATCTTCTCAGTATTCATCTCTGCCCTGATTTTTATTTCTTTTCTTTTGCTGTTGTAAGGATTTTTTTTCAGTTTTTTTTTTTTTAGGCATTACTACTCTCTGGCGGTGGGAGTATGAGGCCCAGCTTTTGCTCCTGTGGAACTGAAATTGAACCTCCACCCCAGTGGGCCACAGTCCCGCGCACAACCACCACGCCACCAGGGCTCAGCCTGGGATTGTTCATTTGACTCTGTTCTAGTTGCTGGAGGTTTTATTAGAGCATATACAGAAGTTTCTCTTTATCATATATGCCCTTATTTTTATAAAGCTACCTCTGATGACTTTTCACTGTATCCCATAGGTTTTGATATGATGTATTCTCATTCTCATTAGTTCTAGAAACTTTCTGATTTTCCTTCTATTCTGCTTCAAGATCCACTCATATTGCAGATCATCATTCATCCTTCAATTGTTTGCCCTTGTTTCCTGATCATCCTTTTATCAATTTCCAACTTTATGGCATGGTGATCCAAGAAGCATTTCTACATAATCTCTTTGTGTGTGAATTTACTGAAGCTTAACTTATCTTCCAGCATGTGGTCTATTTTTGAAAAAGTGCTGTACACACTTGAGAAGAGTGCATATTTTTTGCATTTGAATGGAAAGCTTTAAATATATGTATCATATCTAGTTGCCTAATTGTAGTGTTTAGCTCTACAGTCTCTTTGCTGACTTTCCTTCCCAATGATGTCTCATTCTCTGAAAGTGGTGTATTAAAGTCATCTACTACAATTGTTGAACTATGATATCTCTATTTAGGTTCTGAATACTTTGTTCGACAAATTTCGTGGGTCTCTCATTTGCGGCATATACATTTATTATGCTCACTGGTTACTGGTAAAGTGATCCTTTGAGCATTATAAAGTGCCTCTCCATATTCATTTTTACCATTTTAACCCCAATATCAGTTTTGTTTGAGAGTCCTGAGTTTGAGTTGTTTTTTGCCAGGTATATCTTCCTCCAGTCCTTTATTCTTAGTTGATCCTTGTCTGTGAGCTTAAGGTATATTTCTCACAGGCAACATATTGATGGGTTATGTTTTCCAAGTTAGTCTGCAAATCTTTTTATTTTAGTGTAGGAGTTGACATTTAGAGTTATTATCACAATCTGTGGACCATTGCTTAAATCTCGTACCTTTTGATTTGAGTGATTTCCTAGCACACTTCTTATCATTGCTGTGTCTTGGGGGGGGGCTTCTTTATTGCCTTCTTTTTCCTCTGTGGCCATGTTATCTTGGCAATTGGTATCGGGTTGTTGGCTTCTGGTTGACATTAGGCTATATAGTGTTCTCCTGCTTGTGCTTCATGGATGTTGGTCATCTGGTCACAGTGAGTTGGTAAGGATCTTCCTCTGGGTTGAGTGTCTTGCAGCATATTCTTTACATTTTCCCTTGTCCTGAAAGATCCTTATCTCTCCTTCTATCTTAATAGAAAATTTGACTGGGTAATAGATTCTAGGCAAGGCATCATTTTCTTTCATCTTTTGGAATATGTAAGTCCACTCTCTCCTCCTCTTCATGGCTACTGTTGATAGGTCTGAGCAAATTCTTACTTGAGAGTGATTGTATGTGACCATCTTCCTTACTCTTGCTGCTCTTAGGATTTCTCTCTTTTCCCTCGAAGTTGACAGTTTAATTATTAAATGCGTTATTGAGTTCTTCCAAGGTTAGTCTGCTTAGTGTCCTCGTTGCTTCTTGTATGAGTGACTGATTCTTAATCATTAGGATGGGGGAGTTTTCTTCCAGAAATTCCCATTTAGTTTAGCAGGTAACTTCTTCACTGTGTCTTGTTCTGGTAGGACGATGATTAGGATATTGTTTCTCATTATAACTTTAGTCATTGAACTCAGGGTTTTTTGCCTCTTTTATTACCTTGTTTGGTTGTCTTTCTCGTTTGTTGAAATCTGCCTGATTGTCTTCTAGATCACTGATATGGTTCTCAGCCTCCTATAGTCTCTGAGGTCAGTGAACTTGTGTGCAGCTTGTGCTACTTCAGTCTTTAGCTCCTGTATTTCCCTTTGGTGCATGGACTTAATTCCTCTATCGTGGAATTCATCCACTCTATCATTGCATCCTTAGTCTGTGCAACGTTCCTCATCTCCTGTATCACTCCAAGCAACCTTCTGAAAATGTCTTTTTGTGCTAGATCTACATCAGATTCTTCTATGACTGTCATTAGCTCTGATGATGTGTTTTGTTTTCTTGATGGGAGTGATGCAGTATGCTGTTGCTTATATGATGATTTTGAAGAGCTGGGCACCATATTTTTGAGAGACCGAGAATCTGCATTCTTTCACCGTGTGCCTGGCAACAGTGTTTTTGAGAGATGCCTGTGGCCTCCTATGGAGGTGGGTCAGGCTGCTGTGTAGACAACTGTTGTGGTGACTTAGTGGTCAACAGCAATGAGAGGTGGTGAACACTGGTGGGAACAGCTGTGGGGAACTCAATCTGACTGGTGGATAACTGTGGTACAAAACCTGAGTTTTTTCAGCACATTTTTAATACAGCTTTGTTATAAAACTAAATGCCTTGGTGGATATTCAGGTCAGCTTATACTCAAATATATAGGGTTGCTTTCCTCCAATCCTGATGCCACATTCTTCTTCATATAATTTAGCTTCTCTGGTAATTTGCTCAGCATACACATTGAATAAGTATGCTGAGAAGATAAACCCCTATCACACCAACTCCCTCTCCCAGGAACAAGTTCCACATAAATACCATAAAGGGTTCTTGAATTCCAATTCTTCTCAAGAATATGACCCACACAATGTGTTATGATACTCACAGCCTTAGTATAGTCAACATAACACAAGTAAACCTTTTCAGGTTTAAATCTGACTTCAGTAATGATATCCCTAATTCCACGTCTTCTGAATCTGGCATGAATTTCTGGCAGTTTCTTTTCAATGTATTGCTGCAACTGTTTAGTAGTGCATGATCTTTAGTAAAATTTTATTTTCATGTGAGATCTATGACAATGTTCTATAGTTTGAGCATTCTGTTAGGTCACCCTTTGGAATGGGCATAGATAGGGATCTCTTTCAATCAATTAGCCAAGTAGCTGTCTTCCAAATTTCCTGGCCTAGACAAGTAAATGCTTCCAGTGCTTCATCATGTTATCAAAATATTTCAATTGACATTTTTACATGGCATATATTTTCTCTTTTGTGGAATGGCTCTGGGCTCAAGAGATCTTTTTACTTCTGAATATGCTCTTTGTATTACTCAGAGTTGATTATGTTTAGAACCCACTTATGATGGGTTGAATCAGTTCCCACCATGATATTATTATGTTGTTGGTAGGTGTCATTGAGTCTCATAACAACTCTGTCTACAACAGTATAAAACACTGCCTGGCCATGCACCATCCTGACAATTGTGGACACCATTGTGCTAATCTATCTAATGGAAGGCCTTCCTCATTTTCACTGCCTTCCTATTTTACAAAACATGATGCTCTTTTCCAGGGACTGGTCTCTACAGTGTCCAAAGTAAGTGATACAAAGTTTTACCAACCTTTTCTCTAAGATGCTTTCTGGCTGTATTTTTTTCTAAGACAGATCTGTTACTTATTCAGGCAGAGTCCACGATGTTTCTATATGTTTATCCAGTACCATAATTGTGGTTTACATAATATGTTGTCAGTTTGAAAGATGCGAGTAAATGGATGGAATATAGCATGTCAATCAGGCTATAGTCAATGAGACCTGTCTGGGTATGGTCTCCTAAGGATTGTGGGAACTCCTGTATTCCTCCTTGGAAGTAGGAGATTCTCTCAGCTCACTCACTGTTAGACATCCCTTCAAGCCTAGAGGATATTTAATTTCTTTACCTGGATTGTTTACTTGCTTCATGTCTGTTAACATTTTTTCACTCCAATGTCTGTAATTTGTTAAAGAAATGCCTACTTTATGCACATTTCAACATTGTGTGTTGGAAACAAATAACTTATATTCTAGATTTCAAAGATGCACCAATGAAGATGGACCAATGAATTTTGACTCAGAATGAAATACTCCTTATATATCAACCATGTTTACTTAGATGATTCAGAAGATGAGACTTTAAACTGAGAGCTGATTTAAGCTCTTGGGATGTCATAATAAGATTAATGTGTTTTAAATGTAGCAAGTACATAAATTCAGGAAAGTACAAAAGAATACCAGGGATTAAAGTATGTTTTCCCCAAACATGTGTAGTAAATCATCACCTCTATGCTTGTGATTATAATCACCATTGAAAATGTCTTTCTGGTGCTAATGAGACAGGACTAGTGTAGGATGTACCTGGAATCAATATTTCTTGAGATTTAGTAAGTGAGCAAAGGTGACATGGAGTCAAACAGTGGTCAAGACACATAGAGATCTCTAAGAAAACAATAAATAGACATTAAGGAGACAAGAATCTTCCTCTAGAACAGGGGAATCAGGCACTGTTTTTGTCACGGGTCATATGGGTATGTATAACATCATTCTATAGGTCATCCCATTAAGATATTTAATTAATTCAATCCTAATCTGATGATTGGAATATATTCTCTGTGATGTGGTATGTAATGTTAGCTAGTATTGATGATTTCACAAGCCTATGGGTCAAGTATTCTCCATTTCTGCTCAAGAGCCAAAGAGATAGTCTTTGTTGGAGGCCTCAACGTGGACTTCTAGCCTACTTATTAACTCATACACTCACCCACTACCATCTAGTCAATCATAACTCATAATCTTATAGGAATGGGTAGAACTGTCCCTTGAGTTTCTGAGATTGCAACTCTTTACAGGAAGAGAAAGCCTTACCTTTTTCCCATGGAGAAGCTTGTGGTTTCAAACTGACCTCCTAGTTAAACTGTGAAGAAATAAATTTGTTTGATAAATTATTCATTATGGGCGGTTCTGTTACGGCAACACTAGAAAACTAAGATACTATCTGTGGCAGTCATGTGCTTATGTTAATTTTATGATTGAAATGTAGGGATGGAGTCTAGCTTGTTCATCTGGAGATAGCCATTGAGTAGACAATGAGGTCTCTATGTGGGCATGGCTTTCTCCTGAGACTTCTGGGAAATCTCACTATATTTCCCTCGTGAAGATGAGAAGCTGTCTTCTCCAGTTGCTGGGAGTTAGAGAGACGATTAATCTTGGACAAGACATGCTGGCAGTGTTCGAGAAGCTGGAGCAGCCTGTGGAGAGACCATACAGCTTTGTCCTGATGGAGCCAGATCTCTGAAGCTGGGGTGGTCAGATGGAGACCTCTGCCAGCGATGAGTTGCTTCTGTTGTTGATGGACCCTGAGCCCTGGAGGCGAGGTGCCCTGCCAGCACCGGGATTCTGCATCCACTGACCTGTGACTTCATGAGTCGGAAGAAGACTTTATAGACTGAATTCGGGCATATGGGTTAATGGACTTATGACTTTGAACTGGACTGGGCTGGGATGCTTTCTCCATATCCCATTCCTTTTGTATATAAACCCTTTCCTTACATCGATATGCGTGTCCTTGAATTTGTTCCTCTAGTCTACCTGGACTAACACACTATCCTATACAGATGGGAATCCCTGGGTAGTGCAAATTGTTAACAAAAGGTGGTTACTAATTGAAAGATGCAGGTTTGATTCCACCCAAAGCTACCTTTGAAAAAATGCCTGGTCTGTCAAAAAAAAAAAAAAGCAAAAACTGAATCCCGTAGTGTACAAGTCTGCTGTCACATACATAAGTTGTCATGGGCCAGAAAGAATTTTACAGACCACTGGTTTTCATCCTTATCAGGTATGATTTACTTAGTTTAAAGAAAACACTATTTCCAAATAAGTATAGTAGTCAGAATCTCTATATGCAATTAAATCTATAACATCATCATAAGCATGCAGCTCAATCATAAAATTTATAATATAATCACTATCACAATTCTTTACTTTTTCATTAATCAACAATATTTCCTTTAGGATTCTATTGAATTGGGGTTGATCAGGAAGCCTTCTTTTGTACTGTAGGATTTGAATCAAAATCCAAATGAAGGGGGAAGTGGGTGAGGGGAAGACTCCAGTTGATGACCTGATGCTCTCCTGATGACCTCCTTTTCCACTTTCCCTATTTTGCCTTTTGAAATTTGGTATCACCCACTTTCATGCCATGAGAAATCTATGAAAGCTGCACGATACCTTGACCCACTCTCCTTTGTTCACCAGACAGCCTCACCTCTGAAGCTTGGTCTTCCCTCTGGAAACTGCCCCAGAACAGTGCTCAGGTTAATCTCTATGCATCTGCAAACCTCTCCTTTGCAAAGCCACTGGGACTCTCCTGAGTCACATAGCCCTTTGCTTCTTTCCTAGAACATCCTTTCCTTTTGTTCTTTTCATTACAGATGTTGTCAGTTCACCAAATCTAAAGGACCGAAATGTTAAAAAGTGTTTTTGGTTTTTTTAATGTGTTCTCATTTCAGGGGGAAGAGGGAAGGATAAAAATGTGTTCTCTTTTCTTGGGATGGCTCACACTTCATAACCCTAAATTCCAAGAAATTAAGGAGAAGAGGAAAGCATGATTGTAGGGGAGTGGAAGGTGGGTCTTTGCAAACTGGATTGCTCTGAACCCTTGTCCCTCACATGTGTATACTCAGAACCTCCTTGACTTGTCCAATAACAGTGGTCACCTCCCCACTGTGAGGAGCCTTTGGCTGTAATAGCCATCGAAGGCAACCCTATGATTCAGTGCAGAATCAGGCATGTGGAAAATACATTATCTACTGAAAAGTATTACATGTATTTGTTGGGGGAACAGAAAACAGATGTATGGCATATACTCGTCAATTCTGAGAGTGCAATGTGATCTGCAACAAGGTCATGGTCTTTACCCTTGACAACTAGAAAGGTCAGTCTTAATAGACAGTGTCTACCTTTGGTCTCTAATGATTCCCAAACTAAACTTGATATTGCAATGATGTCAAGGGCTAAACTTTTCGTTAGAGGATTTCAAGAGGATTGAAATGGAAACTCTTTGAACAGAAGCTGTTTAAATAATTTAAACAGACACTTTTCTGTATGTCTCTGATCTCTCTCCCATTCTAATAAAACAGTCACTCAAATGATGGGAGTGCATGAATGTATGCACATGCATGCACGTACACCCAGATATGCTCTATTTTTACTGCTCTTCTCTCACTCTCCTTTCAGTAGTCATCTACAGAGCAAAATCATTCTTGCCAATTTCAACAGATTATCAATGTATTAATGGTATGAGGGAAAGAAATAAAACCCTTTGTAAATGAAAAGATTTATTTTACTAAAACATATTTTGGAGAGCTTCTAATTAAAATTGAGACTGGTATGCTCAGTTGAGAGTTCTTATTGAACATGAGGCACTCTTGAATGAGTCCACATAGAAGTTTCACTGTTAAGATATGTATTAAAGATCCATTACTTTTCTCAAGGTAATAAAATACCTGAATTCAATGTGATGTGGGTGAATTTGAGAGAACATGCATTATATTTTGGTATAGGCCAGCATTTCTAGAATGTGATGAAGAATACTCACTTCCCTCTGTTCACTCTTCAGGGCAGGAGAAAGCAGATATCTTGTAAAACAAAGGAAGTGTAATTAAACTTTTTGGGAAGAGCTATCTTAAGCAAGTAGTCTCACCCATCATGACAAAGGATCTTATTGTATGTGTTGAGGGCATGCCACTCTTTCCTTGATCTATGAAGGCAATATTATTTCCTGTTACAGTCCCAGAAGAGAGATTCTGAAGGTACTCTGATCCAAGCAGAAAAATGGCAAAGTTGAGATCATAAGTAAATTTGGAAAATGGTCACTTGCTGTTGGAGATAGCATTTCAAGAAGCACATAGCTTCAAAAGTGTCCATCACACTTTTTTCATGGTATCAAGGCATTAGATGTCCTGGTGGCCATCATTTGGTAAAAGGAAGAAGAAAATATGATAAATGATTATGGACTACTAAGCAACAGTCAGAAATAATGAGCTATAGAAGCATAGCAAGCAACATGACAACACTTAAAAATCATAGTGGAATAAACCAAGCTAGAAGTAGACTCAGATTTATCTAACAATAGCATTATACAAGTGTGTTAGTCTGCATGCATTAGAGGAAAAAAATCCACAGAAGCTCATATATATATATATATATATATATATATATGAGTTTTATATATAAAGTATAAGTGTACACTAAGAAAGCATCCCAGCTCAGTGTAGTCCAAGCCCATAAATCCAACATTAGCCCATATGTCCGACACCAATCTATAAAGTCCTCTTCCATCTCACAAAACACACTATACCAAGAGGAACAAATCCAAATCTGTGAGATTGTAAGCAACTCAGTGCTGGCAGGGGTCTCTACACAGCTACTCCAGCAATCAGGACTGCCTGTGTCAGGCAGGGTTCTCTTAGAGAAATAAAATCAGGACACAAGCAATTGTTTTTATATATTTACATAGAGATAAAGGTATATAAGATAAGAAAGAAACAGTTAACTATCTATAAAGCAGTACAGATTGCTCGATGCAACTCACTTACGTGAGAGAGCTAGAAGACTGGCAGTCCTTCAAGTGTTGAGGGCCACTGAGTAGTCCTCTGTAGAGCAATTCATGCTATCTGGTCATAGACAGCAAACAGCAGAGCAGGTCACTAACAGTCAGCCAGACGACAGAGTCCAACAATCCCCAGCTCAAGAGATGTATATCCCAGGAGCATGGCAAAGTAGGGCTTGAAGGAACCTCAACTCACAGCTCCACAGTCCACAATTAGATGTCCCACGGGTAGTGTTGCTTGGAGGTCGAGGCACAGGACGAACAAGGAAGCTCTCTGGTCCGAAGATCTGGAAGCAAGAGAGAGTGCAGGACTCGCTGAGCCTTTCCTATCTCTGCCCTTCAATTCATCCCGTGTGTTCATTGGCCAGGCCATCACAACAGACCCACCAATCTTCTGTGGCCATGTTGGTATAACAAACCTACCAATCAAAATGGTGTTCTGTTTAAAAACTGGTCACTTTATAGCAATCCTATGGATACTGCCCAGTCATTTAACTCCCTCACAATTGTTATACTTGTGTCTATTGTTCCAGCCACTGAGTAAATCTGTCTCATCAAATACTTCCCTCTTTTTCACTGCACATATCATAACAGCAGACATACACACACAAGAATACTACAGTATGTTCATGAAAAGTTCAATAATTTTTTTCTTTACATTTTCACAGACCCATCATGATAAATTTGTGCAAAAATGGAATGACATGTATACACACATATACATACATCATGCGTGTATGTACAAAAGATATAAGCAGATATACACACACTGGATTTTTCTGCATAGAATATGCTTACCTCAATATAAACATATATTGCAGATAGTGCACCCAAGACTCCCACATACAAGGGGCTTATGGGGTTTGTAAGTTGTATAGCACACGCATTACCTGTGTGAAAACGCCGTGCACACCAAAATGCCAACCTCATCCATTGCCGCTGAGTGGTTTCCAACTCATAACAGCCCTGCAAGGCAGTGGAACTTCTGCAGTGGGTTTCTGAGACTGTACATGTTGATGGGAGTCGAAAACTCATTCTTTCTCCAGTGACAATATGCATATACACATGCAAAGTGAATACAAATTTGACTATGGGATCTTCATTTCATTTCGTAGGAGAACATTGAAAAAGTGCTATCGCTAACTTACATTTTTTAACTTTAGAGAGATTTAGAACTATCCAATTGCATCAGCGTAGTTATGTATTCTATTGCTCTGAAGTTGCGTCTGACTCATTGCAGTCCTGTAAGATAGCATAGAACAGTTCATGAGTGTTTCCAAGACTAAAAATCTTCATGGAAACAAAGAGCTTCATCTTTCTCCCAGGGAGAAAAATCATAATACAGAAAATGGCTATTTAGAAATAGCTATATTCATTCGTATTTTGATAAATACTTCAAAGTTTTTATCTAAACTCCATATTTTATCATGGTTAAACATGTTGAAATATCTACAATAATGTTTAGGCCATCATACTTATGTCTACATTATGTGATATACAACATTTTTCTTCCTTCCCTAAAAAGTTATTCTTTGCATCAATTGCAGATATTTTGCTGTTCTTCCTCCTCAATTTAACTGCCCACGTTAAAAAAAAAACTTTTTTATTTTGCACTTATGAGTATCATCATCTTATATCTCTACTCCCATGCTTTTTTTGCTTATCAATACCTACAATGATCTTTTAAATATATGTCTGCAATTCACTTTACATAGAAGACTTTAATATGTTCATGGGAACATTTCATTATCTTTTAGTTCCACTTTTTCATGAACTTTTTGAGATCAGACGCGTTCAGGGTGGTATGGCTGTAGACGTTCATGAACTTTTTGAGGTTCCCCCTCCTAGGTTTAGACATAGAGTCCATCCGTTTAGAGGTAGATTGTTCAATATGTAGCTAGGCAAGTAATCCAAGAAACTCTGAAGAAGAACAGAGTATCAGGCTTGGAGGAGGGTTTGTTAAAAATGCCTGCTGAAAAATAGGAACCACTGTTTTCATTTTTCAAAACCAGCATTGGCCTTTTACTCAGATCCAGTGAAAGGACTCAGAAAATGATGATGTATACCCCCTCTGCCAGTGTGAGCTGATAACCTAAAATATTTGACTCCATGAGTCCTTTAGATTGGTGTGAGCTAGCAAATTAATCTCACAAGATATACTTCAAGGAGGGCTGTACTTTCATCCCCAAACTGGAAATGTGTCAATACTATCAACACCCGGTGTGTCTAGTGCCAGGAACTCCATGTGAGAGCACACTGGGGTTCTCCACTCATGCAGAAGGAAGTCCTCAAAGAGTTACTCATGATAACAATAGCAGGCTGTGAAATGCTGATCTATTGCAGATCAAGAATTGCAGGTTTTAATATGGAGTACAACTCAAGGTAGAGAAATAAAACTCACAACCGAACCAATAGGTAACATCATAATTAATGGAGAAAAGGTTGAAGTTGTCAAGGATTTTATTTGGCTCAGTTCCACAATAAAGGCTCATGGAAGCAGCAGTCAAGAAATCAAATGATGCATTGCATTAGGAAAATCTGCTATACAAAATCTCCAAGAAGTGTTGAAGAGCCCGCATGTCATTTTGAGGACTAAGGTGCACCTGCTCAAACCATGATTTTTTCAATCACCTGATGTACATGTGAAAGTTAGGCAATGAATAAGGAAGACCAAGGTAAAATTGATGCATTTTGAATGAAAGTACCATGGACCACCAAAAGAATAAAGTTCAGTATGGTTTTTAGAAGCATGGATGGTGAAATATGTAACATGTTCTTTGGGCATGTTATGAGGAGAGAACAATCCCTGGAAAAAAGACAGAGTAAAACTGCCCCTGGGGCTTCTAAGACTATGAAAAATTTTTAATGGAGAAAACTAATCAAAAAAAGTGAAACGGAAATAAAGAGCAAAATGAAGTCACTAAAAAGCAGAAAACCAGCAAACTTAATAAATAACTCAGAGTATTGTTTCTTTTTATAAAGTAGCAAAAGAGACAAGTCACAAGGTAACATCTGCAGGACCAAAAGGTGGGGGAAAATAATATACAAAATAAGAAATGACAATGTGGAAATATGTGATTCTTGGACATGATGATTTGCATACGCTTGAGGGAGATCTAGGTAGACAAATCCAGTAGACAGTGGACATACACATCTGAAGCTGAGGAATTGTTCCAGTCAAGAAATAAGAACTTCCATATTTGTGTGAGTGAGTACCTCATCCTATGATTCTTCTACACCACCTCAGAGACACAGAATCCAATAATCAAGGTCTGCAATAATCAAGGTTTATGTGCACTTATTTACTAATCTATCATGAACAATTTTACAGGTTTTCATTAAATGATGTGCTTACCTTGCTTGTTAGGTAATCTGACTCTGTCCTCGCTGTGGGTACACCAGCATAGTTTCCTTTTAGTCTTGCGGCTGCTTCTGTCTTCCCCTGAAAGCTATAATACTTTTCCTAGAAGTCATTGACTATAAGACATTTATCTTCATTACACAGGAGAACTGTTTCTAACTGTGTCTTCTAAAAAGTTGTAAATAAGTTGGGATAAGAGGTTCTTTTTAGTCTTACTTTGCAGGTGACAGCATGGGATAAGTGCTGGAAGACAGGGCAGTTCACAATCACTATATATTCCAAGAAGGACCAGGAGGTAACAATTTTCTCCCTTGGAAATCCCAAGAGGCAATTCTACTCTGTCTGATAAGGTTGCTATGAATTATGATGAATTCATGGCAGTAGGCATGTTTTATTTTGACGAGTGCAAGAAAAGACTCCATGTTTTCAATGATTTAAAAGCTTCACAGACAGCAAGTGGGGGTGGTTTTGATGAAGAATTTGTTGCAAGCAGGGTTTGGTTCAATCATTTCAAAGTGAAGGAAAATTTATATAACACCAAGGGGAAAGGTAGAGATGTTCATAAGTCTAACCTTCATAATGGGGCAATTGGCTATACTGGATCCTGCTCAGTCCCACTCAATGGAAGGCCCTGGTAGGCTCTGCAGGGCTAGGAAAGAAAGAGTTATTTACTGCCTACCTATGCTTTCACATGGGTCCTCAGGAGCAGTGATTGACTCAATAGAGACTAGCAACAACAATCTATGTTTTAGAGTCCCTGGTGATGCAAATAGTTAATGCAGTTGGCTACAAACCAAAATGTTGGAGGCTCCAGTCCACTCACATGCTTCCAAGAAGACCTAGATGTAGATATGCTTTTGACAAATTGGCCATTGAAAACCATATGAAACACAATTCTCTGTCATACAAGGAATCACCACAAGTTGGAATATACTCAAAGACAACTGTTTTTGTCTTGTTGTTTTTTTTTATTATTTTAAATCTATGTCTTCGGTGATCGGTATTTGGAAGGAATGTTTCCTCTTAATCCGAGTCAGTCCCACCAAATGAACTTGTTTGCATGGGTCTAAGTAAAAGATGAGGGAAAACACAAATAGGCTTCTCTTGTAACTATTAACAGGATTCCTTGGAGTTCCAGCCTTCTGGGTATGAAATGAGCCCTCTGAGCAACAGGAGGAGGCCTCACTATTAGCAAGAGTGGGGAGTGGAGTATATCTCCTGGATCCCAGCGTGCCTGAGCAGTGAATTTCCTTGGCCCAGAAGTCAACTGTAATATCAGAGGGAACTCCAGCAGAACCAAGAATCAGAACATGAGACAGAATATTGGACTTCTCATGCCTCAGAGCAAGGAAAGCTGGATCCCCTGGAGTAGGAGGCTGCCTTGTGGGGTGACATGTCTCTGGACACTCAATTGGGGGAGTTGGACTTGCTGATCCTTGAAGGTGGAGCTGAGTGCTTTTAGACTGTTGTAGACTTGAGTGTGAGTGCCTCTGAGCACTTAGCTTATGAACTTAGATTCACTGACCCCTGGCGCTTGAGCTCAGTACTGTGGGCTTGAGGTTTACATTGAAGTAACATGTCCTTTGGGCCTTTAGTAGCAGCCCTGAAAGAACTTTGCAACATATAACATGGCCTGAGTGAGCAGCTGTGTCATGAGCTGTGGGAGTCATGTGCTTATGTTAATTTTAGATTGAAATGTAGGGGTGGAGTCTAGCCTGTTAACCTGAAGATAGCCATTGAGTAGCCAATGAGGCCTCTATGTGGGCATGGCTTTCTCCTGAGACTTCTGGAAAATCTCATGATATTTCCCTCGAGAGGATGAGAAGCTATCTTCCCCAGTTGTTGGGAGTTAGTCTCAGAGGCGATAAGTCACAGAAAAGACAGGATGGCAGCATCTGAGAAGCTGGAGGAGCCAGCAGAGAGACCACACGGCTTTGCCCTGATAGAGCCAGACCTCTGAAGCTGGAATGGCATGTTGTTGATGGACTCTGAGCTCTGGAAGTGAGGAGCCGTGGGGAGACCACTGCTAGTGCCAGAATTCTGCACCCACTGACCTGTGACTTCGTGAGTCAGAAGGAGACTTTGTAGACTGATTTCGGGCATATGGGTTAATATTGGACTTATGACTTTGTACTGGACTGGATTGGGATGCCTTCTTAGTGTCACATTCCTTTTGTATATAAACCCTTTCCATATATCCATATGCATGTCTATGAAATTTGTTCCTCTAGTCTGAAATCTGTTCCTCTAGTTCCCGGAGTGACACATAAGCATTTCAATCTGTTAACCTCATAAGTAAGCCCTTTAATCATGAATGTTTTCACTGAGCTCTCTTTGGCCATTGCAATGAGCTACTGAACTCAATTCCTAGAATACTCAAAAGTACTGTGGATGACAGAACAGTCTAGAGACTCCCCTGAAATCTGTGTACCTTGTGTGCCTCTGATAGTACATGAAGTATCAGTGGCCAAGGTTCTAGCACCTCTGCTACACCCAAGCTACCACAGTATAGCACATGATAGAGAAGTGGTGATAAGACTTCTCTAAAGTGATGATGGCCAAGGATATCACTTAAAAGAAAAACATGACCCTGACCTACTTCTCACATAATGTGTCAGGGTTTTTCTTTTCTTCCTTTTTTATTCATTTAGCTAGGAGCCCTTAGAACTCTTAGCGCAATCTGTACATACATCCGTTGTGTGAAGCACTTTTGTATGTAGGTTGCCATCATCATTTTCAAAATATTTTTTTCTTCTTGAGTCCTTAGTATCAGTTCCTCATTTTTCCCTCCTCACCCCCTCCCTCATGAATTCTTGATAAATTATAAATTATTATTAATAATATTATATTGTTTATTTATTTATTTTAGTTATTTAATTGGGTCTTATAACTCTTGTCATAATCCATTCATACATCCATTATGTCAAGCACATTTGTATATATGTTTCCATCATTTTCAAAACATTTTGTTTTTACTTGAGTCCTTGGTATCTGTTCTTTCCCCTCCCTCCCTCTCTCCTTCCCTCCTTCCCTCATGATCCCTTGAAAATTTATAAGCTATTATTTTTTCATGTCCTACATCAACCGCTATCTCCCTTTACCCACTATTATTTTAATATCTTACATTATCTGTTGTCTCCCTTCATCCACTTTTCTGTTTTTTGTCATCCTGGGTCAGGGAGGGCAGGTTGTATGTCAGTCTTTGTAATTGGTTCCTCCTTTCTTTCCCCATGTCCCCCTACCCTCTTGGTATTGCTACTCTCATTATTATCCTGTGGGGATCTGTCCTGTGTCAGAATTGTTTCATTTGTCTCATATGTATGTGAAAGTAGGACAATAATAAGGAAGACCAAAGAAGGATTGATGCATCTCAATTATAGTTTTAACTATGAATATTGAAAACACCTGGGGTGTAGGCTTCCAGAATAATTTATTAGAAATACAGACAGATGCTTCTTATCGAAGAAAGGATGAAGAGACTCTGTCTCATATATTTTGAATATGTTATCAGGAGAACCACTCCCTGGGAAAGGACATCATGCTTGGTAAGTTATAGGATCAGTTATAAAGAGAAAGACCATCAATGGAATGGATTGACATAGTGACCACAATAATCAACTCAAGCATAACCAATTTTAAGGATAGTGCAGGATGTGTAGCGCTTCATTCAGTTATGCACAGGTTCTCTGTAAGTCAACTTCTACTCCACGGCACCTAACAATCACATATCCTGAATATCAGATAGCATCACCCTGTGATTCAAGATCCTACCATAGACCCTCTTTCAGCTTCTTCCAGGGCTCTAACTTCCTAGGGAGCTCTGGCGCTATGGTTTTGGAAAGGTTATCTACTCTTATTATTCATTCAGTCCTAGAAGTGTTCACTGTATCCCATTGCTATTACACTTTGGATCGTTTCATCGCCCCTGTTTTGTTGTACAGCTCTTCTCTTCCAACTGCATTATATCTAAACCTACTACTCATTGATCGACTATCTCATTAGCTACAAATTTGTATTTCAACAGCAGTAAAAACCAATCTAACTCTTATGTATACTAACAACAGTAATGAATGCTAAGCTGTGAGATGAAACCAACTATGAAACTAACTGGCTGTGAAGGCTGGTTTTGTGTGAATTAGGTTTGGCCATCATCCTCAGTGGCTCAGCTGTTCAGTGACAATGCACTTTTGCAGTTATGTATTTATGTCATTTGGCAATCATGTAAGCATATAGCCATCTTTCATTTGGTATCTGATGCAATTATCCTTCATTTTAGGTGGGAAGGGCATCACTGCCCTCTGGTGATCGTGGGAGCTACCCAGTGCTGCTCCTGAGAGCCACCACTTGATTTGAACCACCAAGCCCACGGTCTGCAGTCCCGTACTCAACCACTTAAGCCACCAGGGCTCAGCCCTATCCTTCATTTTTACATAGCAATCTGGTCTTAAAAACCTAACCACTTCAAGTGAGGAGTGAGTGTACCGTAAAAGCTGTGAAAGCCAGAGTATATGTAAGGTGGAGACATGTCAAAGAACAAACACTCAACTATATTGTGTAAAAGAAGGACAGGAAATTGATAAGACTGTACTCCATCAAAGGCAGAAAATTTGAAGTACTATTGAATTCCAGCTTTCAGAGATGGATTGCTGTTGTTGCTATGAGCCAGAACAGACGTGATGGACCTTTATGTACAACAGAACAAAACATTCCCCAGTCCTTGGCTATCCTTACTGTTATTGTGCTTGAGCTCATTGGTCTGGTCAATATGTCACTCATTCTCCTTGAGGGGCTTCCTGTTTTTCATTGACCCTCTTCTTTACTGAGTATAATATCCTTTCCCAGAGACTGGTCTCTCCTGATAACATGTCTAAAGCATGAGATAAAATCTTTCATCTTCACTACTAAGGACCATTCTGGCTGTACTTCATCTAAGACAGATTTGTTTGTTCTATTGGCAGTCAACGGTATTTCCCCATATTAAATTCCTTCTGATGGACTTTCTGGCATGGATGCTAGCTTCTGAGTTGGGCTTGAGGTCAACTTCTTAATGCTAAGTAATAAGGGAAGAGTTAGCAATGCAAACTGGTGAGTGCAAACATTTAGTGGAGACAAGGAGGCATGGAAGGAAAGCTAATACCAGTGAGTAAAAGGAAAACAGAAGCCCCATCCCTGGGTTTCTTCCCCTTTCCCTAAGCAACCACATCACAATCAGTATTTCCAAGAGTCATAATGTTTGAAAGCTAAAGGAGAGACTCCAATGGCTGCAACTGTACAGCAGGCATGTGGGAGGACATTTGGAAGGTGCCTCTCAAACACCCTCACTAATGCACCAAGGACACTAGCTCTATCTATCTTTTGGAAAAGAGACTCTTGGCCAGACAAAATATTTTACTCAATGGCTGGGCCAGGCTGTGTTTATCATCTTAATAACCCACAAGTTTCATCAAGTCAGCCTTAGTTCCTTAGCTATCATTTAATTGCTTTTGGTTTATATCTTGCATAGTCAGTGGTTATGTGATTGAAAACTTAATGACTGAGTCACTTAAAAAAAGAAGTCAAATGTGAACACAAATTGCATGAGAAACTCAGATGAAATAGACTAATTTTACATTAAATCAGATTTTTCCCCCTCCAAAACACACTGAATAAAACTTGGCTTTACTATATCCAAGGGAATGAGTTCTTTCCATCCTGAGCTTATCTGTGCACCCCCATCAAGAAACCTCCAGGACAAAGCTTATAAAGCCATACAACTAAGTGTGTCTATGTGGTGCGATTAGCACCATTCTGACGCAGAGGGATCCTATGGACAACAGAACATGGCTTGGGGGACTTCTGTGAAAATGGTGACTGGAACTCCGCCGAAATCAGCGCAGGTGAGTTACTAAGAGAGAAGTTTCACACTTCCCAGTTGCAGGAGGAGCATCATAAAGATAAGTGGGTGTGGAGCTGGGGGGTTCTTGCTTATCACAGTAGGGGTCAGTTAGGGTTTGGCCTAACACCACCACCACCACACACACCACCACACACCCACCCACTCAACACAGCCACACCTTGATGCTGCCTTGTGGAAGCATTTAAACCACTCCAAACCCAGGGTCAGGGATCAGGGTTCCGCTATACTGTGTCTTTTGTTTCACTCTCTTTCTCTGTGCCCCCACAGTTTCAGCAGGCTTAATTTTTTTTTCTGTTTCTGTCCTTTTTCTCTTACTTGCCACTGCCAACCTCCAGACCACTCCCCTTAGTATAGAGTATGTATGCCTGTCCTCCATCCAGCTGGGAAAACTCCACCCTCTGCAGCATAAAACTCTGCTGTGGAAAGCACATCCACCCTCCACCAACTCATTCCAGGAGGAAAGCCTGCCCAAGTGCTTCTGGGGGAAATTCTGCCCACCTGCTCTCTGCACTGCTTAACACGTGGCTGGGGAAACCGCGCCCACTTTTAAATTCTGTCTGTGTAGCTGCAGGAGTTCCTACCCATCCTCTGTGGTCCCACATAACAGGGGGAACTTCCTCCAGTCTGCCATAGTGCTTCACATGGAGTAAGACCTCTCTGCCAACACTGGCCAATGTTCCATGGTGCTGTGAGAACTTCTGCCCCAACCTCTACAGTGAGCTACCTGACCAGGACAATTCCTCCCCTCATTTACAGTGCTCTACACCAAAGTGGGCAAGCCACCAGCCTTCTGTGACACTCCCGTTGCAGTTGGCACCCCTATAGTGCCCCAAGCCACAGAAAGCCACAGAAACATAGCTTTTTGTGAGATCCCCCAGTATAGCACTATCCTTGTGGATCCACAACCACTCAGTCAGCATCCCACGAGAGGCCCATCCAACTGGCCCTCCAAGTAATAGAATTGTGGTTGCCTGGGGAAAGAATGAAGCCACAGATGGATAAAGTGATAGGCTAATTTTATAATGAAATTAGCTGCAGGTAGTTTGAAGAAGCTTTCCTACGAGTCTCCCAGAGAGTCTGTGCTCTTTAACTTACTAGAAAATGGTACCAGGCTCCTCTAAAATACCACAATGAAAAAACAGCAATCAGCCACAATAATCTCAATAACAACAACAAAAAAAAAAGAGAAAAAAGGCAATGGCAGGAGATGTCCTGAACCAAAGATGTGTGAAGAGGAAGCAGGCATTGATTTACCACAGAAAGGAAGATGAAAAAAAAAAAAAAGAGCAAACAATTGGCGGATGAATAACTCTCTATTGCAAGAGAAGTGTGTACTGGCCCAGACACTACCAACACCCTCAAAGTTAGTCCAATTCAAAAAAAAAATCAGAAGTAATAAGTGTTGGAGGGACTTTGGTGAGATATGTAGCCACTGCTGGTACAGCCACTATGGAAATTGATTTGGCGATAGCTAAACAGATGGAAATTGAGTTACCATAGGACCCAGCAATCCAGCTACTGGGCATATAGATAGAAGGGGCAAGAAACAAACCAGGGACAGACATCTGTGCTTCAGTTCTCATCACAGCACAGTTCGCAATTGCAAGGAGTTGGAAACAACCCAAATTTTCATCAACAGACTAATAGATTAATAAACTGTGGTGCATACATACAATGGAGTACTATGCCTCACTAGAAAGCAGTGATGAATGTATGAGGCACATTGCTGCATGGGAAGAACCAAAGGTGATTATGCTAAACAAAGTAAGTCTAGCCCAAAAGGGCAAGTACAACATGAGTACGCTGAGATAGGCTTAAAAAAGGCAAAAGATGCATAGGGGAAAAGCTGCTTTATACAAACATTCCAGGGGTAAGGTCCTGATAGTATGCCAGGAGCCAGACCAGGGATACATAGAGTACCCAGCTAAAAAGTAGGGGAGTGGAGAAGTGGGTAGGGGGAACAGGGCAAAGTAGACTAGAACAGTCTAAGTAGACTAGAGAAACAAATTCATAAAGACGCATATGGATATAAGAGAAAGGTTTACATACAAGAGGAATGGAACATTGAGAAAGCATCCCAACCCAGTCCAGTGCAAGGTCATAAGTCTTATATTAGCCCATATGTCTGATACCAGTCTATAAAGTCTCCTTCTAATTCACAAATCACATTTAATGACACCAGGACAATCACAGGCCAGTGGGTGCAGAGTCTTGTATATCCAGTAGCAGTAGAAGCATCCCAGTACTGGCAGGGGTCTCCCCATGGCTCCACGTTTCCAGGGCTCAGGGTCCATCAGCAGTATCCATTGGTGGTAGAAGCATCACAGCACTGGCAGGAGTCTCCCTGTGGCTTCTCCAGAGGTCTGGTTCCATCAAGGCAAGCCCATGTGGCTTCCCCTGCATCGCCTCCAGGTTCAAGGAATCAGGATCTATTAGCATGCTGTCATCTCTTCTTGTCAGTAGTGCTTCTCCAAGGAACTGAGTCCAGTTTCTCACCTCTAGTTCAGGAATACCGTGAGACTTTCCAGAATTATCAGAAGAAAGCCATGCCCATACAGAGACCTCAATGGCAATCTCCAGATTGACAGGCTTCACTCCACCCCTACAATCCCAGTGCTGAAATTGATACAGATCAGGGACTGCCACAGTACTGTTTATAACTCCACAGATAAAGAGGGATCCAACTGCCACGATTGGTGCAAGCAATGATTAGAGAATACTCCATGACATTTTTCAAATGCTCGGTTTATTCAGTGCAAACAACACACAAAAGCAATTTGAAGTAAAATGGGAGTGAGGTTAAAGAAATTGAAATCTTAGAATCCAAAACGAGGGGAAAGTCCCATATAGCAAACAAGAATAACAGTATAAAGTCATGAAGGTTAATTCAGCAAGCATTTTTAGGTTAAGAGTCCCTATCCATTATGGCCAACATACTTCATCGGTGTACTCACCCCTTGTACCAGATGAAGAGAGTAAGAGTTGATGTCTCCTGGATCCTAGCTCTCTGACTTGACCAACCCTGGGGCCCAGGTTTTATACACTGCAGCTAACAAAGTTTGGAAATTCCTATGACATCCAGTTGCCTTGGCTACTTCCTATCAGTCTGGTACATTTGGTGGTTATATGTTGAGTCTTCTGGTGGGAAAACATAATCTCTTGTAGCAGGTGTGCATTGAATTGCATGGGAAGGTTGTTTATGTTTTGCAAGGAAGGTCAACATCTTGCATAGCAGTTTTCACAAAACAGAGTTTCTTATGCTCTCATCACCAGATTTTAACCTGCTGCTCCAAGATTGGAATGCAGTATATCAGCATGAAGTAGGAAACCAGGAGAGTGGTCTGAGAGACTGGCCTTTATCCCAGAAGAATTTACTTCAGAGGACAGCAGTGAAGCTGCAGGTCACAGGGGCATATATGAGCAGAGAATACAGGAGCAAATGAAGAGGGAGGAAGAAACAGTAGAGCATGTCCTGGCCCACCAAGCTTGAGGATAATATCCATGCTCAGAGAGGACCATATGGCCAGCCCCACTATGAGATGTGACTTGGAAAGACAGAGTGGGAATTGCACCCAATCTGACCCCACCACATTGAGACAAAACACTAAGGGCAGGATAAAAAACAGAACAACAGAATAAAAAAGGGAACACAGCAAGTAAATCCCAAGGGTGTACCAAAAAATAGACTTTGAGACCAGGCATGGTACTCCATCAAACACAACTGGAAAATATTCCTAAATGCCAGCAAACAGACGTTGAACTATTTAGAGGTTTGGGGGGGGGGGTTATTTTGTTGTTGCTGCTGTTGCTGGTTTTGTTTTGTTGTTTTGATCTGTCTTGTTTTTGTGCATATTATTATCTCTTTAGGTCTATCTAGATAAGATAGGCAGGATAAACAATCTGGAAGAAACAACGGGACTCTTGGCAGGTTAAAGGAAGTGTCTGTTAGCAAACACAGGGACAAGGGAACAAGTGATCCAAAATCAACGGTAATGATGGTGTAGGAGGCCTAGTAGTGCTTGATCAAGGACCATATAATTGAGAGGAATTAGTGAAACCCAAATGAAGACTGAGCATGATAGTGGGACAAAAGAAAAGTAAAAGGGAATAGAGGCAAGAACTAGGAGGCAAAGGGTATTTATTGAGGTCTAAATATAGACAAGCAAATATATACATAATATATAGGTATAAAATATAGGCATTTACATAAAACATAGGCATATGTAAATATATTTCTACATCATGAGAAGGAAATAGATCTATGTGCATATATTTATAGGTTTAGCATTAAGGTAGTAGATGGACATTGGCACTCAACTCAAATACTCGCTTAATGCAAGAACACTTTGTTCTATTAACCTGAAATTCCATGATTTCATCTTCTCAACAGAAATACTGAAGACAAAGAGGGTGCATAAGCAAATGTAGTGAAAAAAGCTGATGGTGCCTGGATATCAAAAGATATAGCATCTGGAGTCTTAAAGACAACCAGCAGTCATATAGCTGAGAAGCAAGAATGTCCAAATAGAAGAAGCCCACCAGCCTGTGTGATGACAAGGTGTCCATAGGATCAGGTGCCGGGTATCAAAGAAAAAAATCACATCATTGTGAATGATGGGGAGTGTGAAGTAGAGACCCAAAGTCCAACTATAGGCAACTAGATATCTACTTACAGAAGGGATGCAGGGAGGAGACCAGCCAGTCAGGTGCAGTACAGCACTGACAAAAAATAGAACTTTCCTCCAGTTCTTTAATGTTTCCTCCCCCACTATCAGGAGGAAATCCTACCTTACAAATCCAGCCAGAC